>JAYKAV010003354.1:1081300-1161007 GCA_035582835.1 Phoebastria nigripes
TTTTTTTTTCCTTTTTTTTTATTATTATTATTTTATTGTTGGCCATGTTGCTTGGAAAGGAGTATGTGGAACATCTATAATTTTTTTGAGATCCTAAAGAGCTGATGCCTCCAGAATTATCACCTCGTTCACTGCGAAATGGCTTCACCCATAACAAAGAAGAATTCCGCCCCCCTCGGGATATAGGTGTATTTAACTGTTCTTTCCTTGTTTATGCTACTGAATGAGATAGGATAGCAAATGTGGCTAGTTTCACCGTTGCCTGTTCAGATCTTAGCTGCAGCAGTTCAGAATTTTAAAGCTTTCTTTAAAAGGCTTTTACTTTCTTTATGCAGAATGCTAAGGGTTTGGGGCAGGGAGTAAACTTTTAATTAGTTCAAGTGCTTTATAATAGACTTTATTTCTAAAATGCTATTCACGTTCATTAAAGTTCTTAACTAGATTGCCGTTCTAGATCCTTTTAATTTCACTTGTATTTGAATTATGAATAGTGAATAAACAGAAATACATGTAGTTAGTTTAGTCTAACCAGGGGGAGTAAAATAACTACTGGGGAGGAGGATCCCTCAGCTGCAAATAGCTGCCATGCAGATTTGTGCCCAGTGCTAGGAGGTGGCCGTCTCCTGGGGTTTGCTGGTGCTAGCACTGATAGCAGTAGGCGCTTGGCAAACAACTTGGAAGCTTGAAGGATCTCCAGCGTTAAGGCAGAGGTGGACAACAGCGAGGCAGATGAGGGACAGCGCTGGAGAATATTTTTAGCCAAGCCTGCTTGACTCATGACCCTGGTGGCAGTCTCTTGCTAAAAGGGACTTAATGTGGTCAGGGAAGGGGTGTGTATGGGTGAGCTCAAAGAGATGACGTGAGTCTGGTGTGCTGGGCACACACAGGTTGCTGGGAGTTTTAATCCTGATGTGACTAACGCTTCATATACATGTTTTCATTTTGGAACCTTACAAATTTGAGGCCCGTAAAGGAAACGTATTTCTGCCAAAGACGTGCTGCAGTTCTCAAATCCCACAAGGTAACTCCTTCCTATTAACTTTATATGTGAATTCATGTGAAAATGATTAATTTGGAGTATGTGGCAAGTCTGCTTGTGGAAGGTCATTGCATGAAAGTTAATGATCAATTGCTTCTCGATAGTGGGTGAAGAATTGTGTTTTGGGATTTTTTTATTTTCCTGACTGAAGGCCATTTAAAGACCTACAGTTCTAAAAGTTACCTATAAATCTATTGCACACCAAAGAAAACGTCAGAGCAATGGGAGAGAAGCTGCACGATGGAGGCTTCCCCCGAATGCAGTGTGGAGACCCTCAGCCCCAGGGTTTGGGGCAGGGCACAAAATGAAGGCGGTGGAGGAGCACCGTAGTGAAAGGAACGTGCTGCTATAAAGGTCAGCCAGAGGAAATCAGTAGAGGGTGTTTGCAACTGTTTTGGGTTTTTTTTTTTAAGACTTGAAAAGTGAAAGAAGGAGGGAAATTAGAAAATTAAGCTTATCCCTTATGCCGCAGATCATTCCTGTGTATGTTTTCCACGCTCACTCCACAGCAGGTCTCTCTCTATAATATTTATGCACTGAATACAGCACCTAACTATCCTTGTTTCTGTGAAGGCAGTTCTTTATGTAGCTCTGTAAGGCAGAACTGTGTTCTGCTATTGACGTAAACATTTTCTATAATGCGCATATTCTAAGCAAAAGAATATTTCAGTGTTTAAAAGGGAAAAAAAAAAATCACTGGAATTACTCTGAACGTGACAAGCTTATGTTTACAATTAAATAGCCATTTACAAAAATAATTCAGGTCCTCTTTCAGAGCCTACTTCTTCCCAGAAGCCAGTTTAGGCAATTCTTCTATAAAGCACAGATGAGCTTGCCTCAACATTCAAGATTTATTCACAATTTAAATTTCGTTGTTAAACCTAGCTAAAACCCAAGCACTCCCAAACACAAGGAAATACAGAAATGTTGCCTGAGCCTACTCAAATTCCCCTCTTACACTTATTCTTTTATGCTGTTTTTTTATCTAGGCCTTTAGTTAGGGTTAAGTCATGGCAAAACCTCAGAGGTAACTAGTCTCTAAGAAATTGCAGATAAATTATTAGATTTCTTGGGAGTAAACCTGTCTGGACTGTAACTGGGGTAACATTTCCCAGGACAGGGCACACTTAACTCGGTTCAAAGATGTTCTGCCCTAGTTGTTTAGGGCAGCCGTGGCTTTCCCAGCTTACGTCATTTCATATGGCCATGGTTTCCTTTCCTGTATGTCACATTTGAAGCTAGGAGTGAGATGAAAGCTTTCCAATTAAGCATTATAGTACTCTACAGACATCTGAGTTAACTTGCTGAGGACTTATCCTGTTTCTGGTGTCAAGTATCAGAAGCCTTATAACCTCTTTAACCAAGAATAATTCAACCTCTTCAAATTGGACCAGGATTGTCTACCAAGTCTTGCTGCAATGATCTCGGACATTGCTTGTTCCTCCAGATGTTACCAGCCATTGGCACTGTAGAAAGGACCATGTGCAGGTGCTTCAGCCCCAGCAGTTCACAGCTGGAAAATCCTGGTGGAGTTTGCTGCCTTCAAAAAAATAATGATAAGAGAGTCATGGCAAGAACCCACCTTCATCAGGGGTTTAAACTAACACATTGAGTTGTGAATTGGAGCAACTAAGGTGCAGGCTATGAAGGTGTTCCAGCTATGAAGCCGTGATCCCTAGCAGAAGGCTGGGATGGACAAGAGGGGGCAGTAGTGTTTTAGGCTGCCACAGCTGAACCTGCTGGAGGATGTTTATCCATCAGAGCCCTGGCTCCACAGAAGRCTATGGACAGAGTTAGATGTAACTGGTCTTCTGCTAGTGCTCAAGTTCTCTCTCGATGAGTGAACAGAGAACTTTGCAGAGTTATGAGGCCACAGATACATTCATCCACTTCATTCTTGCTTATCTGTTCACCATCTTACAAAGACAAGCTCAAAACTAAAGGGTTTGGTTGCAAGTTACAATGGAAAATTAAATGCTTTGTTTGCTGCAGAAGTCTAATTTCCATCTTGAAAAGGGAGAGAGTCTGTCTGTCGTTGGTCCATCTAGGTCAGTAGTCTGGCTTATAATGGATGCCTTACAAAAGGATTTACAGTCAACACAATGACCGCTATTTGCTCTGTCATATCCTCCTAATTTCCATTTCATTAATAATTCTGGTCCATCTCTTTTCAGTCTACTTATGCCACCTATAACAGCCATGGGAAGAAGGTTCACAGTTCCGTTATGCATTATTGGGGAGGCGGGAAAACACTTCTGATTGTTTGTTGTAAACCCCTCATAATTTATTGACATTCTCCTAGTTTTTCCTACGATGAGTGAAGACTTCTTCTTCTGAAAGTGCTTTCAGAGTCAATCATTTCCAGTTATCATTAGGAAAGCATTTAGTTTTTAGGGGCTCTCTTTCTAAGAGATGATGGGCACAGTAGTAGGATGGTGGCAGGAAGTAATTTCCTGAAGCTGTTCTGTTAATATCAGTATGATTCTATAAGACATTGAGAGAGATTTGCCATGAAACTAGTTTTACCATCTAGGGAGAAAGTTGTGATTAAAAACACATTATCAAGCTTTTTTGTTTTCTTTTTGTTCTCTCTTTTTTTTTTTTTTTTTTTTTTTTTTTTTTTTTTTTTTTTTTTTTTCTTCCCTAACTGCCATTCCTCCATCAACATTGGGATATTATCTTTAGGGAATGGACTGAGCTGTGGGTCAAGCAGATAATCAGGAGATTCAAAGATATCGATACTTCCTGTGGTGGGGGAGGAAACTGACCAGAAAATGGATTCAGTTGTTTTAATAAATTTAAAAAACCAAACCAAACCAACCAACCAAACAAAAAAACCACCAAAAAAAAACCCCACACAAAAAACAGTGCAACAAAAAACCAAACAAAAAACCAAACAAAAAACAAACAAACAAAAACAAAAGACAAAAAGGAATGAAATGTTCCACTTTTGAGATGATGCTGAAGACAGAGTGGTGTATGTCCACTTTTGAGTCCTGTACATCCTAAATGTTGGAGCACTGAGAATATTTTCAAAGCTGTGGTATCGAAGTAGCTAATGGAAACATGGTTTTGGAGGTTATCATATTGAATTCAATGCAAGGTACTATGCAAGAGAAACTGCATAAGTGTTTAAGTGCATGTGCATGCATTTATATTTAATTGGGGGACTTTTTTGAAATGGAAAAATGTGTGTGTACTTAAATGTGACTCTTATCCTCAATGTACTGCCTAAATCTTTTTGTTCAATCTTAGAAGACATCAGAAAAGCAATTTGATACAACTTGCAGTTTCCAGTTCATGTGGGTTTTTTATATATATATATTTTTTTTTAAATATATATATATAAAAATATATATATTAAAAAAACATTTTTTTTTTTTTTTTTAAGTGGGGAAGATGAGGATCCTAAATGGGAAGAGCTTCTCTCTCTCTCTTTAGGGCTCAAGTACCTCTTATGCACGCATCGGTATAATAAACAGTGTCAGACCAAAACTTGCTTTCAAATCCTGTTCTCTTGCATAACACTGCTGTGCTTCAGTATCGAACCAGAAATTATTCTCCTACCAGTTGCGGTGTTTCATTCTGGGAACTTTGACCTCAGTTTTATCAGTTCTAGTAAAATGTCTGCATGAGAGACGCTATACACAGGCAGTGAAAAGGCAAAGATCCCTTTGATACGCCATGAAGGCAGTGTTCAAGAATTGCTTCAAGACCAGAGAATGTGCTTGTTCCAAGGAGTAGCTTGGCTTGAATGATGTGATTTGTTGAACTGTGGCATGCTCTGTTGCATCAGCTCTACAGATCTCTTTGTTGTGGGATATTGGGAAGTAGGATTAGATGCTGTTCATGGCTTGCTGTGCTTTTTTAATGCACACTTTTTATTGCCATAGTTGCACGTGAGGATTTTAATGTAAACAAAATGGCTAACATTATTATTTTAAATTAGGAGATATTTGTTTGCCTTTTAGGTATGCAGGAAGATTACAGTAACTATTTAGTTTCCCCTATAAATCCACTTCCCCCCACCCCACCCTGTAACTCGCACGCCATGTACCACCTTCCTCCACCAGCACTGAGAACCAGCTGCTTTTGGTGATAGTTTCATAGACCCTTCAATGAATGTTTAGATGGGACAGCCTCAAAAATGGTTGGAGCTATAGAAAGCAGGTRGTGTGTCCTTCTTGTAACAAGGGCCTCCTTAAGCACGTAGGTTTATTGTCACCAAAAGCTTCTCCCAGAGCTTTGCTGTTCTGATAGGCTCCAGCCTAAACTTACTGCTGGCCAGTTGATACCTGTTTGTTCTGGTATCAGCAGCCTTTTTTGGCTCAAATGGTTTATTTCCCTTCCTAGTGGTTATCTTTACTGTCTTACAGGGAGCAATTGCATCCCCTGTAAATCCCCCTGCATCCCTCTGCCGTGCGTGCCGGTCTCCGTGCATGCTGTCAGTGCTGGAAATCCTCCTTTGCCTTCCTGTGTTTCTAGTACCTCCTTTTTGAACATGGGCAGCCTCTCTCGTGTGGTATTCCAGATGGGATTTTAGCAGTGCCTCCTATGTAATTCCCTGTACTTCCTATCTCTGTTGGAAACGTTTCTCTGGATACACCCTAGGATTGCATGTGCATTTTTCACAGCTGTGTCTGGGTGGTGACTCTCAGCCATTTGGGTTAGCACATCCAGGCCCTTCTGCTCCAGGCACTGATCATCCTCCAGTGTCTAGCTGGGGCTTGTTTATTTTATATATTTGATTGTGCATTGTATATTAGTGACTTTCATCCCACTCTTACGGCTCCAGTCTTTTAAGGTCATGGTGCCTGTCGTATAACAACTCAATTCACCTTCACGTTCAAATTGCTTCCCAACTTTGTCATCAGCTGCCATAATTACTTTTTTTGTATGCAAGCCATTAATCAGTTGAAAATGAAGCAGAAAACTGTTTGTTGGGTTTTATTTAGTGTTTTCATTAGTAACTTCCAAGGTAGAATCATAGAATCATTAAGGTTGGAAAAGACCCCTAAGATCATCGAGTCCAACTGTCAACCCAACACCACCATGCCCGCTAAACCATGTCCCTTAATGCCACATCTACACATCTTTTAAATACCTCCAGGGGCGGTGACTCAACCACTTCCCTGGGCAGCCTGTTCCAATGCTTGACAACCCTTTCAGTGAAGAAATTTTTCCTAATGTCCAATTTAAACCTCCCTTGGTGCCACTTGAGGCCATTTCTTCTCATCCTATCGCTTGTTGCTTGGGAGAAGAGACCAACACCCACCTCACTCCAACCTCCTTTCAGGTAGTTGTAGAGCAYGATAAGGTCTCCCCTCAGCCTCCTCTTCTCCAGGCTAAACAACCCCAGTTCCCTCAGCCGCTCCTCATAAGACCTGTGCTCCAGACCCTTCACCAGCTTCGCTGCCCTCCTCTGGAGATGCTCCAGCACCTCTTGTAGTCCTTCTTGTAGTGAGGGGCCCAAAACTGAACACAGAATTCAAGGTGCGGCCTCACCAGTGCTGAGTACAGGGGGACGATCACTTCCCTACTCCTGCTGGCCACACTATTTCTGATACAGGCCAGGATGCTATTGGCCTTCTTGGCCACCTGGGCACACTGCCGGCTCATGTTCAGCCGGCTGTCAACCAGCACCCCCAGGTCCTTTTCCGACAGGCAGCTTTCCAGCCACTCTTCCCCAAGCCTGTAGCGTTGCATGGGGTTGTTGTGACCCAAGTGCAGGACCCGGCACTTGGCCTTGTTGAACCTCATACAGTTGGCCTCGGCCCATCTATCCAGCCTGTCCAGGTCCCTCTGCAGAGCCTTCCTACCCTCGAGCAGATCAACACTCCCGCCCAACTTGGTGTCRTCTGCARACTTACYGAGGGAGCACTCAATCCCCTCATCCAGATCATTGATAAAGATATTGAACAAGACCGGCCCCAAAACTGAGCCCTGGGGGACACCGCTCGTGACCGGCCGCCAACTGGATTTCACTGCATTCACCACAACTCTCTGGGCCCGGCCGTCCAGCCAGTTTTTTACCCAGCGCAGAGTACACCTGTCTAGGCCATGAGCTGCCAGCTCCTCTAGGAGAATGCTGTGGGAGACAGTGTTGAAGGCTTTACTGAAGTCCAGGTAGACCACATCCACAGCCTTTCCCTCATCCACTAGGCAGGTCACCTGGTCATAGAAGGAGATCAGGCTGGTCAAGCAGGACCTGCCTTTCATGAACCTGTGCTGGCTGGGCCTGATCCCCTGGTTGTCCTTCACATGGGTTGTGAGGGCCCTCAAGATGACCCACTCCATAATCTTCCCTGGTACCAAGGTCAGGCTGACAGGCCTGTAGTTCCCCGGGTCCTCCTTCCGGCCCTTCTTGTAGATGGGCGTCACATTGGCAAGCCTCCAGTCGTCTGGGACCTCCCCCRTTAACCAGGACTGCTGATAAATGATGGAGAGTGGCTTGGCAAGCTCCTCCGCCCGCTCCCTCAGCACTCTTGGGTGGATCCCATCTGGCCCCACAGACTTGTGAGTATCCAGGTGGCGTAGCAGGTCGTTCACTGCTTCCTCTTGGATTATGGTGTCTGCAGCTTTTTCTTCCCATGCTGTCTGTCACCATCTCTTTTGGGCAGGATCTTTACTGGTGTCACAGTTCCTCTACCGGTCTCCAACGCTGCATATTTAATGCAATACCACATGGATAAGTATTAAATAATGTTTGTTGAAAATCCAGATAGCTGAGACATATATTTATTTTGAGGTATCTACCTTCAGCAAACCTGTTGTGTCCTGATCTCTTTGTAACTGTATGACTTTATTCTTCTTTGTCAGCCTTTGCTGAAATGAGTTCTGCAGCCTTTCTTCTATGCGGCAAGTCAAACTGGATCATAGAAGTACTGGCATTAAAGTGTTGAATTGAATCTACATCTTCTGCAGTTATAGAGGTAGTTCTCTATTGGTTTGAATATGGTTGAATTTAATTGAGTGTTGAGCAGGTGCTTTTGTTGTTTTTGTTGGACAATTTTGAAGACAAGGAGTTGCAAAAAGTGGTGTATGTTTTTAAAATTCTTGCCTGGTCATCTGTTTTCCTTCTCTCTAATGGCAGTGGTGGAAGATGATACACTTTGTTCCAAAAAACAGCAAATGGGTTTTGATGTAAAACTTCCCTTGGGCAATGTGCCAGCCCGGATGGACTGGCAGCTAGTGATGCCATTAACTGTATACAGACCTAAAGCTGAGCTACATGGCTTGTAGCTAGCTGAATGGCTAACTGGCATTTCCTAGTATGGTTTGGTTTCAACAGCATGTTTACACAAATTTGTCTGAAGTAGGTTGGAATTGAGCAGTTTTCAAATGGTATGATATCCAGGGTAAATATATACGGTATGAACCTACATGCCTGGTCTTTATTTCTGTTCCTCTGATAACACCGTCACAGAAGTCTTTGTTAAGTGTCTGAATGATTCAGTACTGGTTACATCCCGTGGCAGATACCTGCTGGGCATCCTAATAGACACGTACATTTTCCTGTAGACCTTACATCCTGGTTAAAATAAGTTGTAAATGAAGTGATTTGTGTGAGAGGAGCATTTTTTTGTTGTTACGGCTTTAAACTTTGCTAAAGGTAGTGGTGGGTTAAAGAAATGCTTTATATTAGCTTTTGTGATACATCTGACTTGTTGGGCAGACGTCTRAAGAATATTTTTTCTTCTTCGTTTTTTTGTTTTTAAGGAAAACCAGGTTTGCAGTCTGGTAAATCTGAGTTTCTTTGGGGGTTTTCTTTTTTTGGAAGTTTGATTTGTAGATTTCTGCATGAAACTTTTATGGCATAAGGCTTGTGAAATTAGATAACACGCTTTAAACAAGCCACCTCTGGGTAAAGTACATCTCTAATTACTGAGACTAAATTATGTGGAAAGTGAGCTTGTGTCTGAAGTAAATCTTCGGTTCAGTAATCTAAAATTAAATAATGATTAACTTAATTGCTTCAGGATCATAAAAAACACTCTTAATAAAATATAGGAATTAAGTGTGTGTTTTGGGAACGGATAATTGCTTCTGCTTCATTTTCAGTAACTTCTATCAAGACAAGGTTTGTAGGTAAAAGAAATACCTTTTGTTATGCTGATTAGTAAAGCTAGGAAAAGTAGGCTAGTTCTTGAGTATGCGAGCCCTTTCTCTGTTCTGAATAGAAGCTGCAATTTCACTACTAAATATAAATTGAGAACACTTGCCTTTAATTTTGTAGATACGTGCCAGTTAGACCCTCTGAAAGCAATAGTAGTTGGTACCTGTGGAGCAGAGTGTGATATTAGTACATGAGAAGAGGGATTAAGCAGGGTTTTTTTTCCCCAAAGAAAAGGGAAAGATGGGTAATTTTAATAAGAAGAGTTTGAGTTAAAGAATTTGTGTCCTGGGTTAGCAGCTGCRTGTTGTTTGCATTGTATTTTGCTTCTAAACAAAATATTTTTACCTTCATTCATTGAAGAATGTCTTTTTTTGCTTATAGGCAAATGCGAAAGCAAATCTCTTGAAACATAAACAGTGGTACTTCCCTGGAGGGAGGAGATGGGAATTCTCCTGTTGCTCTGAGTGTTGCCAGGTGCCAGAAGTGGTCCCCAGTGGTGGTGGTAAGAAAGAAATCTTCCCCCACGTTTCTGTATTTGCGTTTTGTCTGTAACAATAAGATGCTTTTAGCAAAAAATGGCGGTGCAAATCCTGTTCTTTTCATAGAGCTGTATGAATTGCTGGGAGAGGCATCAAAAGTCTCCCACTCTGAGAATTTTAATTTAGGGATGAAACCAGCGCTTCAGCTTGTTGCTTGCTGTACTGTTTGCTCCTGCTCTCTCATGTATGCTGTATCTGTTCGTAATCATTGCAGCAAAGACTTAACCACGAATAAACATCCACAGGACTCTAGAAATACTAAACTATCACCCCCCCCTTAAATGTAGAAGGGGAACTGTGGCCTTACAGTGCTTTGAGGACCTCCTTTACAGAGTTCTTAGAAAACTCTTGAATGCTGATTCTGGGTAACCAGATATGGAAGTGTTAAGTTATAGCAACAAACTTCCTTCTTTTTGCCTTTTTTTGTAGTCTGTCCTACAAACGGTGACAGCAAAAGTGGAAAGCTGATGAGACCCCACTGACACAGCAATAGGACAGGGTTTTTCCAGGACAAGATCTTAAAACCCCAGAGTGGTTAGTGTCAGATGTTGACATTTTAATGATGATCTCTGATACCCTGCCCCTTCATGGGCTATTAGTAGCTTTTTTTTTATAGGAAAGTGATTTAATCTTGGTGATTTTGCAAAGACCCAGTGTTGCTTTAGTATTCTATAACCTTTCAAGGTCTATTATAGGACAAGTAGTCTCCCAAGAAACTTTCATTTATGTGAGATATTTCTCAAAGCTCTGATTCACAGGGCAGTACATACTGGATCAGCCACAGTCTGTGTTCAGGGCATGTATTCTGATCCCATGCAAAGTTACATCCCTTTTGAAGATGTACATTTTCCTGCTATAGAGGAAGTTAAAGCATTTATCCCAGATCATACTAGGTGGGCAAATAACCACTTTCTGCAAGCCCCAAATATTCTTGGATCAAAATCTTACCCCCAAAAATTAGTTATTGCAGCTGAATCTGGTTAATGCTGACCATCTGCAGCTTTGGTGGGTGGAGGGAGACGCAGTAGGTTGACTCATGAAAGTAGCCTGGTTACAGTGTCATGGTGACCAGCTACTTTCAAAACCGGTTCTGCAAAATGCTTTTGCGCGGGCTCATTGCCATTGGTGTAAGAGCAATGCCCCAGAAATACATGAAAGCCAGTTTTTATGCATTTGCTGTTTTGTAGCATATTTTTCAGCTTACATGGCTGCAATTTTTGCTTTTCTTCTTTGTGTGTAAGGCCTGAAAAGGTCATCAATGTGAGTGTTACTGAGAGGCTAAAATATGCTTGGGGGGCAGGATTTTATGAATTGTGCACAGCTCTTGAACTTTCAAGCTCTGCTTCTGTTTGGAGAAGAGAGAACTTGGGCTTCTCGTACCCAGCCCTGCAGGCTGCCAAGCCTGGTGCCTGTGCCCCTTGTGTACCGCGTGCCTGGGTGTCTTATCTCGGGTCGCTAGAACCTGCAAGGAGGAATAATCTGGAAATGAAACGTTCTGAATTAAGTGGATGGCCATGCTGGAAGCTGCATGGGTTGAATAATCCTATGAATAATTCCTTCAGCCTTCACCTTCTTGATTGTTCAGATAAATCCTGAGCAGGTCAATAGATATTAATATGGATTAGAGAAATTGTACTGAGAGCTTTTCAGTGTCCCAGTGGATGCTGTGCTTCTGCGGAACGAATCTCCATTTCATGAACCAAAGCATGACTGGTACCAACAGGCACACAGTCAAGGAGGTGAGGGACTGAATTACGGGGAGGCCAAATTATGATAGCATTTGCCATTGCAGCCGTCCCCTCTTTTTGGGGTTTATGCGTAGGCAGAGGTCCTACAGGTATCATCTGCTGCTATTGTCCTTATTGTTTGTCTTCATGAGGGGATTTCTCTTTCTCAGAGTTGCCAGTGTTACAATTTGTAACAATTGTTGGAAGATTCAGTTTTCATATAAACTTAGTTGGGGGCCACAGAGAAAGGAGAAAAAAAAAAAAATCTTTGCAAAGCACTTGTGGACATAAAGATCCAGCAGGCTAGACCAAAAAGCAGCTCACAAAAGCAGTCATGGCAGTCACAATTTCAAGAGTTTTCTATAGTTCAAGCAAGGAGAAATGTAAAGTACATTGGAAAACCAGTTACATTTTCTGCTTTCATATTTAATTTACCAATGTGGAAGCTATGGTAACAGGCTACTTCAAAGCCCATAAGACAGAGGCCTCTTCACTGGCAGACTGATATTCTGAAAAGCTGCTACCAGAGATACGATCCCTGCCATGAGTCTGGTGCAGTGTGGTTTTTAAGCTAAGAGTCAATTTTGCACAACATTCAGAAGTAATGTTCTCTCCTATCTGTTTTTAATGGATAGTGCACTGAGTCAGGGCACTATGAAAATGAGAAAGGAGTAGTTTTCCTTGGTAGCCTAGAAACACACAAGAATGTCTGGGTGTGTTAGGTGCGTTATACCATGGAGCACTGTTGTGGTTTAACGCGGCAGGCAGCCAAATGCCACACAGCTGCTCGCTCACTCACCCTCTGCCCAGAGGGATGGGGGAGAGAATCGGCGGAGGCGGGAGTAAAATTCGTGGATTGAGATAAAGACAGTTTAATAGAACAGAAAAGGAAGGGAAAATAATAATAATGATGATGATAGAATATACAAAATGAATGATGCGCAATGCAATTGCTCACCACCCGCCGACCGATACCCAGCCAGTCCCTGAGCAGTGATCGCCCCTCCCCAGCCAACTCCCCCTAGTTTATATACTGAGCATGATGTCATATGGTATGGAATACCCCGTTGGCCAGTTGGGTTAGCTGTCCTGGCTATGCTTCCTCCCAGCTTTCTTGTGTACCTGGCAGACCTTGGGAAGCTGAAAAGTCCTTGACTAGTGTCTAAGACACTACTTAGCAGCAACTAAAACATCAGTGTGTTATCAACATTATTCTCATATTAAATCCAAAACACAGCACTATACCAGCTATTAGGAAGAAAATTAACTCTATCCCAGCTGAAACCAGGACAAGCACTCTTCTGCAAGGTGGAAAGTGTTGCTCTGAAGTCTTTCAGGACGGGGCGAATACTGTTTCCATGTGCTTCACTTCAGTATGTCTCCTCTAACTACTGAGCCCGTGAATAAGAGGCAGGCACCAGAAGATCAGCTCTCCTTGTTGTGACTTTTATTTGGAAGGAGCTAGCCTGACAACTGTGTTTTGTGAAGCACTCGGTCCTCTTGATCTTTGAAAACACTTGGACTGCGCCCTACTAAGCTTTGCTCCCCAGAAAGCTTAGGGAGAGAGCAGCCTTGTTGGACAATGCTGGCTACGCTTGTGCCCGGGACCCAGCGCTGTTCAGCCCTGCCAGTGCGGTCACTGCTCTGGGCCGGCACAGGCACCACTTCTAGCTGGGGGGATCAGCTGGTGGAAATCAAGGACCAAGGACCTATAAACTGGGTCTCCTAGGGATGTTTATTTTGAGAAGAAAAAATAATCCGAACTAAAAGTGCTTTATAAGAAGCTATAATGGCATTTACTCTTACTCTTTTATAATTGTTTTGAAAATGTCAGTGTTGCCATGGGAGCAGTTGTTTTCACATGTTTTTTTTAAGTTGTGAAGGCCACACCTTCAGGACCTCTGACAGTATTTTCCAAAGCAGCAGAAAGTACAGATGGGAATACGAAAGCTGTCGCTGCGTGTGTTTCGGGACGATATTATTATGCCGTACCAGCAAGGCCAGTTTTGTATCAAGGGTTCATTTGCCCAATCTCTGTGCCTGAGCCTCCCTTTCCAACTTAGTTGTGGTGTTCAAGTTTAATGGGACAAGTGGCCTGATGCGCAAGAGAGGCTTGGCCTGAGACCGAGGAGTTGGGAGACCACACAACCGAATCCATTTGTGATTGAAAACGGCTGGCAAACAAAGGACACCCCTCTGAAAACAGAACAAGCCTTGCTCCTGCCGTGATGTAAGGAGAAGAACAGAGAGAAGGAAGCTCAGTGCAGTGTGAGCTGGTGATGCAGCTGCAGGGCTGTTGTGGCAACTGCTGGTGCCGTACAGTGGCGGAGAACGGGTGTACGTGTCGAAGCTGGCCTGGTGAACAGCAGCCAGCCACGAGCGTGGGCTGCTCACCTGCACCATGGGGCCTGGCTGCAGCAGCTTGTTTTGCAGGTCCCTTCTGGATGGCTGTCAGGGCAGATACTCCTTGCCCCAGCTTTGTGAGCTTTTGCCTTGTTCAGTCAGAAATCATCTGAGTACTTTGAATCTTTCATTGCAAGATGGGAGCAAAAGACCTAAGCATCTCCTCGTGTGGTTTTTTTCCTGTACTGAAGGTATAGCAATGCCACTTGTTATTGTCATCTGTGTCCCAGAAGGAAAACATCTTCACTGTTTATGACTGTGGGCCAGAGTAGTGCTGGGGTATTTGGTAACATAAACTTACAGCCCAGTTGCAGGTGCTACTGTGTTAAGGCTGTTTGTCCCTCTGTGCCTACCACTACCAATTTCTCAGCTTTACTAGGTTAACTGTTCCCTAAGCAAGTCTACCGAAATTATCTATTTGCTGAAAAATTCTAAACAAACAAACCAAAAAAAAAAAAAAACCCCCCCCCAAAAAAAAAAAAAACCAAACCAAAAAACCAAACCCAAAACAGTTTAGCTTAAGATATATCTTGTTGGTACAGAACTGGGACGAGTAATAACTATAAAAGCAGTTACACAAGCAAACCTCAGGACATGCTGACCTTAACCATGAGTTAAGAGTGAGGCTTTAGCAGTGCCTGAGAGTAGGGACTTGTGAACAGTCAGTCAAACCAGGCATGGGATAAGCTCCCAGTCGCCTGGAAGTAATGAACTTAGTTACAGAAAAATACTTCTTATTAATGCAGTGAAGTTTCAATTATTACAGGTATTTCCAAAATCTGGCTTATTATAGTAAAGGTAAAAGGAATTCAAATAGAATGAATCAAAAGAAGTAATTCATGTTTAATGGGCTTGAAAGTGAACAGCACAGACTGCAGACTCAAGAAGCAATTATACATTGCTGAGTAAATGGCATGAAGGTTCTTATTATATATCTTGATTGGAGAAATATTGATTCTTTTAGATTAGTTCTGGTAATTAGACCAGTCTGCTTGTTTGTTTATTTTAAATGAAGCTAGCCTGGTTTGCTAGACTCATTGTCTGTAAATGTGTTCTATATTAACACATTGCATTGAACTGCAGACAGTCTTTAATATCCTTGAATATCTGATTTTTTTGGCATATAATTGCAGATGAGCTAAGGGTTATCCTGGCATATAAAAATGAATCATAAGAGCATAAATGCTGCTTCTCAAACCATTACTCTGACTGAGGAGCTTTTGAAGAGCAGTGCCAAGCTAGCAGCGTTGACATCCAGAATTCGAGTATGGCACACAGGCTTTTTTGAATATGAGGCTTTGCTACAATAAACACCTCTGTTTACTAATTAGCTTCTAATTTTTCAAATGATGGGGAGCAATTTTTGACTTGGCAGTCCAACTAGTCTGAAACGCTGTGAGCTCCAAGAGAAATGGGTGCCTGCTTTTATACTATAATTTCACATTTCACATTTCTTGCAGTGCTTTATAACTGTGCCAGGTAACAGAACACAACCTCTGCTCCAGTGATCTTGTGCGTCTCTGACAGAAGTGGAAACGATGCACTGGAACGTACAGAGATGTAGAAATTTCCCCACAGGCAGCTGCCCGCCTGGCTCGGGTTAGGTCGCTGAGAAATCTCCCATGGTCTGATTAATATCAGTACTGTGGCACCTGTAGGACTGAGAAAGTACTCCCAGTGTCAGAATTATTTTAATGTCCTTTTGTCTAGGTCCAGTCAGAGCTAGTTTACATGAGACGATGGTGAAAAGATCAGAGAGCATCTGTGAAAATTCCCGTGCTTTTGCTGTCAGTTGTAGAGCAGCCCTCATGCAAAGTAGCTGTCTGAATTTTGCTGGTGCAAGGCAGGCATGCATTTCTAGTGGGCTAGTCATTTCAAGGATCCCTGCAGCCTTCAGTAAAAGGATATTTAGGTCACCTCCCTCTCAAACATTGTGTTAAAAGGCTGCTGTTCAGAAGAAGCTGAACAAGTGAAACTGAATCGCAACAACGCTAACCAGTCCTGAATTTCTGATCTTTGTTGGCAGCATCTCTCAAAGACTGTGTGTGTTACCATAGAAGGGTCCCCTGCTCTGCAGAATTCAGAATGGTTTGAATTAACTATATATGCTACAAGAGGCTTATTTAGCAATAGGATGCCAAGCTACCAGGAGATGGAAGATCTTAAGAACTGGGGAGAGTCGTAGATGTTTCTTTTCAGGTCTTTCTCTCATGTGGATTTTAAAATAGATGGGCTGTTTACAGAGGGGCTGCCCTTAGGTTTCCCAGCTGAATGGCCGACAACAGCCTGACCTTTAACAGCATACAGACTTTCCACTTCTAAGTTAATTTTTTGAATGAGTGGGACACTGTATTTATAAAGTGTTCTGGTTGTAATTTATAAAGATTTCACCATGTGCAAAAGCAGACGTTCATGCGCATGCAGTTCACCTTTGCGTTCAAAATGTCATCTTCAAATTTGTGTAGGAGAGAAGAGCTTTTTCTTTTTGTGGTGGTTTGTTTGAGGTTTTTTTTTCGTTGTTGTTCATGGTGGGATTTTTTCCATTTACCCTGAAAAGATTTTGTGGTGTGTGGCTGCTGCCAGTATTGGTATTCAGGCCAGAAGGGGCTGGTGTGATCTTGTCTGAAAACACAGAACAAAAAACTTTGTCCAGCATGTATTTGGTTTTGCTATCAGTCTGCTTGATAGTCTGCTCTATCTTTTTAGAAAGATCCCTGCTTTTGTGTATATGCAAAAAGAGATCTCACCACAAGGATAATTATGAATTCAGACTGATAACAGCCTTGTGAAATATTTGTCAGTGAAATAATCCGAAAGAAATATAGCTGTTGTGTTCAGGTAGAAACACGCTACTGATGGCAGCCGAGGAGACAGGAAAGAGAAGAAAAGTTGGATCCCGTACAAGGAAGAAGGGGGGTGCTGTGGGCCCCTGCCCTGCTGTGCAGCTCTACCTTTCTTGCTTTCTTACCCTTTGGGTTGTGAATAGCAGACTGCACACAGCACTGTATGAAGCAGCATTGCACTGAACATCCTCTTCCTCCTCCTCCTCCTCCACAGAATCAAGCTCCCCGGTGCAATTCAGCTCCCGTGAACTGACTGAGGAACTGTTTGGGTTGTGTACCTGTTGGTTTCCAAGCTGCATATTTCACCTATTATTCCTTCGTGACTACAAAACAATAGGGTTTTACCTTAAGCTGCCTCAGTGACAGTCAGTAACCCAGCAGAACACATACCACTTCTGGTTTTAGTATTTTTACTCCTCTCTCTCTCTCACTCCCCTGTGATGGAGATCTTTCAAACCCAGATACTTCAGAATGGTGGCTTTCGTCTTCCCTCCCCCTCCATGCTGCCCCCACCTCCCTCCTGGAAAATTTGCTGGTGGCAGGGTAGATCTCCTATAAAGAAATGTCTAGAGGAGGTATCCTTGTCCGTGTGACAAATGTCAGTCTGGTGACAGTAGGCTGGTTGGTCTTTCTCACTTGTCACAGATCCGTCAAGAAGGCTGGGGACCATAAAGTTACAAATGAGTGTCATATATTCTTCTTCTCAGCTGTCTTTTAGAGCAGCCTTTCTCCATTGCTGGTAAGCCGTGAGCAGTTAGCAGTTTGGAGGTACATTTGTAGGGTGAAATAGTGTGAACGCTCTTCTGGGGAATTTCTGGATTTAGTATAGCAGAGCACTTGCAGGGGAAAACTTTCCTGCTGTCTCTCCTTGGTTTTGCAGCTGTGATTCTTACAGCATGTTGATAGCTCTGGTGTCATCTGGGCCCTTCGCTTTATGTGTTATTCATTTACTTACTTATTTAATAATCATCATCACAATAATAAATAATTGTATTTATTTAAGCTTTTCCATCCTGGCAGTTCAGATTGTGGTAGCAAACACTGAAGCAGAAGCACGAGGCATAAGCGAGCGAAGCCAATGTGCCAAGTCTTGCGTCTCCTAGCCTGCTCTCAGGTGGGGATAGGAGGGAGGTGGTGGGTTTGCTACTGGAGAGCCCCGAGAGCCTGCCGGCTCCTGCTGGTTCACTTGCATCGGTGATCATGCATTACTGTGGATGCAATCATAGAATAAATCATATTGCTCCTCTTTTGCAGAAGGTAGTGCTTTATACCTAAAACTTAAAGCAGCTCAGCAATTCTCAAAAGACAGACTTTCAATTTCTTCCCAATTAGTATGCAATACTTCAGAGAAAAGCTTTGAACTTGGGTGGGGGCTTGTAGGCATGCATACAGTGTTTGCTGAGACTTCATTTAGTAGCAGTCAGAAGCTTCTCCTTGTTCAGCCACAGCACATTTGCATGTTGACAGATATCTCCTGTTGGCTCTCTCTGTTTCTTATGTTTGAGGGTTGATTTTTTTTTTTTGCATAGTTTTCCATCCAGAAAGCAAAGTATATCATTCTTCTTATCACACTTATCTCACATGATCGCAGATGAGACGTTTTTGTTTATCCTTTATTTTGCATCCCTGTCTTAACAAGTAAGGAAACTGTGCCACAAAGCATTTTCCAGATTCACACAATCTATCTAGAAGGAGATGGGTCCCTAGGTTTCACAGCGTGGTGCGTAGATGCAATTACACTCCTGAAATTTCTTTTGTAGTTTATTTTTATCTGAATACAAAGGATGAATTCCCACTTGCCTTGAAAATTCGGCCACTTGGAGTGAAGAGGAGCATTTTGTGTAGTCTTAGAGATGAGTAGACACTACTGAGGTTTTTCTTAATCATCAGAGGCTAAGATTGGCAACATTATATAATTATATAACATTGATCTATTTTATACAATACAAGAGGCCTATTACTCAAATCATTTTGTACTAATAGGGCTTCTGTTAGATAACTCCTTTTCTGTTTGTTATGTAAGGGCTGGTATTTTAGAATCACTGTTTGAATACCAGCACTATCATTTTAGAATTGCTTTTATAATAGAAATACCAAGTAAGCCTTGCTACAAATATAGGCAATTATTGCAATATCCTAATGAATTTTTTTTTCTTTTTTTTTTTTTTTTTTTTTTTCAAATGATTTTTTTTTTTTTTTTTTTTTTTTTTTTTTTTTTTTTTTTACAAAATCCTGAGGCTGTCCTTTGCTCAGTCATATTCCATTATACACATTTTCTGTAATGAATATTGTGCACTGGAAAAGTATTGATCAGCAGTCCTGGAARCTGGTGATTGAGCTTCACCTGCGAAAACTTTGCAAGTGCCAGTTTACAGACTCTGCATGTCTGGAACCCTCCTGTCATCTTTGAACTACGTGTTTCTCGGGTTTTATTTTGGGGTTTATTTTAATATAATTTAATATAATTTTATTTCTGCAATTGAGAACAGACACAGTGTGAGCAGTCTCAAAATTAGATTGGGGAACACAATCAGTAAAAATTCCTTTGGAGCCCACAGAAACTGATTATTCCCGAGCAAGGAATTTAGTTGCAAGCTATCTCCTTCACTGACAAAGATGTAGATAGTAGTAAGACTTTTATCGGTGCAGTCACTCGAGAAATGCGGTTGAGCTATAGGTGAGGTTGGAAAAGGTTTTACAATAGACCTGGACTTTGCACAGAATATAAGAGGGCAGGAGGACCTATTGACTTGGTGCATAGAGAGCACCCGAAATTTTTAATTCATGAATGCTATGCTGCTTCTGTCCTGGTTGAGAAGTTGGTTTCCGCTGGACCCTATTCACCACACTTTATGGAGTATGTCGTATTTATTTCGTGTGTGCTTTTAAATTCGCAGGCAGCTGCTTGTATTCTTTTTCCATTCTTCAGTTCCACTGAACTTCATACCAGATAAAATCTCCTATTTGGCTGTGATTTTTAAATTCACAGCCTCTTTTTTTCCTTTTTGGCCAAATAGTTCCAAGTATTGTCTGTTTCTTTGATTGTATTTTCTTTCTATTCATTGTATCTTAAGTGTTTTTGTACTGTCTCTTTCCACTTTATTGACATCTCCTAAAATCTCTGTGACTCCACTTACAGGGCAGCCAAGGGTTTAAGAGGAGCTAACAGCATGCTGTAGCTTTCTTTAGTGCCGCTGCTAAAGTTTGGTCAGAAAATGGGAGAGTCAGGGGGGCTGTGACTACCACTTTAATTTTTTTTTGGCATTTAGGCTAGATTTTGTTTGGATTTTGTTTTTTGTTTCTTTTAGAGACCTAACTCTTACTAGGTGAGGATCAGTTACACCAGTGAAAACTGTATCTGCATGAAGGTGTTGGTGTAATGGTAGGTGAATGGGAATCACTCTTCAGTCCGACTGTGGTGTCCCTTTGCGGACATGGCCTCAAGTCTCTCTTTATCTGGACTGTCCAGATTATGGTGCAGAACAGCCGGAGGGGCCCCTGAGCCTTAATCACACTGGCAGCACCGTGTTCCTGCCGCGTGGGTAGGGTGTATCCGCTGCCGCCTTGTTTCTTTCCTCTCTAGGCTCTGGTATCTCCTTTTTGTTAACCAAGCTGCTGGAGTGTGCCTGCTGTGGCTCAAGCCTCCTGAAAGCCCTGAATTTGGAGTGGGGAGAAGAGAGAGAAAATACCGTCGTCTTTAGTTGGGTAGAGCTCTCCTCTGAGACCCACAGAGAAAGGGTAAGGGCAGTGGAGTCCCAAGTCCCCCTCCAAGCAAAGCACCCAGGAGCCTGCTCCCCGGCTGGCTGCAGAGTCCCTTTCTTCAGTCTGTGCAGTTCAAAGATGTCCCTTCATCATGCTGCGAAGGCAAGCAGTCCTTCTGCCCTGCAAGGACTGCACTCTGGATGCAGACCAAACCCTTTCTCTGCCGTGATGTTCTCTCAAGCCTTGTGTTCGCTCTTCATGGAGAAGAGACAGGCTTTGGTGGTGCAGGAGGTTCCTTTGTGTTAAAATCTAGATTTTGTTAAAATCTTTTGTCAGCTCTTGAGGGGGGGAAAAAAAGTGTCAAGTGTTAGTGCTGAACATACGTACCTCACCACGTGAGCGAATCCCGTTGATTGTAGCCTGGTAATTTGCTGTAAGAAGATTATTGGATTAGAGCAAAAGCTTGGTTTGTCAGCAACACCACCTGACAGTAATATTTATTGAGAAGTATTACCTATTTTAAATATTAGTCCACTTATGCCCCAATCATACCTTCATTCTTGAGGTAAGAGGGGATTTTTTAGTTCGGTGTTTTACGAAGCAACATAATGGAGAAGACACCAGCTCTTTTTTTTTCCTGCTGCTGAGCAGGCACTTTTAGTAGCTGCAGTGCTTCCAGATTTACCTCGATGTGCTTTTGTCATCATAATCCCTCCTCCATGTCAAGACTGATTTGCTTTCCTAACCAAGACTCGCATTGTCCATTTTTGCTGTTCCATTTCTCCTCCTCCTTTTTTTAGTTTTATTAATAACAAATTGGGAGGATGTTGGTAAACCAGTCGGGTATATGCTTGCTAGCTGGAGTCTGTGCTACGCTCATCGCCCTGGCTTTAGCCTATTACTTGTATTGGTAAGTCGGATTTTGCGCTGTGACTGCGGTGGTGGCTTGTCCTTTAAAATGCTTTCTTGGGGTGGGCTGGAGAGTGGTGGTCCTTTTGGAGTGCTCTAAAAGGCTGATGTACTTACTAATGTGTGGCTGGGGTACATATCTTCCCTGATTTGTGCTGGTGCCCTCTTTATTTGTCATGGGACTCGGTTTCGCCATTGTTTGAGTTTTTGTATGTTTTTGATTCAGCTAAGAGCATAGTGGCTAAGGATGCCATAGCACGCATTGGGTAAGATGGCGAATGTGTCTTTCGAGTTTGTTGTGAGAGCCTTTTTAAACTTCTTTCACTCTTATTTTGTGCTCTTGCTTAGCATTCGCATGGCTGTCTCTCTTGGCATGCAACTTGGAAATTAGGCAGCGACAGGCTCACAGTGCATTAGGGTGTTTGTAGGACACCCGTGTCTTCAGCACTTCAAAAGAAATGTTTCAAGCAGGTGCAAATTAAGGACTGCCATAGTTTTTTTGCCCCCCACCAGGAGCTCAGCAAGTTGCTTACCCTTGCGGGTGAGCTGGGGCCCAGGAGGGTGGTGGCACGGAGCAGCGGGGCAGGGAAGCCAGGTGTACCTGTTTTTTTCGCCGTGCTGGAGGAGCATGCGGCAATGGGCCTGCATGGGTTTAGGAAAAGCAAGAGCAGTGCAGGGTTGCCCTAGATTTCTGGGCTGGCTTCATTTCTGCATCTCTACATACGTCCAAGACTTTCAGCCAAAAGAAATCTAGGAACTTCTTAAGAGCTGCGTCTGGAGCAAAGAGCAACATTTAGAAACCCAAGTGCAATCTGTTGACTAGTTTTAGTGAAAAAATTACATGTCACTTCAACTGTAAAAGGAAAAGCCTGCTGGAGTTGTAATTAATATGGCTACGATTAGGAAAACTTTCCAAGGGGTGTGATGTTGCTGAGAACAAGTCTCCAGCACAACGTGTGGGTTCTTTTGTTTGTTTGTTTTATAAAGCGATGAAGAGACAAATAAATGAAAATCTCTGGGGTGATCTTCTTGGCTTTGTTTTTGCCAAGTACTTCCTCCAGGCAGTTATGCCTGTGCTATTTACAAGCCTGCAATCCTCTGTGTGTGTACACACCCACTTCTAATATTAATGAGTCTGTTTATGTTTAAACTTTACAGTGAATCTCTGCAGATGTGTAAGCTTTCAGTTATACAGTGTGGCAGCTCAAATTAAAATGTGTGTGATCACTAGCCTCTTTAGTCCTCAAAATGTTCAAGAAAACGGAACACATGTAAGTGACTTTACTGTTTTAATGTTAAAAAACAGGAAATGTAGAGCTTAAGGATGTTAAAAGCTGTCCGGCTAACTGTTGGTTTTTTTTTTTTTTTACCAAAGAAAGTACATGTGGTAGGTATATACATGAACACAGTGTGGTTTTGAATTAATTCTGCATGTCTTGACTCAATATTGAGGTGTAGTATATGCATCTGATATCAGTTATGCTTTTGTATTGATACAAATATAAATTTGTGCGCGTGTTATACATAGGCATAGCACGTACGTCTCTCTTGTAATTCTTTTTTTCCCCCCTATTTTGTTCACTCTTAAAATTCTTGACTTGAATCCAGGTCAGATCTGGTTTGCAGGAGAGATTACAGTTCTGCACACAGCAGGTATTAACTGGTATTAGGTCAGATCCTCTTCAACAACCTCAAGGTTCAGGAGAAAATTAATGACATCATCTATTTGTGAAAATAAAGCTCATTCAAACCACTCTGATTAGATATGGATGAGACCTAACGCGAGTACCTCAGACTGCTTTTTTGGCTTTGTTGGTTTGGGTTTTTTTTAACTCTTTAATTTGTTGATGCTTGAAGAAAGCTGACTTTGATAAATATTTTAGTTTATTAGTTTTTTTAACATAAGTCTGCTCTGTAGGAAGTAACTAGAAAGACTAATTTTTTAATTTTTTTTTATTTTTTCTTCTTCTTCTTAAATGTTTTGCTGCTGCAATTCCCTTAGAATATCCTTGGGCAGAGCTGGGGTGATTAAGATCAGAGATCACTAGTTCAGCAGGGAATCAATTTTGCATAGTGAGAGATTAACCCTTTTTTTTTGTAATTCCAGCTGTGATCTTTTGCTTCTCCTGGATTGGAGCACCCTTATTAGCTTGCTGGACAGGATGTATTTTGGTCACCTTATGGGCTAAATTTAGTTTGTACTCTGTAAGGAATTCGTTTAAGGAAGTGAAGAGTCTTTGTTCCTCTGGGATTTACGTGGCACGCTGCAGGCCTAGGGCTGGCTCCCTTGCTGCGTGCCTGATGCAAGAACACCACCAACCTCAGAAATGACCTAGGAAATCCAGCATGCCCCTTCTACACCCCCAACAAAAGAAAAAATAAAAAAAAAATGCATTGCTCAGGTATGTGAAGGCTGGTGCTCAGGCAGCAATGAAAGATGTGCAAGGGACCACCACAGTAACGGTCTCCTGAAGTTACAGGCCACTGTATAGAAAATAGTCCAGAGGACTCACATGCATCTACCCATCTGTGTCTCCACACATAGGCTTGTTCTGATATCGGGTATGAATGCCTCACAAGATATACTGCAGCAATCCAGCGTATAACCTGTAGCGCAAAACTAAAGTCCACAGAAATTATAAGAGCATGAGACATCACATTTTCTTATTTGGTCAGTCATCACTGCCTCAGGGAGTTTGTTTGGTTAAAATCTCCCCACAACATGAGACCCTAAAAGAATTGTCCTTTTTCACCAATCAACAAATCGCTTAGCACGTAAATAATGGATTTATCATTCTGTGTGTGCTTGTCATCACTTCATATATAGGATAAACTCACAAGAATCCTCTGCTCCAATTTTTTGTGGTTTTTAATTGACCCATTCCAAGCTACAAAATGTTTGAAACAAATGCCTTTTCCTTTCTTTTTCCCCTGTTGCCAAATCTGCCCTCTAAGTTTCAGCTTCTGGCCACCAAAGGAGCCCGAAATACTAATGTCTATTTAGTTTGATTAATTGGTGTACTTTTTATTAGAACTTAAGGTAATTTAACTCAATGGTCTTACCACGTTCCTAGCCCTGCCGTGTAGCTTGAGTGATGTGTTGAAACACCTGAACTTGCCATCAGTGTTTTGATTTCATTAATGCACTTTGAGTTAAGAGCAAAATAATTCAGATCACAAAGTTTGGGCTACTGTTGTATTTTGTACTGCAATAGTTTTAGCATTTTTTGAGACAGATAGAGGGGAGGCCTGTGTTAGACTTGCATGTATATTCAAGCAGTTTTAATGAGCTGCGTAATTTCACTGCCCATTTATTTTATTTGCTTATTGACTGTAATTGTGCTTTGCTCACTCGGTTTCAGGTGTTTGAAGCAATAGTTCAGCACATGATCTCTAATGATGTCTATCTTCATCTTCGCTTGGATTTTATTAGTATTTCCCATCATTGTATTTTTGCAGTGAATGTATTGTCTGTTATTTTAGGCAGAATAACCTGGAGGTTCCTAATTTGTACGTGCCGGAGGGGCGATTTGCACACGATGGGGGCAGGTCGTTCCATGTTGGTGGGGAGCCCAGTGCTGCTGGCCCTGGGGATGGTTAAGCGCTCTGGGAAGTACTGCAGTGTAAATGCTAAGCTGGTCAAACATGAGCTTTAAGCCCTGCTCCTGTCAAGTTACTGTTTGGTTTGTGTTTTTCTTCAGAGTAGCGCAGCAGAAGACTGCAGGGTGACTGCCTATTAAAATGCTGTTTTAAAGAAAGGTTGACTTCCGAGAGAGATAAATAGGCAAAAATGAGTAGCCAGGTTGTCCATTAGTGTTCCTGCACCAGTTCCCCAGCCCTGAGGGGAGCAGCAGAGCAGATGAAGAGCACCGCTCCGCTGGAGGGCCCTGCTGTCCATGCTGGCTGAAGGGGAGAGAGGGCCCTCTCAGGGGTGGGGGACTCCTGGGGCAGAGATTTAAAAAATACATGTCTCATCTATACTTAGTATATTATTCATGTATCTAAGTGCTAGTCCACTTTGCTGATGCTTTTCTCAAAACGGCAGGGAAGAGGAGCATTATGCGTTGGCTGGCACATTCTCTGTCAGGCCTGTAGAGTGCAACTGTCTGCGCCACCATTAAGGGAGACTGAGGAAGAAGGGCCCGAGCCTGGTAGAGGAGCAGTTCAGTTTTCTGGGTGCATCTGTACAGATTATCACTCAACACACAAAGCGCGACATGATATATTTCTATACAACATCTATTATCTGTGGATAATGTGCCCATAATCTATGGGCTGCTGTGCTTGAAATATCACCACATTTGTGTAAAAGCCACTGTATGCTCTGCTGCTTTATTTAGGCAGCTTAAACTGAAGTACTGAGAAGATTGACTGGGTAGTTGTCTATAAGTGCCTAGAGATTAAAACAGCCAATGTCTTCCTAACACACCCGTAGCACCAAACCATGCAATTTTAAAAGCATAGAGTATTCAAATAAATCAAGATTTTGCAGGGAAGTTGAAGCTTTGAGCAGTGTTCTCAATGTGGATTTTGGGGGGTTGTTTCTGTGTTGTGGCTGCTGCTTGTGGATCTGCAAACATGGAAATCTTGAATATCTAAAAACTCCTTACCCAAAGAATTCCATGGCCATGCCCATGTGCATAAACCATGAGTTCATCCAGGCTAACATAGCATTGCTGTGTATTTAAATTTGATGACCTGAAGAGGTTGAGCTTGGCAGATTTTCAGCCAGCTTCGCTATGGAAATAAAATTTAGTGTTGTGTTGATCAAATAGATTTATCTGTGTCCCCCTCCTCAGCGATATGTTTTGAACCCATTGAGGGGTTTCCACCCACACTTGGCTGGCAGGTGGCAGCGAGGGTGTCTCCAAAATAACTGGAATCCTACAAGTTGCATGGAGGTAGCCAGGGAGAGGAGAAAGGGGCTGCTAAGAGCCTCACCTTGGGGAATGTTACGATGTAAAGTTGGGTGTTCTTTGATATCCAGGTCTCTGCGTGGATGTGAGCTTGTAGAAGTGTCCGTCAACACTAAAATACAAGTTTGTAGGGAACCAGTCTTTTGGAACTACTTTCTAAATTCCTTTCTTCGGCAGGCTGCTTTCTAATGATGAGTAGCTGGCTACTCAAGCTCTTCTCTGCAACCAGAGCAGTCGTTACGCATGAACTAAATGGAGATTCCTATATGCTGGTTGGAGTTGGAGCTTAGGAAAAACATGAGATATTAAAGGCTGGAGGAAAGACTGGAAGAGCAGCTGTCAACACTGCACAGACTGTTTTTTACTCTTGAACACAAACCAAGTTGACCTCAGGGACTTTGCTGATCATGCCCCTTGCAGCAGTTGCTCTGCCACAGACCTCTAGACCGGAGAGGCAGGCACCGTTCCCATTTCACTGGGGATGTGCAACAGCACAGTTCCGCAGGCACTTGGTCCCCAGTGGCTGATTTGGATGCCCTTTGCAAACAAATGATGTCAGACTGTGATATGAAAGAGATGGGACTTAACGCTCTGAAATTTGAAAGATACAGTGAGAGACACCCGTCGTTTTAATGCTAGCGAAGAGATTAAGAGTAGCGAAAGAAATGCTCTAAGTAGTACTTAAACTTGCATGTCTTAAGAAGGATGAACTTGCTTTAAATCAAATCTTAGATTTGCAGAGCTGGTAGAGGAAAAAATGAATCTGTGGCTGTTACCTGATAGGGCATGTCTATACTGCAGCTGTGATGTGATTAGTTTTAAAGGAGGGGTGAAATGCTTATAAGAGTAGCCATGGCAACATAATGCTCACTGCAGGCTGCAAAAACAACCTGGCAAGTGGAGTGAAAACTCAGGCAGTTTGGACTTAATTATTATTGCTCAAAGTGCATTGCCTGCCTTCCTGTAGAGCTCACTTGATGACATTTCAAGGAGGAAAGAGGTCTCAGAATGGTTTCCCATGGTCAAACAGGAGGTCTCGGCATCCTTTTTTCTATGGAGATTGTAATTGTGGGCTTGTAATTTTACAACCATTCATTAAAAAAAAAAAAAGTTGGGTGGGACCTCTGGAGTGTGCCATTTGAGTTTGAGGTGGCTTTCAGCAGGGCTTATTTCACAAACAGGTTGGGTTGCTCAGGGCTTTGTCCAGTTGGGTTTTGAAAATGTCCAAGGATGGAGTTTCCTCAGCTTCTCTGGACAACTTGCTCCAGTGCTCGTATGTTGTTAATACAGCTAGCAGTAATACAAATCCATGTCATCTTTTAATGTCTGGAAAGAGAGAAAGGAAGCCTTGGTGAGGAGCGGGCTTTGCTGTTAATTCCTTTTGGAAGAAGTTCTGGGAATGTGAAGGGCTGTTGTTAGTGAGAAGTTTTTGATCTTTCCAACATTTGTGTGTGGGCTCTTTGAATTAGACCCTTGTCAGCTGTCACAAGGGGAGTGTGTGCCCTGGCAGGACTTGGGCCCCTAATACAGAGAGTCCGTCTGTGATGGCTGTCCTGTGTGTGCCCAACATGATGACTGCGGGGTGGATCCAGTACTGTCTCCCTTTGCACTGGCCGTGTTCGGGTGCAGACAGATGGTGAACGGACGAGAGAAGCTGTGTCAGTGATTGGGCTTTGTGACGTGACATTCCAAGATGACTTCATACATATCCAGAATTTCAGGAACTGAGATACCTCCTTGTTAGTCCGTGTCCAAAGGTGAGCGATAGGTCACCTTTTTCAGAGACTGCCTCTTGGGAGAGGCCAGTTCACAATGCAAAGCAAACATCTGAAGTTTGGTGGCCTTGAAACCGAAGTAAACCTGGAAGCAGCCCATGGGTTTTCTTTGTTGGTGGCCTTTTTGCCTGGAAAGGAGAGAATCAAACCATATGCAGGTGCCCACGGTTTGGCCTTGTCTATGTGAAGAGCTGATCTCTCATCCTGCATTAGGAGTCTGCCAGGGAAATAGATACCATCAGTAGCTGGGGTTGCTCTCCTTCTCTTGCTTGTCCTGTAGTCTGAAATATAAGTTCATCGGTAATTGTTCAAAGATGATTTCCCCCACCCACATCACTGTCATGCATGTATTCTGTTCGCTTTCGCACAGTCCAATTTATTTATAAAACTAGAAGCTGAAAGCAAAATTTTGAGATGTGTAGCAAGGATCATAAACTGCTCACAGGAACTGTCATCCGGGGAAGGATTGAGGAGACTAATTGGCTGCATATATGGGAGTAGGTAAGATGACAAAAATGCCGTCAGAGTGTAGATATCAAGAATGCATTAACACAGAGGAGAGGGGGAAGCTTTGCGGAGAAAACTAACTAGAAATGATAGTATGAAATGAAATGTCAGGGAAAAAATGTTGTTCTTAAAATATAATAGCCCTTGTTCAAAATTTTTTTAGCAGAAAATGCAGCTGAGGAAGTGGCTTGTAATGACAGAAAATTGATGGGAACTTGAGTTCTTGGGAAATTAATGTAAAAATAAAACTCGCAAACCATTAGGATACTATTTTGTATCTTGTGTTCAGAAATAGCATCAAATGCACTTTACCAAATAGACCATCTTTCTACTTGGTACACACATTGCCATGGCGAGGGGAGAATTAAAACCTTTGTTGTTCTCGAGAGATCAGTAATAGAAGCTACACTTCTGAAAATAGATGTTTACGTGGAGAAGGAGACAAGATAAGTCAGGGATATTTTAGGTTTACTATCCTCTTGATGTGTCTGAGAAATTTTTGGATTGACCAGTGATTGCTTTGCTTGTCCACTGGGAGCGGATCTGGTGGAAGGAAGCTGATGCATAGGGTAGAGCTGAAGAGAGCTGCACAGGTGTGACGTGTGTGTGCATGTGGACGCAATTCCTTTCTGCGCCCAGCAAGTTAGGAAACAAATAGCCCAGTTTAGAGTTTTCTTCTGGCAACTGGTAAGCTCCTCCTGCCTGACTAAATCTTGTAGTGGTGACATTAACTATGTCTCTGTGGCATGGCACTAGCTAGCTATCAAATTGATGTCAGAACACTAGATTGTCATTTTATTATGTGGATTCAGCAAGTAGGGGGAAAAATTAAAGTGATGAGGATTTCTTAGGACATATAAATAACTCCTGTAGTTGCATGTAGTGAGCGGAGGGAAATAACATACTAAATACTGGCATGGAGGTGGAGAGTGATGGACGGAAGACTTGCTCACGTTGTGAATTCACACGTACAGGTTGCAGGGGGGAGCATGGTCTGGTGGTGATCTCTGCTCCCCTGTGCTGCTTTGTTCCTGTACTGCACCTTAGTCTCTCAGCTCAGCAGCCTTGAAATGCAGATAGCTGAAATCTTCCCCTTCCTCTTAGCTACCTGAGCACTTGCAAATCAGGTTTGGGCATCCTCCCTGCCCTTGGCTCCATAGGGATGTGGGGAAGCTGCTGTTTTGAGAGACATTTGTGCTCTCCCTGTGCAGTTCTTGGGCTGAACTTACTGTTGACCTCAGTAGTGGCAGTTCCATGTGCCAGGTTTTCTGTCTTGCAGTTGCATGGCTCACTTTGGAAAATGTCCCTCCATTCAGGGGAATGACTCCAAGGGACAGCTGGGAGCCATGCACTTTTGTCATTGAGGAAACCATACACTGAACTGGAAACAGGAGACATTTTCCAAATGACACCTTTTTATACAATATTTAACTTGTACTTCTTTAGACCCTTTGCTGTTCTCTGAAGAGTGCTGGATTACTGGTATTAGGAAATTTATTTGGGCTATCTAGAAGAAAAATCCTAATATTTTAAAGTCGTCACTTACTGTGGCTAATTACTTTGTTATTTCCCACTTCAACTAGCTACTAGCTGGCTAGCACTCTGGCCACTTGCTGTCAGCAAACCTCTTTCTTCAATGAGGGTGGAGGCACTCTGAAATTTTTAGCAACTTAGGAGTTGTACAAATCAGAGCAGGTGATTCAGGAAGGGATGCTCCAGCAAATCTTCTGTCAAATTGTAAATCCCTGCATCAAAATACAGAAATACTGAAGTTCCTCACTGAAATAGTTATATTTTAACCTGGTTTTTTGTTTGTTTTTTKTTTTTTTTTTTTAAAACAAAACTTTTTAAAAACAAACAAAACTCTGATTAAACTTCAGAATTTGGGACCTAATGAGAGACTTAATTACCAGATACAGAGCAGATGTTAATCTCAAGTTAGAAAGTAGGAGTCAAGGTGATGACAAACTATCTAAGTGTGTTACTCTTTAAATATTTGTTAGTGTTTTCCCCATAGCGTTCATTTAAGGCTTAAAAAGTGCCACTGTCAACATCCAGATATAAATCTGACCAAATCCTGTTTTATGGTACCAATTGTAATTGTAGTAGCGTCAGATTTTTGTATTCATAAAAAAGATTTTTCACCTGTGCAGGCAAACGATCTGGCTTAATAACTTCAGAAAGAATGAGAGGTTTTGGAGGGATATTGAATTACTCTGAAAATCCACTCTGGACAGTATTCTTCTCACTAAAGAGAGTAGCCAGAGCCAGAACATGTTCACTTTAAGAACAGAAGTCTACTATAAGGGAACAAAACAAGACATGGCCCTGTTTAAAATTCAGAGACCTCATTTTCTCCCACCTGTTTTTTATTCGGAGATTGCAAGAGGCTTTTTCCTTTTTCAACTCCCAGTCGGGTTTTCAACTTTGAATTAACTAGTAGAAATGAAGAAAATAGTCTCGCTACACCTGCTAGCTCTATCAAAACCAGAAGTAATTAAGGCAAAAAGTCTTTCTTCACAAGAGGAATTGAAAATACTTACATTTGAGGGGAAAATGTCAGTATCAGCATTTGCTCCATGGGAACGGCTGAAAATAATAGAACTGCTAGATGCAGAATGTGATTTCCTGGTGGTTAAATCTTGACTTGACCTCCGGTCAGGTGGGGCAAAAGTCCTGAGCTCTTCAAAATTACAGAAGTGCCACTTTTTTCAGCTATATTGAGAACTCACTGAGACAACTTACAGTTTCAGCTATAGGGGTTCAGCTTCTGTGGTTAATTACATGTTTGTAATAGATTATATAGTAAGTTTTGGTCTCAGTCTTCTTCCATAATTTTAAGCAACTGGAGTGTGTTTAATTATTATTATTATTATTATTTTATTTTAAAATCAAACTAAAAACCTGGCTTGTATTTCTGTCTCACAATATGTACATATGTTGTTGCTTTCGCCCACCTTCACATAAACTGCAGGGGGAGTTTGTAGGGCTGAGGCTGGGGCCGGCTTGGGTGCAAGGCGGGCTTCTGTGCTTTGGCCCCTGGTCTCTGAGCCCCTCCTGGCCTGTTGCAGCCGTGAGAACTGTGTCAGCACCCAGGATGGGTGGTGCAACAGTGCTGCCCAATATTCAAGGTGTTTGTGAAGCAATAACAGTAACCTGCAGGGAGACCAAAGGTAGGAGAAACCAGAGATCTATCACAGATACATTTTTCTATAGCAGTTGTGAAGTTAAATGCAAGGTGAGAATCGATTCCAAGCCTGTTAAGAGCGGGGAAGAATTACTTTTTGTCTGTCCTTTTTGGAAAGAGTATACATAAACTGTTCATTTTAACTTTCCTATTACTCTGTATTTGATAATCTATGTCTTGGCTCAACAGAAAAATTTCAACTGGCATCAATTGCATCAGTTACTCTTGTGGAGAGGGAAGAAACTTGATATTCTTGCCACACTGCCTGAAAAAAGGATTCATGCTTCTGTCGAAATGCAAAATTTATCACAGATCTGTGGGATCACAGATACTTTGTAGCAATTGCATAGGTGTGTAAACTGCAGTGGGACAGAATAAATAATGAGCTGACCTGAGAACATTGATTATGGCCACCCCAGCCTTTTGACATTACTTGTAAATCATGGAGTCTCCTGGCTTCTACTTCCCACCCTTTCTCTGATTATAATGCTAGTTTTCTATGGACCATTTCTTTCCAAATACTAGCATAACTACTGGGTTTAAAATGAAATTCTATCAGGCCTATAACTGCTATCCTGGAAATTGCTGGTATGTCCTGTGCATGTTATATATATATATAAAATTTTATATATAGATATAAAATTATATAAGTTATTTTTATATATTTATATGTGATTATATATATTTTTTTATATATAATTTGTGGTTTTATATATATATATAAAAAAAATAAAAAAGCAAAGTGATTTTCAAAACCATGCCTATGTAGGATTTTGCCCTACCATACTGAGACCTGCTGGTAGCTGAGGAGTGTTGTTTGAGGGGTGTCAGTACAGTGCTAACCCACCAAATCTACAAGACCTCCAGACCATCCACAGCATGAGCCGTAAACCTGGCTAAAACAGGTCATCCCCTCCATCCCCTCCATCCAGGGAGAAGCATGTTGCTTCCCGCTCCCCTGCCCAGAGGTCTGGGGTCCTCTGTCATGGGGAAAATGGAAATTGTGGTGTGTTGTGCGTGTCTTCAGGCAGTTAATCCCACTGCTGCATAGTGGAGAAGTATTATATATCCTTTCCTTTCTGTGAGAGAAGGAAGTCTCTCAGCTCCTCCTGGGGCTTAAGGAAGAGGTGGTGGTGGGGGTATTAGAACAGATCTCTATGGACAGTTGTGGGCTGTTGCCCCACTCTGTCCACCCCCCACTTTGGCCAGCTGCGGCCCAGAAACCTTGAAGCCACATCAGTGTGGCGCTACACACAAACTGATAAGTAACAGCTTAGACAGCAGCAGAGAGCATGAGCAACACAAGCAAGCAGGCAATTGACAGGTGCCTGTGGGGATGTGCTTTATGTCTGCAACATCCTAAAGTCGTATGTTGTCATTAAGGAAAAGATTTCCCATGCCTGCAGTGTAACTTTGGGAGTAAGTCAGAAGCATGCAGATACTGTGGTTATTAGAGGTTTGTTGGCTTATTTTTCATGATGAGCATTCAAAACTGCTTAAATGTCTTGTGGTGCTGGTGGTGATTTCATTCATTGCAAGGGCAATGGTTAAATGATGTGTGAGCTGCTGCCAGGCTATGCAGTAACCCCCATCTAGCTGTTGGCTCTCACAACTATCCATTCCCTTGTGTATAGGGCTAAAGAGATGCACAGTGTTTACTGAAGATGCCACTGAAGTCCTTTCTTGTATATCACTGACGAGTGTACCTGGCTGGGAAAAGAAAGGGAGCATTTAGCAGCAAGAGCATCCCAGTACTGCTTGGCAGGTATTGCATCCCAGTAGTGCCCATCATCTGCCATGCTTGAAATTGGGCAGGATGCTCTGCTGTTGCACTCACAGTGAAATTGCAGAGAGCAGTTAGCAGGACAGAAAATATTTGGCTGTCCTTTAGAGAACTGGAGTGGACCTGTTAGACCTGCTGGAGTGTGCCAAGTTCTCCAAGAGCTTCTCCCAGCCTGCTTTTGCTCTCAAAGCCTATGCAAGCTGGAAACTTGACAGCATTTTTCAGAATTTGGGGTTGACATACAAACAGAATACCAGATGGGCAGGCAATGCCTGTAATGCTGTGCACAATGGTTGAATGGCATAAATCCGTTGTGGCACGCAGCAGGACTCTTGCCCAGGCCCGGGAAGTTGCCGGCATGTGTAACAAGAAGAGGAGAGTATAACGTGAGGGAAGGAGTAGGGAACTGGGGAGCTAGCAAGGATTAGCATCCCGCTTCTGCCTTGAAGGAGTTTTATCTAAAGTGGCAAAGGAGGGAGGATAGCTGCCCTCAAACAAACAGGGGGGAGGTTTACAAGCTCCCAAGAGAAGGAGCAAGACTGGCAGAAGGTGTGTGACAGCCATTTCTGAGTGAGTCACGCTTAACTGTCTGTCTGGAGCCACAAGGAATTTACAAAACTGGATAATTGTTCCTATTTATTTCTTAAAATATACAGAATATGACAGTGTTCTAGCTCATGCGTTTCAGCGTAAAATGTCTTGCTGTGGGCTGGTATTTTCCCCTGGTTTTATCCCTTTCTCTTTTAAATTGCAGTCTTGCTTGTCTTCTCCCCCTCTGTGTAAGAGCCAGGTCCGTTCCTGCTGTGTCTTGCTGTGCCAACAGGCTGGTGCGAACATGGGTCCCCCTTGCCCTGGGTCGATGGCTCACATCTCTGTGCGTGGTGGCAGCAGGGAGATTGACTTCTGTAGTGCTGCAAAGAAGGGCAAACACACAGCCCTGTAGAGCCCCCAGGAAGAGCAGTCAGCGCTGGGGGAGGTGTGGGACCCCCGCTGCGCTCTTGGGTTACTAGCACCCTTTAATGGGGAAGCTGGCACATTAAAACGTGCATGTTAACTTGCAGTTTAGCTTAGCTCTGCTGCAGTAAGGCTTACTCAAGTGCAATGTCTTTTTGGTTCAGGAGACCAGAATTGAAAAGCTCCTATTTTTTGCCTCCTAACTGTTGAGTTTTCCCCTTTCCATTAAAGATGAAACCAGGAGTAATGTGTGTCTGCCTGCCTTTGGTTTTCAAAATGAGGCTAATGAGGCCATGTAGAACAAGATTAAGTTATGTTTTTTTTTTTTTTTCTCGTGATAGCAAGCAGGTCAGAGAAAGAACTTGAGCTCAAATGCTTGCAGTTGGGTAAATATTTGTAATAAGTAATATTCAAGTTTAGGACAAGGTTTATTAAGGCTGCGGTCTACAAGGGCTCTCCCAAGTTTCTGTAAATATGCATATACTCACAAAACCCATCTGTATGTATGAGAAATGAGGCAAACTTGCAGAACTTGCAAATTATTATCTAATCTAAATTTAATATGCCATTAAGGTTTTATAATTATAGCTTTAGGAAAAATTAACTTTACGTGTTGTTTATACTGAAGCAAAAGTGCCAGACTGCAAACCGAATGATGACAAGTGGCGTGTGTGTATACAGGGGAGAAACAGCACACAAACACCTACAAGCAGTTGTAAATGACATACTATAATAGAAACTATCCTAAGTTTACTAAACCACAAGGCAATGTTTGTCTTCCTGAAATAAAAACAAGTTACACACATGCACAACCAGGTTTTGAAGTAGTGGGACTCCTTCACTGGAAAGCTCAACGGAGAATCCTGTGGTGTCTTGCAAGTACGGTGAGGCTGTTCTACAGAAAAACTGATGTCAGCCTAGTTCAGTGATATTCAGCCACGACATCAAAATTGTCTGGGCTGGTTTTACGCAGTGCACTCGCAACAGAATCTCACTAGTTTCCCTGTTGTGAACAGAAAATCCTCATGAAAATACCATTGTTTTCTTCTTTGGTAGAGATGCTTGCAGTGAGGGAGGTTTCTCGAGTAGTTCTGCTTCCTTGTGTTGGTTGCCTTGCAGCTGGCAGATTTCTAAGCAAGTCAGGATTCATTTTGGTTATCTGATCCATTTGTTTAAATACAGGCCGAGTTAACTGAGTGTGTATGCTGAGGAGAAATTGAATTTGTGCACACTTGCTCTCTTTTTTTTGTATGTGCTGAGTACAATAAAAGGAAATGGTTGAAATTAAATTTGGAAAATAGCCATTTTAATATTGCTTGTGTTTTCAGCTGTAATATTGTAGCAACAAGTCAGACAAATATAATTTCATCTCTAGCAGAGGCATAAGCACGGTGGTCTCCGCAGCTGGTGAGGAGGCTTAATCATGTCAATAACACTTCATTTAGGGCGGGGAAGAGGGAAAACTGCCCCTCATGTGCAGTGATACGTAGTATCAAGAGCTGTTTTATCCCTTTCTGGTTCCATCAAGTTGTTCCAATGTTTTTCTTTGCTTTGTTTACATATTCTGTGTCCTTCTATCTACAAAATACAAGTTAAACAACTGGTTACCTTGATTTGTTTTTTGGTAGAGCAACCCATATCTTGATAGGAAGCTGCCCCACATTTTAAAAGCAGGAAGGAGTGCTGGGGTTGAAGTCCTGGTAGGGTGTGAACCTCTTGTGGATGTTCTTCGTAGGGCGGGGTGGGGTGTTGACTTGGCAGGAGGTGCTCTGAGCACATAAAGGCCTCCCCACAGTGGGGCCGTGCCCTAATGTGGCATTTGTGGGGTGAAGGGATGACTTTCTGTGGTCACTCCCCAGTGGGGTGTGTTGGTACACTTAAACTATTCACGTATGCATTTTATTTTGTAACCTACTCTCTCCTAAAGTTTAATTGGTAGACTTGCAGTCTTGTAATAAAATTAAAGATCTATAGAGTGGAGGAGGCATGAACACGGACTAGGGTTTCTGTTAAGGATGTGTGCTCCTCACATGGTTGTCATTGTTCTGAGTGACCATCACATCATGCCTGGAGTTAACACCTACACTTGACCTATGGCAGAAGAAAATGAAATAACTTCTTCAGGACCTCTCATTCTGCATGTCTATTGAATGACGATGAATGTCAGAGCAATGTGCACAGATGTCTTGGGGGTTTTTGGGGGGGTTTTTTGGTTTTTTTTTTGTTTGTTTTTTGGTTTTTTTTTAACCTTGAAGTACTGGCATCTCATTAGGATGATGAGTTAAGCAAAAGGTTTTCTATTTGATGGAAATGGACTAATCTTATCAAAAAATCTCTACAGATACTGAGCCAAACCCATTGACAGTAGTGGAAGTTTCTATGATTTAATGGACTTTAGATCAAGACCAAAATAATGAATATGTTTCAGACAGATAGCGGTGATGATCTTTTTTACTCTTGACCTTTTCTAGAAACTGGCTGTGGTGCTGTTTCAAAGCCAAGATTGACAAATTTTCAAGGAATAAGCTCTCGTCTAATTTCATGATGGTAACTCAGTAACATTTTTTTTCTTTTTGAGGTCATATTCCTAGTTCTCACAACTCAGAAACAAATTTGCATCTTTGTGACCTAAGTTTAGCTTAAGGTCCTCTTCCATACACTTCACTTTTAGAAATTCATGACAAGCAGGATTTTTAATGAACTCTGAATCAGCCTTGCATTTCACTGAGGGATGTGCAGGGAAATTAGACCTATATTGTGTGAGAAACTAAGATAATCTTCCTGTCATGCTTAGGTTTAAAACGCTAGGTCTGTAGTAGACGGTTTGTAATTCTGTGTGGGATGTGATTGAATAGTTGTCTATTTTTACAGCATATCTGGAGAATCCTTAGTACAGACTGTTAAAATGGATACCAAAATTGTTGTTATACCTTATTTCCTTTCATTTGCTTATTAGCTATACTGACTCACTGCTGTTGATCTAAGCTATGTTTTCTAGCCTACTTAGACAGCTGTGGTTGCTAGTGGTTCTTCTAAAACTATATTTCTAAAATAAATCAGGTCTGAGTGGAGACTGCTTTTAGCGGTGCCATGGCAGAGCGGGCAGGAGCCTCGTGTTGCTTTTTTGAAGTCTGGGGCAAAGCCCTCGGTAAATACCCTGTCCGTTGGTTTTGTATGGCTTCTGCATCATGGGGGTCAGGGTCCCAAATTCCTCATCCCAGAAAAGAGATGTGGTGTAGTGCGGGAAGTGGAAGACCATCAATTACCTACTTTCTTCCTGAATATTTTCCTGTATCAGGGGTATTTGTTATGAATGTATCATTACACTTTTAAAAGCTGAATAGCCACTGCATTTTTGTCTTTTAGCTAGAAAAGTATTGCGTATTCTGCAAGGAAAAATTGTTTCTTAGAGGTAACCAAGGTAATTACTTCTAAACGTTGAACACAACTCATAAGATGATCAGCATATTTTTGTGTGGAAATGTCCAGGAAAACAATCCGCTGCCCCTGTGGCAATGTAGTACTTCTGAGGGATGCTAGAATGACCAGACTGGGACCTGTACTTCTATTTATCCACCAAACAGGTATAGGCAGTGGCATTGAAAGCTTTCCCTCGCATCTCTGCCTCGACTGTTGGGTAGCTGGTTAGTATTCTTGGGTTTTCTGATCTTGTAAGGGGAGGTGAGGGAAAAGGTGCTTATGCTAGTGATTTTCATAGCTGCTTTTAAAAGAGAAGTAGCCTGAGTCGGGTCATTAGAGAAATTGGAGGGTAGAAAGTATACTGAGAGAAGAGGCGTTTTCTTCAGCTCCTGGCTGCTGCTGTTTGTACCTGTCCTCCTCATACATGTGAAGCAGCTCATGGAACAGATAGTTCTCACTTTGAATAAAAAAATAGTTTTTAATTTTCCTTGTGTGTTTTTGATGAGCACAGTTTGTAGAATTCTGAAAAATGGTGAGGAAACTCTTGATGAGACATGGCCAACAAAATACCTTTTTGTACTGTTTCTGACTTGCAGCATTATTAGCCTCTTCATAGACAGGGTCTGCCAAGTTTATACAGACATCAAGGAGGCTTACAAAGCTCAATCCGAAAAATATAGTATTTTAAAATATGATGTTAAAAGGTAAAATTCAGTATTGTAAGGGTTTCACTCAATTCCTCAACTAGCAAAAATGTTATGAGGTAGGTAAAAAACCAGAATTCAGGGTGGGGGCAACACATGCAGAGCAAAAGATGTCTGTAATTAGTTTCATAAGTGGAGATAAATATGGTACGGTAGAGTGGAAGCAGCTGGAAAATGGCAACAGAGCATGCTCAGGAAAACTGAAGGCAAAAGGCTAGAGATGTAAGTACTGGCTGCTGCAGTTTTTGTTGTTGTCAAACACATTAATTCTCACTGGGTTGGAATATTAGAATCAGTGGACCAATTTCTAATTTCGTGCTCATATTCATGCAAACCTGATGAACTGCAGAGGAATTGTACACACATGACAGCAATAAATTAATTAAAACATGGAGTTTGAACTGGAAATACTATATTATAGAATGATTAATGGCTTAATTTTTAATTTTGAGTTCATAAATAACTACATATTTCATGAAATGGCTGTAATGTGCTTAGTGCACATTGTGCATCTGGGTTTTCTTTAACCTGATTTCTTAATGAAACGAGGCTGATGCAATCACGCTGTCTTTGTCATTCTCCCTTCTAATGGCTTTTGAACTTGGTGGCACATTTCAGTGGCATTTAACAGAGAGGTGGAAGTCTCGAAGCAGTTTAATCATTAGGACTTCCATGAATGTAGAAAGCTGGGTAAGGGAAAAAGATTGTATTACTCCTCCTAGTGAGAGGCACATAGTATCTTTTAGATACTGGTGAATCCATGTGAACGTGGAGCCTCAAGATGCAACTCTGTACCCAAGAAAGCTGTAGAACATCTACCTCCTTGCCCTTTACTTGAGAGGTATATAAATAAGGGAGGGAGCCCAGAAGGATGCAAAGCATTTAAGAACTTTCTCATCAGAGAAGATAAAAATAAATACTATGGGGAGCAGCCTCTGACTTTATGAAAGTCAAATGACCGTGGAGGATAAGGCACTAAAAGGCAATGAAAGTGTGTCATTTGGTTTGAGCTGGGCTTTACCCTAGTGCTGTCCTGCAGCATGGCTGTGAAAAGCAGGCACTTGGCAAGGATGTGAAACCAGGGAGAGTACTAAAGTTGCCCACAGTTCTCAGTGCGGCTGCACAGGAGGAAATGGAGGTTTTGTGGTGAAAGGTCAATGTTGTGAAGTTACAAGGTGCTTTAGGAAAAGAAGGGAGAAAAAAAGATTTTACCAGCAGGTCTTTGAATATGCACGTGATATGGGTATACTTTAAAAAATAAAAAATGAATAGTGCTGAGACTTGCTGTCTTGAGCTAGGGCACATGTTTACTTCCTAGACACTTCACTTAGCTAATCTTAATATATGTGTCAGATGCAGAAGTGTTGTTTCTCCTCATTCTAGCAAATACTGATTGCCCCAGCCTGACCATGGGATTCAGCAAAACAGCTGCTGACCACCCTTGGCCTGTTGGTCAGTCCCTGAATTGCCTGGCTGTCCTACGTGGGCAGGAATGCAGAGAAGTAAAGAATTCCTAGGTTAAGATTAACTGCTAATTACCTTAAAAGTCAAATACAATTAAGTGAGGGGTTGGCAAAAGGGTCGCTGGCAGGTCCTGTATCCAGCATTGAAACTGGAAGGATCAGACAACAAGACTAACCCATTTTTTAGTTGATCCCTGTCCACTTTATGAGGAAGTGCAAGTAAACCAGCTGTGCTTTATGGAGCAATTGGGCAAATGCTGTCCTCAAAAGGTGCCAGAGGGGAACCAGCTATGCTTTGGTTGCTGTTCTCTTTACCCTGTAGCAATACTGGTAAGACTCGCAGTCCCCAGATGCGCAGGGGTGCAGTGAGCCCAGGTGCGGGCGCACGAGGCGGCTGTGCCGTGTTGCCAGCCAGAGCCATGCAGCTCTGGAGTCCTGCCAGAGCAAGACTGGTACGCAGCATGTGGGGCAGGGCATCGGCACACGAGTGATAAATCCTGTTTTCCACGTGTAACGAAGCCGGAGAAGCAACATGCTGCAATGTCTCCAGCTTTCTGTCTGGTAAAAAGGCATGGTGTCCTCTTGGGTCCGTAATACAGCAACGACGAGAGTGCTCCAGACTTTGCTCAAAGCAAAGATGCCATGGAAGTGGAGCCAAACCATTTTATTTGAGGTTAATACTTGACATTTCTATTCTTCCTCTTGCTGTTTGTATTGCGCTTTGGGCCCTTGTCTGGAAGGGGCCAAGCTGTGCATTGAAAAGCAGTAGATACTGGTCTAATGACTATGATAGACACAGTCATCAGCAAAGCTGCTTGTACATGGCTGTACAGAAGCCAAGTAGGGATTCAAAAAATAGTTGGGGGTGGGGCGGGGAGGGAGATTGTTCTTTTCTGGTTTGTTTGAACTGTTTTTTGAGAGAAACCAGATGAAGAGAATGACTCTGATCTTGTAAGTGAAGAACTTGGTGTTTAATGTTTGGCAGTATTTAATACAATGACTTGAAGAACATGCCAGTGGAAAAGATAAATGAGCCCATTGCTGTATTAGGAAGTCAAATACGGAATACCATGGCTACCTCCCATACGGTATSTGTGAACGTTGGTGCGGTGTTTTGGCTGTATGAGACAACTGTACTCTGCAACCCTTTGGGGATGGGAAAGGAAGGAGGGCTCCACTTGTTTCTTTTAAACACAAGTCTCTGTCTTCCCAACAGCTGTTCTTTAAAGTAATTTATTAGTGGAAGAAATGTTTCTTCCATTCTTACAGGAAAACATTGGGAGAATTTAGATTATTCATCATAAGCTTCAATATCGGCTTATTCAACTTGCTTTGCATTGCTTTTTGTGGTAGGCACAATAGTGGCTCTATTGAAACAGACTTTTTTTTCCCTCTGTAATGTGCATCTGAAGTGGGTAGATTACTAATGATGCCAATAGATTTTAATTGTGCAAAAGCTAGACGCTCTGTGCCTTAAAGGCAGTACCTGATTTGTAGAAGAGACAGTAGAAAACAAGCTTTCACAAGTAAAATTGCTGTTGAGTTTTATAAATAGCACCATACTGTAAGCAGGTGGCAAATGAAAATGGTTTGGTTCCTCACAGCTGGCAGGTACTTTATTTTCAGGCATCAGGAACTTCTGCATCACCTTCAGATGCTTGACTTGTCAAAAGTATTTGTTACCATCTACTGGTTGGTCTGGTCATTTGCAACACTTGTAAAAGCTGATCATAAATACTGTCAGCAAGCTTTGGCTGTGGCAGAAAATCAGGGTCGTGCTTTTATTTTTTGGGTGAGATGTTGAGGCTGTGGTTTGACAGCCTGGTTGGCCTAGTTGTAGGGCTTCTAGTACCCAACGGGTCAAAAAGACCAGTGCCAGATAACGCAGGGTTTGGAATAAACTCAATCTGGTGGCTGGTAAAGACATTTTATTGGGTTAACTTTGTACTGGCAGGATTTGTATTGGATCAGACTTGTCTGTCTAAGCTACTATGACTTTCTGCTGGTTCAGACGTCACCTGTCTTTCTGCATCTGGTATAAATATGGCACGTGCTCAGAGTTAAGTGCTCTGGCTAATTTGGTGGAATCAAGATTCTGCGCCAAAGCCCTTTCCGGGTCAAGTTTGTACTGCTACATAGCCTAAGTTTTTTCTGTTGTTTTACTTTTTTCCCCACACTAACTGGTATATTTGATCATGGAACTGTGGCTTGACAAAGTGAAAAGTTACTAAACTTGTTCCAGCATGGGTTTTGGATGTGGGAATACCTGATTTCCATTTCCTTGCCTTAGTGTTTGCCAGACTGATGCTCTGTGTGACCAGCCCTGCTCTTTTCATCCTGAAATTCACTGAAGGATGAAGAGCCTGCACCCCAGATGGACTGCTGTACTCTTCTAGTTAAAGCAAACACATAACAAAGTCTCTGTAGCCCCTGGCAGCCCTCGCTCGGTGCTTGTTCAGGAGAAGTGTATACAGAGCGGTGGCTTTGAAGGCAGGCCGGGAAGACATCAGTTCGTTTACGCAGCTCCAGAGGCTTGGCATGACATTTATTGGGGGTGGGGGGGGGGGTGGGGGTGCGCTGAGGCTCCTGTGCAGTTCAGGGACAGCAACCCCTGAAGGTACAGCAGGCACAGTGCAGCTTGTTTACTGATCGGGGCTCGACTGCTTCACTGTGAGTGCAGGGGTCTGTGTTCCCACCCAGCATTAAGTCCAATTATATGATCTTCATTCGAAGAGAGGTGTGAGATTCATCTTCAGCAAACAATAATCTTCTTGGTGGACTGTAAATTGCAAATAATGATTCCTTCCTATTTTTGAAAGTGATTTGCACCATCAGCAGTTTATTGTGTGAAGACCTGAATGAGGCAGGCTTGGAGAGCACAATGTTTATTGGGTTGGGTTCCTGTTGCTGAAGTGGCATGTACTGTTTCAGGGCTCCCACTTTGCCCTTCCTTGGGGCTTGTAAATCCAGTCTCCATTTGATTCTTTTCTTTCTCTTTCAGGACAATTATTCTGAGTGACGGCCCTTGCACGCGCTTCTGAGTGGTTATCATGGGCTTCATTGCCTTTCTGAAGACCCAGTTCATAGTTCACCTCCTCATTGGGTTCGTCTTTGTTGTGAGTGGACTGATCATTAACTTCATTCAACTATGCACGCTAGTCCTCTGGCCCATAAACAAGCAGTTTTATCGCCGAGTAAACTGTCGCCTTGCCTATTCGCTTTGGAGCCGTGAGTATGCTTGAAGGGGACGTGAGGGCTGGGGGTGGGGAACGGTGTGGGTTTTGTTTCTCTTTTTGTTAATTAAAGAAAAAAAATAGATATACCCATGTATGTGTATACATGCACAGACACATGAGAGAGAGAGAGAGAGAAGTGCAAAGTTAGAAGCAGACTCTTTCAGAGCAGTTCAAAGCAGCCATCTTTTCTGAAATACTGGGAAAACATACAAAAGTCAAGTGACTGATACATATTGTCACTCTGTTAGTTAAAAGAAGTGGGAAGTAAAGCTCCTCCCCACCCCCAACCCTATCTTGACTGGTAGGAAATTGCTGATTCTGACTCAATACCATCTTCATCCTGCATTGGAGCCTGTGCTAAGTGATGGGGAAGGGGGAATTCACAGAGACTGCTTCAGGTAATGAACACATGTGTGATATTGACCACTTAAGAGCCCAAGTTGACTGTGTGGTCTGCAGAGAGAGATGTCTGTCTTAAAGTATCTAGTGTAGATGCCTCTATAGCTGAACTGTGTGACAACTTCAGAGTCCTCTTACAACCTACAGTGTCCAATTGTGACACCAGTGTCCCCTCCTACGAGCAATTTGTCACTGTTTTCTTTTTTTGCCCATGGGACAGCTCTACAGTGAGTGCAGCTGCTTTGGTCTCCTCTTTCAGACCTTTGCAAAACTTCCTCCCTGTGGATGGCTTTTTTTTTCTCCTCATACAGCTTAACAGGGGATTAAATTTCTGAAATGAATGTTTAGAAGGCTCCTTAGTCCAAATGTCACCTCCTGTTTCAGCAGTGAATCATCTAATTCGTTTCCATTCTCCATCCCCTCCCAGTATGAACAGCCACTTACCTTAGTGCTCAGCTCAGCATCCAACTCCCACTTTGGGTAAATGAGTCATCTAAATGAGCACTTAAATTGCAGTTGAGCGGTCCACTGACAGGCACCCACATTTCTTACTTCATCGATGTGAAGTACTACCAACAAAAACTCTCCAAAGTATCTAGTTCAGTTTCTTTTTAGGCTTGTTGTCCTTGTCCTTCCTGTGCTTTTTGTCCTACCAATTGAGAATGTTGTCTGAGAAGCACAGGAGAAAGGAAATTAAATAGAGAGTGACAGCCAAACTGTCAGGAGAAAAGGTATTGTAATGGAAGAACTTATAGGTAGAAACTTCAAAATTAGCTTGGTTGGAGGGGAGTGGGGGTATATGGGATTTTTTTTGTTTGTTTGCTTGTAAGAATTTCTTAATGTGCTTTTAATGATCTAGAATCTGATCTCATCCTGAAAACTATTGTTGCACTAATAGTCTGGCTTTTCTGAGGATATGAGCTGCTTGTGCTTGTAAGGCTTGTAGGTTCAGACCCTTGATTTCTACAAGTTAGCATTGTGCCTGGAAAAATCACATTTTAAATGCTATTATCTTATATCTTGTATACACTGGAAATAACCTACACTATTGTTCAAAAAGGTTTGGAGAAGCTGAGTAGATAATTGCGTTGTACCTAGGATAACCCCTCATGTATACCCTATTATAAATTAAATGATTGAGAAATTAAACTATGAAAATTAACATAAGTGTTATATGGGATTGCAGAGTGCTGATGGCCCATAATGGAAGAGCTGACAGAATATGCACTTCAATTGTGATTTATAACGAATTAAGTAAGCAGTGCAAATGCAGCAGTTCAAATGTTGCCATTCATAATGAAATATATTTCATTATGTGGAAGCCTTTTGGCAGTGAACCTGTAGGTTGGTGATCTGTTCCGGATGCTACATTTTCCTCGCTTACTCCAAGCTGTTTAGTTTTAGGCTGAGGGTGTTCATGCAAGAGCTGTCTATAATAGAAGTTGCTCTGCATATCTGGCAGAGGATTGGTGTGCAGGGGTAGATACACAGGTGATTGTGTATCTGGCTATGTACTATAGCCCACTGAAAATCAGGCTGTATTCTTACTGTTTCTGTTCTCAAATTATACATAAAGCACAGCTTCGGAAGGGGAAGGAGATAGACTCTATCCAGTGTTCGTGGCAGACATTTGGGGAGAAAACATCTGTTGAGCTCTGGCCTCAACGTAAACCCTTTGCAGTGCATGTGATTCATGACGGGTAGTCTGTACTTCAAGCTCTCCTACATCAGCTCCTTTCAGATGACTCATGCCTTTGGAGAGCGCAGCACTTTTGGTTTAGTCCGGTTGCAAAAATAATCTCTCAAATGTTAGTAGTTTAAACTGAGAGGTGCGCCGTGCCTCTTATTTGCTTTGTTTCTGGGTGGCTTGCAAGGCCGTAAACCCGCCTGCTTTGGCATGTGGGAACCCCAGCTACAGGAGGGGGTTTGTTGTAGCGAGGTGTTGCTTGTCCTCTACAGGAAGTATCCCAAGCAGTGCAAGTGCTACCATCCCTTTGTTCAGAAGGATGGGCTTGCTGTAGCATCGGCAGAATCAGTGCCACGCAAAATAGCTGTAACCCACACACCAGAAAAAAGGAAATGAGCCCACTCCCGGTTATAATTACATCATTTATCAGCACACTTGTAAAGGACAATCTGTTTCCTCCTATTAATTCTCCAGCTCATCAACCCTCCTCTCTCAGTATGAACTCTGGCAAATCTCTCAGCAAAGCTTCCTCCACTATTTTAGAGTGAATGGTACAAGAAATGCTCTGCAGAAAATCATCCACACCTGCCTCTGCAGAATTTTTTTCTGATTTTGAAGAAGAAACACACCCATTTTATTTTTGATAAGAAAATGCAGCAACTGTAGCAGGTACTGGAGGTGTTCCTCCTTAGCACGTAGACAGCAATGGAAAGGGAAGATCGCTCAGAGTACCACACTGTGTTGGTACCACTACTCCATTCTCCTGGCCACCTGCTTGGTATAGTTCTCAACTGAGGACACTCTTGCTGTCCTCTTTCCCCTTTTACTGAGCCAGGATAACCAGAGCAAGAAAGGTAAGTGATCACATCATTTGCAAAGGAGACAAAGCTGGAAAGCAATGATAGAAACCTCTAGTTGGTATAAACTATTATTCCGTCTTTCCTCTGCTGTATTTCCAGTTTACCAGGGTTACGCTCTCTCGATCAGCAAGTTGCATAACTTTGTTATGCCTCCAAATGAGTGAGTCTTGAAAATGATACAGGGGAGTAACCTGGCGGATAAGTGGTCACATGGGGAATATATGTGAAAAAACTAATGCTAGAGAAGCTGTGTATCTTCAGCAGACCAGGATTGTTCTTCCCTGTCATTCACCCAAATACTGTGTTTGCCTTCTCTCTAATGTGTTCCAAAATTGGACCCACTCTTATTTAGCAGTATGGATAGATTGCCCTGTCGTGATCCCACCGATCAGAAGCCCTTGTGCAGGAAGGCGCTGCTCCATTTTGCAAAACCAGGGCCTCTTGATGGAAAGCTGAAATACTGCGTGGCAGAACCTGATGTAGAGAACCGAGGGGGCACCTTCCAGTTTTGACCCTGCAAGTTTGTCGTAGTAATGTGGGAAGAGTTGGACTTTTAACTGCCATATTTGTGCAACCAAATTTTGATTGCATCCATATCTCATTGAAATGAGAAAATACCAATGCCTACAGTTTGCATGGAAGCAAATCCTCCTACTGGGAGAATAAACTATTCTCATACTTTTTATAGTTGTCCCATGATACAAGCAATGCCTTCCATCTGCCTGGTTGTACTGAAATGAGAGAAATAGGCTAACCATAGCAACTACATTCAGTGCGTGCTGAATTTAAGTAGAAGGGTTTTTTTAAGATGAAAAAAGGGGAGGTGGAAAAAAAGAAGAGTGGGTAATGAAGGAAATTATGAAGGAAATTAATGAAGGATGGAGTAAGAGAGACACTGGGATATTGAAAAGCTGGAGAAGACAGAGGAGAAAGGGCTCATTCTTTCTTCTGCAGTAAAAGACAGACACAATTTACCATTCCTGGCTTTGCCCGGGTATTTTGATGAATTAGCTTGATTCTCTGGTGCTTCTGACTCTGTCTTGATGACCATAATACAGAACGATTAGAGTCCTGTGCTCTAATATTAAAATCTATTGCAGAAGATCTATGGCACTGTATCCCTTTAAAAGCCCTTTATTGGTCTGTGTACCTCCATAAAGCTTGTTTCATGTTGAGTAAAAGCATTAGGCTGCATGTATGCATAATTTGTATTCCACCTGGGGGAAACTGTACTCATTTAGTGGAGCAATCAACGGCTCAACTGTCTATTTTGAGGCACAAAGTTTTGGGTTTTTTTTCCAGTGGTCATGAAATTTCATATTCATAATATAATGCCCAAACTTGTCAATGTTAAAAACTTGTTAAATTATCCATAATGCATATATCTAGTGCCCTAAATACTGCTTAAGGATGGTAATGTTATTTGGTCTATACCCATCTAAGCTCTCATTTCATCTCTACTGGGTTGGATTGAAAAGGTGACAGTGTTGTTGGGAGTCAGAAGAGACTAGGCACTGAATGGGGCTGGAGATGAAACACTAAATGCTTTCTGTAAGCGGCACCCCTAACTCCTCTCTCCATCGTGTTTGTCAGAGTTGGTAATGCTGCTGGAATGGTGGTCAGGCACAGAGTGCACCTTGTTCTCAGACGAGGCCACGGTGAACACCTTTGGGAAAGAACATGTCATCATCATCTTGAATCACAACTTTGAAATCGACTTCTTGTGTGGCTGGACTATGACAGAGCGCTTTGGAGTGCTAGGGGTACGTGGGGCCATGAGCTTTCTCTTCATCTGGAGGATTATAGGTCTACTTAAAACCCATGCACATACAGTTTCTTTGCATTTGAGTTTCCAGATATAACTCAATCATACGAATATATAACGAATCAACTCTTCGTCATCTTAACTTTAATGTCTTTGTTTGATCTCATTGTACAAATTAGCAAATGACGCTTTTGGATTGTTATTTTTGTTTTTCTCCAAGAGTTCCAAAGTTCTTGCTAAGAGAGAGCTTCTATATGTGCCCCTAATTGGCTGGACGTGGTACTTCCTTGAGATTGTTTTCTGCAAAAGGAAATGGGAAGAAGACAGAGATACGGTTATTGAAGGATTAAAACGTTTGGCTGATTATCCTGAATATATGTGGGTAAGTGTCGAGTTCCTCCTTTAGTATTGACTGCTAGAAGTGAAATGGTGATGGAGATACTCATGTGGTACTGTAGCCTTATATATCAGGAGAAGGTCTGCTCACTACTTCAAGTGTTGTCAAGGAAAACCTGTGCTCTGTTTCAGGAGGTCTTTTGGGATATGCTGGTAAAATGTTGCTCTGCCTGTTGGTAAGGGAAGTCATTTGGGAAACAGTTCAGAAGTTTGCATAGATGATTAGAAGCTTGACGATAATTTATAAATCAGGCTTGTGTAATACTTGTTAATTTTGTCTGAACTTATTTTTACCTTTTAAAAAAAAAATAACAGCCCATATTTGACTACTAAATCTATATAACCTTAAGCTACATTTTCTGAGGTAGGCTAAAAAGACACCTAGACAAAAAAGTGAGTGAATTTGGATGGGGGGGATGCACAGACCATGGATTTTGATAGGAAGTTCTTGTTAGTATGTTCATTGATCTGGGAAATGACAGGTTTCCCAGAAAGTCTCTATGAGAACATATGGCAAGCTTACATCTGCTTTTGCAGTTCTGCTTTTCCTTTTTATTTTGACATTATTTGAAGTCAAGGGTGAAGCATCTATGTTTCATCATGTGCAATGTTGTTAGATTTTACTGCAGCAACACAGTGGTATAATAAACCTATTAACCTTCTTTTAGCTTTGAATGCAAATGTTTTGATAAATTTACTGGTTCGCTTTTATAGCAGCGCATGTAATATACAGTTATTTGGCTCATAAAACATTTTAAGAGGCTTTTTGTGCATTTTAAGTGATTCTTCAATATTATCCAGTACAGCTGGTTAAAATGAATAGTGAAATAGTAAGTCTTAACTAGTACATTGTGAATGCGTCACTTGTGATTTTCTATCATTACAAGGATATAAAAAATAAGAACCTGGAGAATGTATTTTAAACTACTTAATTGCTTGAATATATGGATATGAACCACATTTAATATGTCCTTCTGATTTAGTGTTGGAAAAAAAAAAAGAAAAAAAGAAAAAACCCTACCAATGAAAAAACCTCAAGACTGTACTTCAGTTGCAAATCTATACATTTTAATGATTCGATGATTGAGAACCAAGGACTAGTCTCTAGGGAAAACAACTAGAAAATATAAATGCAAAATGTAGTTAGCATTGATTATTTAAATCAAGACTTCCTGCTTGGTAATTTAAATCATGATTAAAATTGACTTGAGTAAATCAATTTCCTAATTTTTGTGCATTCTAAATGCTACAATTAGGGCTGTCTGCGCAACCTTCCTTCGTGAGGTCTTTCTCACACGTTGCACTGCAGTGCAGTCTGTACCTTGCTCACATACTTGGTCCAGAAGGATCGCTGCGCCATTGAGTAGAAGAGGGTGAGAATCTGGCATAGAGGAAAGAGCTTGCATTGCAGACTGAGATTGAGATTGCGGTGTTACACTCTGTACCTTGTGCTGTCTTCACCACTTGGTGGTGATAGTTGGTCAGATTTTCATAATGAACGTGCTCTCAAGGGCCAAATGAAGATTGCAGGACCAGCTCCCGTTCTCTCACTGCACTCTGGCAGGTCTAACTCGCGTGTCTATGGCTTTGCGGTTTTAACATTCATTTAACTTGCCTTTTGCGGTGCACAGTATGTGGATACACTACAGAGAAGTCAAGCAACCACAGTACTGACAAATAGCAGATGTATAGTGATGCATTAGACAAGTCTGTCATTTGAATTGCAAGGTTACAGTGTTGCATGATACTGCTGTGAGAGAGTAGTAGCAACCTGCCCTTCTCCCCCTCCATTGCTTGCCAGGGATGCAGAGGTTTGTGCATTCAAATGCAGCAATGTTTTCTGTTGCTGGCACAATGGGAACGATGTCCACCTTTCAAAAAGGCCAGGGATAAACAGAAATTCACCCTAGGGCCCTCAGAAGGGCTTTGTTTGTCTGCTCTTGGCTTTGCATTGCTTCTGGTCTCTCTCTCTTTCTCTCTCTCAACTAAAGCAGAGGCAATATAGAGGCTGGAGAAGGACAGATCGATGTTTTGTGCTGCTTGAAGTCAGTATGGGAGGATTTAAGTCTTTAATAGTTGCTTAGGATACCACAGTCAGATTGGTGCCTTACAAGATGAACAAGGTAAAGGTTTTAGGGAAAGGCACCGTTTTTCATGAACACAACTGATACAAATGAAAAAAAAAAAAAAAAANAAAAAAAAAAAAAAAAAGAAAATCAGAAAAGCTTTCAGACAAACAAGTCTGTCTTCAGATGAGTAGTTCTGGTTGTACAGTACAAATTTTAAATTAGGTAGCTAGTGATTAATATGTTTTTCCTAAAGTGGTCGTGTACTGATATTTGGATTGCTTTTTCTGATTTGTAGATTAGTCCATCGCCAGCCAGCCAAAGCCTTCAGGGATTTTTCTTTTTTTAAGTAAATGTTTCAGGTATAACCATTTAGACTCTTTGTCGCCTTAAATTTGGTACCAGTGTTGTTAAAATTAAATATAATTGTAAATGAGTTGTGAGGTGGTGCTTATGCCTAATACTTGATGATCAAATGAGACAATTGAAGTGTGTGCATGCATGGATGTATGTTTATCTTACACAAATTTTCAGTATTCTGCTTGGTTTCTTTTGATCTCAAGATGTCCTTGGTTTTGCCTTTTGTCTTGTTGTATTAGTTTCTCCTGTACTGTGAAGGAACTCGTTTTACAGAGACCAAGCATCGTATCAGTATGGAGGTAGCTGAATCCAAGGGGTTGCCTAAACTGAAATACCACCTGTTGCCCAGAACCAAAGGTTTCACCACTGCTGTCCAGTGTCTCAGAGGAACAGGTACTGGCAAGCTGCTACTTGTTCTTTGCATTAATTGTAATGTGTTGTTTAGTATACTTTGTATAGCACAGTGTAGTATACTCTTGTTCATTACATCCATTACAATTAGTCAGTTGGCAGTAATTCAGCATGTCAGCCGTTAAATTTGTGCCACATAACTCTCAGATACCAGTCTTAAAAAAATAATAAACCTTTCATGTATGTCATTGTTGCTTAGTTCATCAAGTTGTCTTGTGTTTTGGTAACACACATGCTACACAGATGGGAATGTCGGGTGGCTGATAAATACAACATGTAAACACAAAGTAGTGAAGGACTCTGCTACCTGACATCATTAATGCAAGGCTTGCACAAGGCCCTGTTGCTGTCTAATGCAAGGATGCCGGCATCGTGGTTGCTAGAATTGCTGATATAACTTTTTTTTTTTTGTAACAGTTTCAGCAGTGTATGATGTAACACTAAATTTCAGAGGAAACAAGAACCCGTCTTTATTAGGAATTCTTTATGGAAAGAAATATGAAGCAGATATGTGTGTAAGGTGAGCATATAATGATGGAGGTGAGCCCTAAGATGCATGCTTTGGCATGTTGAAGTGTATTCAGTTCTTTTACAGGGTAATGTCCTTTGCTGTAGTCCCCTTTTCCTTGTCCTTCAAGCTTCTCTGCAGGCTACAAAGACCTCCCCATTTCCCCCCTGCTTTAGTTTGCTTTCATGTGTGAGATCCCATGATATCACCCAGCAAGTCAGAGAGCACTGGGCAGACTTTTTAAGCCTGGGTATGACCACATTGTCGTTATGGGGTTTCCCCAAGTTTTATGCAATGAGGGCACTAGTCCACATTTTTCCTTTCTCTTCTGGGAACAGAAAACCAACTGTTCTGCCCCCTTCCCAGTCCCCTGCGAGCATATGCGTAGTATAAATAGCCTGTCCAACATGAGTAGTCTCTTGTAGTATATGGTGTAAAGCTCCTTACTGTGCCAGTTTCTCTCCTTCTCTCACATGGTTTGATTAGCAGATTAGAAGTTAAATAATGCTGAAATTCAGACATCGAATGAATGAGGTGGTACATTCCTCACATTCCTCATGACTCATTACTCTTTTGCCTGAAAGAGTACCTGCTAACACATAACTTGATGCAGCATGTACACACATGCATGCACACACACACATGCTTTCTCTTTCTTGCTTTCTCCTTGTTGCCTTCTGCTTTAAAGGCTTCCTTGTGATCATAAAAACTACCAACCTTTTCCTGTTGAATTTCTTCTTTTCCCTTTTATGTTTCGACCTGACAAACGACGACCTGGTTGTTCTTTACACAGTTCTTTTGACAGCTCACTTCTGCTTCTCTGGGGACTTCACCCACACTTTGGAAAACGTTGCTACATTCTGGTGATGAGATTGATGTTTGGTTTTTAAAGAAAAAAAAAAAAACCACCTTGCTACTTCACCCCACACCTTTCCCCTCTGGCCTTGGGTCTGTGCGTTGCAGATACATGGTACTGGCTCTATACATTGTCCTAATGAAAGCAGGTGTGTTTTGCCAGAGCCTCCAATGGTGAAAGACTTTGTAGGGGATCACGCTGATTATTCATTGTGTCGAGGTATAGCAGCAACAGTTTTGTGGAAGAAATGCTATCCCAGGGGAGGCAGAGTGCTGCAGCCCTAATGGGGAAGAGAGGGACACGTGTTCCAGTTCTGTTCTCAGATACTCCAATTTCCACATTTTAGTCTTCCAGTTGGAAAGAAGGCTGTGGAGGTGATGAGGAGAGAGAGATGGGGTCACTCATTTGCAACGGGTTTCATTTTGACTATTTACACTTGCCAGACATATTCCTGATGAGGAAAGTGAGCAGACAACTTACCAGCTAGCAAAACAGCTGGTCAGGCGGTTGCCACCTGTAATTCCATACTGATGGCAGATGCATGTAGCATGTCTAGCTAGATCTGGGGTACACATGCATGGATGTACATCTGTCTAATTATACATTGAAGAGCAGCTGCATTCAGTTAAATATCCTACGTCTTGTTAATGGAGATGCAAGTGGGTTTTATTTATTGGTGAGGTAGTGGGAGGAAAGAAGAGAAATGTAGTTTTCAATAGTTAGAAGAGGTTTGGGTTCATAAAATTCTGTTGAGGATGATGTTGCCAGGTAAAATTACTAATCGTACCCTACTAAAGAAACTAATGACTATGTTCAGATAAGTTTGATTTAAAATACGTTTGTGGACTGAATCAACTTTCTCAAGATGCTTTTCTACACTTGAAGCTTTTTCTCTGTTTCGGAGAGGAAGCTGTGAGAATAAGGAAACTATTTTTACAGTCGTCTTGCTGAAAATTGAACGTGTCCTTAATGTGCCAGCAGACTTAGCTTAGATCAGAGGAAGGAAGCACGTAAGCTCTTGTTCTTGGTATATGCGTATGTAGTTACCTGTGCAGAGGTAAGAAGCTTAGCTCTCTGCAGAGGATCCAGTCCTTCTCCGGACTGGCTCCAGAGAAAATAATCAGCTAAATTACCAAATGTTATTGCTGTGAGTACCCTCTAGTGGTGGTAGCAATACAGTGACAACTTTACTAGAGAGCTTTCAGCAAATGACTTTTTACTGAGCTTTTATTGAGCGTTATTTGTATTAATTGAGCAGCTCCTCCTGTTAGAGCTAATGAAAGTAAATCTGTAAAATCTGGTGTTCAATTTGTTTATGGGATGCAGAAATTATTAGAAATGTATTAGAATATCTTCCGTCTGCTGCTGCAGACTCAAAGGCTTTAGTTCGTACTGTGGAAATATATTCATTCCCTGGTCGAACAGCAGCAAATAAGTTGTATCTGGGATCACTGTGTCTAGAGCCTTCCCAGAGATCACCCTTCTGTTCTTACTGCCCTGCTCTAAGAGGGCCCTGATACAGTCCAAGTGTTGCCAAAAAATGTTCGAGCTGAGGGTAAGGTGTGTGCCTGCCCTCTACAAACCAAGCAACTTCTTTCTGAATTGATCCTGGACTGAGATGTGTGCCGCTGAGAAAGGAGACAACACATTTGTGAGTGTGTTAGTAGCCTATCTCGGAAAATAAAAGAATGCAGGAAAATGGTTGGCTCTTCACCACTAGAAAGAGGCTCTTAAAAGGTGCCTGTTGTTGGTGAGGTCAGGTCAGTATCTGGAGCTGGGCATAATTTTCGTATGCACCCAGAACTGCATGCCTCATTCTGTAGTGCTGGAGAGGCAAGGCGAGAGAAGTGCAGTTGCTGTAGAAGATGATGTTTTCCTTAGAGTTGGTACAAAGTGAATTTTTAACCACCCCTCCCATTCCTTCCAAAATGGGGTTTTCACTAACAAAATGTAACAAACAATTATCCTGGGGTTTGCCACTTGCTTGTCTTTTCCCAGCTCTGGGTGCCTCAGTCTGAGCTCCCTGGGAATGAACTGGTGGCAGTTCTGGTAAAGGAAGAACAGTGTTTGAATGGGAAATGCTTGTTTTCCTAATGTGCTCTGAAATTGATAGGAGTTTGTACAGTTTCTTTTGTCTTGGGAATCTGAGTTTTAGGTGGAGAATCAGGTGTTATTTAAGTCCCATTTCTTCTCTGCATTTAAGACCTCTGCCATCAGTGACAGTATTACCTGTAGCTTATGCCCTTCATTGAATGGAAGATACCTGGATTTTCCCTTAATTCTTTTTGTTTTTGTTTTTTTTTTGTCCTTTTTTAATCTCTCTACTAAACTAGGAGATTTCCTCTGGAAGATATCCCTCAAGATGAAAAGGAAGCTGCAAACTGGCTTCATAAGCTTTACCAGGAAAAGGTAAACAGCTTTGCTTTCTTTTCTCTCTTTTGGGACTTTCACAGGGGTAGTGTATTAAGACACTGAGTAATGTACACTCTTCCACTGGATGGAGAGAAGAGATGGAAATATTATGTATAATTTGGCAGCCATCCCTCAAACTGCTGGAAGGAGCATTACAGAAGAGCCCCTTGGCCGCAGAGGGCTGGCTAGTGAGTAGGTCTCAAATTGCCGGGAAGCACAATGGGATTCAGAGATACACCTGTGTTGCGGAAGACTAATAGCAATCCACTGTCTTCTTATATTCTTCAGCTCTTGGGTCTCTGTCATACATTTCTAAAAGCTCCATTTTCCCAGTGGGTGTTTTTAGGCGCTCAAGAAGAGTAATAACTGTATGTCAGGGACAGCCGGTCCCAGCTCTTAGCTGCAATTGTCCTTTGCTTTCATGTTTCTTCCACTGTCACTTTCCTTCTGCCTCCTGGTAATACCTCTGCAGTGGTGTGTGACATGGTACAGACAGTCCCTGGGATCTGCTGCCAGGGACTGATGTTGCACATGGCCAGCATGCCTTCAGATGGCTCAAAGCTTTTCCTCATGTCTTTTCTTTTTTTGCTTTTGATGGTTAATTTCTTGACCACAGATTTAACAGTTCTGTAGGGAGGAGGAGAGAACTGTAATTAATGTTGCCCAGCCCTAATTGGTGGATTGTTGAACTTGAAATGTGTATCTTGATTTTTGTGTTGCTTATCTTTGTGGGAAAGCAGAGGAGCACAGAAACTTTAACTATCTTGGGCTTTCTTCTGCTATGATGACCTGTGCTGCAGCATTTCCAAGCTTACGCTTAGTCTGTAGATAGGCAGCAGATTGTTTGTAAGGGTCTGGAAGTCCCCTTCTGAGTTTCATTTTGTTCATTTTAAGCTAATTTATTTGAATACCTAAGCTCTAATTCAATTAAGGGGAGAGAAGTTATCTTACAAAGAGCAGTAGCTATCATCATCTTCTCCCCCCCACCTCCCATTAGCAGGTGTATCAAACTAGCTTGTGGGTCAGTTAATGTAATATGGGATTAGAGAGCTTAAAAAAAAAAAAAAAAAATTGGGATCCTTGAATCCTGCCTCCTGTTATCAGGGACATGCCATCATGTAATTCACTTGCGAAAAGGCTCTTAGATGCAAGAATTCTTTCTGACATTGCCTGACTTGAGGAGCAGACATTAAGGTGTATGTTACAGGGGTGGTCTTTCTCTGCTTGGCTCCTGCTTTGTTAAACAGTAAATGCAGAGCTAAGCAGATGCAGCACAGAGCATTCACTCCACTTGGTGCCATTCCTTGGGCAGAATGCTCTGCTTTGCTTGCAGATGGAGGGCTTGGTGTTCCTTGCTGGTGTTGGCTGTACATCCGTTCAACTTTGGTGTGAGGTGTTGCCGGGGAGGTATTACTTATATATGTGGGTATTTTATATATAGATGTTATGGTGGTAACTGGAATCCTTAAAGTGCTCTTTCTGCACAAAGGGTATGTCCTCAAAAGGCTGTGTTATTGGCAAGGAACGCCTTGTGCTTCTCAGCCTTTTATAAGGGAAGCTAAAAGAAAAACTGCTGAAGTGGGAAAAATAAGAAATAGCCAAACTTGAGCCATCCTTGGTAATGGCTTGGAAACCTTACAGAACATTCTTACAAACTGAGGGAAGACTGTGGGCATGCTGCTCCTTTGAGTGATGTGTTTCATGATTGCATCTCCCTGCAGGCTCAGCTCAGGATGCAACTGCTCTGTTGAAGTCTTGGGGTTATGGCTAGCACAGTGCTGTCTCTGCTGGTTAGCTTATGCTTTGCCTTCCTCTTCTGGGTGTATATACAGTATTTTTCTGCTGTGCTTTGCTAAATCATGCTGACCTTTTTGGAAGTAAAAATGGGAAGAAAAAGCATCCAGCAAAGAGGCAGGTAGTGTCTGAATTGGCCTCTGGCCCGACGCTGCCCTAAATTCCTAAGCAATAAAGAGAAGAGGTTAAGGTATTTGGTAGTGGAGAGGCTGATATGGTTTCAGTTTCTGATGGTGGCCAAGATTGCCTTCAAAGGTCTAATACGGTAGCCTCGGCGGTCAACAGAAATGCCCAAATAAATGACAGCAGATGGAAATGGATGCTGTGTACTCTTGATGGGTATTTACTACAGATACTGTCCTTGACGTCCTGGAGTTGACTAGTCTTGGATTGCTTGATGCAAACATTATGAACGTGTTTTCTTCTATCTTCTCTTTCTCCCAGGATGCTTTGCAAGAGATGTATAACCAGGAAGGCATATTTCCTGGCCAGCAGTTTAAACCTCCTAGGAGACCATGGACTCTCCTAAACTTTCTTTTTTGGGCCACAGTTCTCCTCTCTCCTCTCTTCACATTTGGCTTTGGAGTTTTTGCAAGTGGATCACCTCTCCTTATCCTTGCATTCCTGGGACTTGTTGGAGCAGGTAATAAAAACAGAGAAGATGCTAAGCCCAGAGTGACATGTGATAGAATCCATTACCTCCAATAAGTTCTGTGTATTAATTAATATGAATGAGGCTTGCAGAAGAGTACGTGGAGCTCACTCTGTAGTCTTTATATTGTATAGCATTTTTATTATTTCAAAAGCTGTAATCCAGGCAGGCTTGCCTTCATATCTTAGGCAATATCTATAGCAATCAATAGCAAGTGAGTCTTGTAGCCCATTATTATAGTGCCTGAAGGACAAAATATTTTTACTGCACATTTTACTGCACACCTTGTCTGTGAATTAAAAAAAACAAAACCACCCACCACCAACAAACAAACAAACAAAAAACCCCAAACCCAAAAAAACACCACCACACAAAACAAACAAACAAAAACAAACACACACACCCCCCCAAACAAAAAACCCTAACAAAAAAAAAAACCCAAACCCAAATGGGGATGGGGGGGATATGCTTCAGTGTTCCTACTACATGTCCTGTTAATCAACATAGAAGCATTAATTATATTTTTAAATCTGGATTGTCCTCCTCTTTTAGTGACATCTGACCTGTGATCCGTGTGCAGCCTCATACAGCGCACTGTTGATCTGTAGTCACTACTGTCTTCAGGACTGGGTTAACTCATGTTGCTTCTGCTTTTGTGTTTACGTGTAACTTCCTAAATCCTTGAACTGGTTTTAATATGCCTCCCATTTCTCTGTTATATTTTAAAGCTTCCTTTGGAGTTCGTAGACTGATAGGAGTAACTGAAATAGAAAAAGGCTCCAGCTATGGCAACCAAGAATTCAAGAAAAAGGAATAACTGACAGCTGCAGTTCAGCACATATAACCAGACTACGGTATCTGATTAACTTCAGTTAAAAAACAACAACAAACACTTAGAAACTATCTTTTTCTTAATAACTGATGACTAATATTAATGAATAAAACTTGAGCCAAGAATGAAGAAGTTGGAGGCATCAACTGAAGAGAACGCATCAACTTTCTGCCTGTTTAAGGATTACTGTAGTCAAACTATGGGAGAAAATCTGGGGTGGGGTGGAAGAACTAATTTTTCTTGCTTTGTTGGGGAACTTGGGGGTGGGGGAAGAAAAGAGGGCATTGGCCATGGCCACATGCATCTTCAGATGACTGAATACACTGGTTTCTGTCAAGAGCACTACACTCACTTTTACAACAGGAGCCATTGAATGTTTCCTCTTGCTAAAGCCAACATAATGTATGTTGATTTCCAACTTTTTTTATTAATGAGCCAGGAAAAAACAACCCTTCTTAAATTAATTGACAGATATTCATTGGGTTAGAATCATTTTGGAAAGGCTGTGTTGTCATGGCTACAGATGAAATCCTATTTGTATGTTACACTGATACTTTTTATTTTCAGGCAACGTCTTAAAACTTCTGTAATGTGAGAGAACAGATAGTGGAGTTTGGAAGCAGTTGGAGTATTGATCAGCACATACCATAGAACAGATCCACTAGTATTAAAACAGTATAAAATTCTCATCATATCTCCTGCTAACTACTCAAGGCTGTTTAATTTCAAAATATTACTTCAGTCTTGAGTGTTGTTTGCCCTGTTTCACATTATACATTTATGTAATCTTGAATCTGTTTGGGCTTGTTTTGTTTTCTGAATTAATGGTGACCATGGGATTTGGAGTTGTGCAAAGAAGGAAATTTATTCAATTGTCCTGATGTTTTCTCCTTTTATTTCTGTTCACATCTCTCATCACCAAAGTCCAGTTCAGCCAACCTCTCTCAGTAAACTGGGAGCCAGCAGCAGCAATCAGCACAATAGTTTCCAAAACGTCGTCTTTTACAAAAATTTGAAAAGGAGAGGTCTGTAGCAATCAGATTTTGAATACTGGCATGTCTTCAACTTTTAATGAGAGTTTCGACATTGATTCAAATGGGGCCAGGATCTTACCCTGTGTGCTGTAATGACAGGGTGTGCTGCACTTTCTACTTGGTTGTGCTTTAGATGTTAATGTGAAGTATATTGCAAGGTGAGCTGTGCTATTAAGCATTAGAAAGAGCATGGAGTCTCTTCAGGGATTTTAAATATCTTTAGTTCTGCTTGTTGACCTTTGGGTTTTTTTCATTGAAAATTAGAGATCAGAATCATGGCTGTACCTGTCTCTCTCTCTCTCTCCCCCCCCCCCCCCTTTCTTTTTTCTTTTTTACGAACGCACATTCTGAGATTTTTGTAGATTGCTGCTGTATGCATAGCTGAGGAATTATTTGCAAACAGATGGGAACTACCTTTATGTTCAAGTCCGAAGGCCACAATCTGCATTTGGCTGTGCTCAGAAGTTGGTAAAATGGGTTGCAGATCTCCAGCTGAGGGCAGAAGCTGACCCTCGGGGTCTGTATTTTTAACCCAGCTGCCACTAGAATATTTATCTCACTTTTGTAAAGAGCAGATCTTATCAAAGCACTGGTCGTCATTTTCATCTTTGCTTTAGTAACCAAGATAAGAGAGTAATAATTTACCTTCTTTTCGTATTTACTCTAACTGTTGGAATGTAACCTCTTCTCCCACAGGTTTTTCTGTTTTCAAACACTGGAAGAGCAATTTTGTAACTTAGAAAAATATTTTACTTGGGGTCATTAATCACTGTTCTGTCGTGCACTTGATTTTTATTTGTGGTCTTTTCAACAAGAGGATTTGAAGGATGACCTACGTTGTCTGTCTCCTGTTGGACTCATCCTCACTGAATCATTGTACCCGTAGCCCTAGCATTAGTATGTCATCTTTGTCCCCTCAATAAATCTTCCCTAAGATAGGGGATGCAAAACTGTTGTTAATGTTAGTGGAATTTGGAATGTGCTTTGGGAATTGAGGAGAACAGAGCCTAGCCATGACTCTGTTTCCCTTGCTGGATGTTTTTCTACTCTGTCTTTAAATATGGTTAGACTCCCAAATGCTGATAAATATAACTTTCTTGACTTTTCCCTGTTTTTTAACTGGAGGACTAAAAGCAGTGGGCTTTTCTTTCTTTATTCTTTTTTTTTTTCCTTAAGTAATTCAGTAATGGATATAATTCTTGCTTCTTAGAAAGATGTTACAAATGCTGTATACTTGCTTCCTGAAGATGATATTGAGTATATATAAATTGTACTGGCTTAGCAGAGTGAGGCTTGCAAAGCAGGCTGACCCTTGACTATGTTTTATAATTACACTTTGAGCAGTATATTAATGGGCATGACAAGAATTTCACAAAATAAATCCCTTCTTATGCTGAGAAGAGGGGAGATGCTTAAGGGAGAAGGGAATTAATAGCCTTTCTCTTTACGGGATTCTTTTCTCCTCTTAGTGCATGTAACTCCCTATTAGGAATCATGGGATTAGTGCATGTACATCAAGGGGAGAATAATCAACATTTGATATTTTCTTATCATGACTTACTGGTCATGCTTTCTTTTTGAAAATACAATAAATGCATCATCAGTTACTTAAATTTTGCTCTTCTAAACAGACATATCAGTAACCATGTGGAAAACTAAAATATACAGCAATGCACAAAACAGTACAAACCCAACACAAATCTCTTCATTTTGAATTTTATCTCCTCAAATAGGGGTTTTTATACACACGCACACGTACACAGAGTATGTATAAATTAAAATGACTGGAAATAGCTGAAGTTAATGTCACTAATGAAGATTAGCAGGTGGCTTGGATTGGAAAAGTGAGCATAGATTTTATATCTTATTTTCTTCTGGTTTAATAGAACATAGCTTGTATATTTGACTACCAAGCCCTTTAAGAGCAATAATAAACAAAAATATATCATGTTTTTCGTCTTTTGCTTTTCAACCATGCTAGGTTTAATAAACTTAAAGCTATAGGAGCATTTTCTCTCTCCACCTTTCAAAACTTTCATGTATTGCTTGATTGTTTAGACTAAATACCGTGTTCTCCAGTATGGACTTGCAAGTTGACTGCCATGGAGTTCAGCATTGACTCCGAAGATGAATGGTTCTCAGACTAATATGGACAGATGCTATGCTCCTTGCCTTGGCAGCACTTGTCATTGTCATGAAGAACAATGATGTTGCTCTCAAAGTGGGATTTGCAGTTCCAAGGTAGCATCACGTTGACCTACGTCTAAGAACCTGGTGGGAGAGCTTGGAGACTTCTGGCATTGTGGCATCTCTCAGTTAGGAAGGCACAAAAAGCTGGTGCTGAAGAAGGACCAGATAACTGGTATCCAGAGGTCTTGGCTTGGTAGGGATTACAGTTCTCTGTTGCTCATTGTGGGCTGAATGTGCTCTTGCAATTGACTTTGCATCACTGAGCAAAATACCTGTCTCTGGCACAAAGAGAATGGGCAACGTTTCTTTGTTCTGCTTTAACTTATCTTGAAGGGCTTTACACTTAATTGCTGACCAATGAATATGACTACTACCTTTGTCCTAATTGCCTACTATTCACAGAAAACGTGAGTGTGTCTGCTCACTTCCACGTGATACCACTTGTCTCCATCTACTGATGTCTGTATATTTGCTTGCCTGTATTTTCTGCAGATGGTTCAGTTGTGACCTCTTAGCTGGAACTTGGACCTTTCCAGTTCAAGCAGTTCTGCAGATGTCGTCTCACATAGCTGGGGTTTTGTCTTCCTGCGTTCTGGCACTGGTTGATGTGCTCAGTAGTTCTGAAGTGACACAGCTGTGTTTAAGTTGTGTTAAGCAATAATGCAACTTTGCTGCTTCAGAGCAAAACCTTTATTAGGTAAGAGAAGTCCTTCCCAGGCCTGCTTACACAGGCCATCGCTACCTGGTAACAGGTCCCTCTGGCATTGATGACACCAATAGAAGGGAGTTGGGACAAGGCCTTCACTAACAGTTGGAGTAACTGGCAAGTGGGGGTCACTGCACATCTGATAATTGCTAAAGGTACAGTTTCTACACCAAAATCTGGTCTTACTTCATGTACATTTTGATTAAAGAAATGTGGGGTTAGAGGCTTTTAATAATGCTGAGTTCACACTATGCAGAGCGTTTCAGATTGAAGACAGGTAATATTCACATATTTTGCCATCTTGGAGAAGTATGCATTAAGAAGTCTAAGGCCAAGATTGGACAGACTTAGCCCAAGTGTGTTTCATTCAGATGCTGGAGGGCAATGCAGATAAAAGTGAAGAATCCATTCCTAGATTTCCTTTGAAAATTGGATACACTGGTGTAGCTCACAGTGTCTCCTGGATGCCCGTGTGCTTACGTCACTTGGTGTGAAGTTTCTGGTTCACAGCAGATGATTGCTACATGTTCTGGTTTATGCCTGTGGAAAGAAGCCCATCCCCATAATGGTAATACTGAATTCGTACTTTGACCCAGTTTGTCACAGCTACTTGTTTCCATCTTTCTGAACTTTTTGATCCGCAATGGGCTGCTCCAGAGCTGCCAGAGCTGAGTGAAGCTGGGATTTGAAGCAGGTAGCAGTCATGCCGAGAGCTGCAAGGTGCATCGCTGGAAGGAGGAGGAACACCGCAAGGTGCATCGCTGAAGGGAGGAGGAACACCGACAGATCTGGCCAAATTCTTGCCCTGAGAAAATGACGTGATGGCCAGGAGCTTTGCAAACCAGAGATAAGCGTGTATGTGGGCAGGCAAACTCTGACTCTAATAGGAATGTGAAACCTCCCTGTGACAGACAACTTAGGAGGTAACCCTTGCCATGTTCACGTGATTGGGGTCAGAATTTGTCTTGAAGGGCTTATCTCCTTGTTACAGATGGCAACTCTTACTCTGCCACACTTCCCCCTGTTTATCTTAAAGACTAGTTTATCTGATTGTCTCAGCAATCTCTGCATCAAGATCCTTGCAGATTGTTGGTTGGTTGGGGTTTGTTTGGTTTGGTTTGGTTGGGGTTTTTTTTTGTTTTGTTTTGTTTTTTTTAACCTGCTATGATTTTGAGGGAAAACTTTCTGCAAGTCAATGTTACAGGGTCTGCACCACGTTTGGTAGCCACCAGAAAACGTCATGAAAATATTTCACGCTTTGGAATTRGGAAGACAGTGGATTGGCATCTGTAAGCCAAATGCGTCATATTTCTCCTATCCTCAGCCTCTCTAGGTTTATGGAAAGCTGCCTGTATTTCTTCAAATGTTATACCCATAGTTACAAGCCACTCTTCAGTTTTCAAAACTGGGAAGAAAGTTAATTTGTTCACTTTCACTTTTGAGAGTACTTGAGTGCAGCTGACTGTCCATTTCTAAAAAGCTTTACATTAGCAGAAGCAGCATTTTATCTTTTTAAGAGGAAGTGTATTTTAAAAATAGACACTTTAGCAGAAACTGGAATATAGTAGTACTTTTAAAATCTAAATTGGAAGTATTCTGTAGCGTGGGGGCTACCACTACCGATTTACAGTCTTAGGCAAGTTTTACTTCTTTTTTTGTTTTGGCTAAGGTGTATTTCCAAGAAAAACACCCTGATTTACTAGTCGCACTAAAATCCGATTTGCCAAGGGAGGAAGAGAGGGCAGCAGAGGCTCATCGGGAATTAATTTTTTTTTTTCCCTCAAGGCATGAACTGGTTCTATGGACCTCCTTTATTACGTGCATGTGCATCTGTGCAGAGAGCCAGGCTGTGCCCCTTCGTCTTCTTTTGCCTCAGCTTTGTCAGAGCTCTGCCTCGTGACAACTGAATGCTACTGGCCTGAACGCCAGGCAGCCACTCTCAGCTGGCGTGCCGCTCACTCCTCAAGATCACCAGCAAGTACTGTAGCTTTAATGAAAACCTTCTCTCTGAGAAAACTCACCATCCTTAACCTGACTGATTTGTTACCAACTTGTCATTTGGAGGGAAGTGTAAGTACCAGGTGATCATTATTAGCCAAATCTAACAAGTAATAAAACTGTATACAGGGTACGCATTTACTGTGCATGTGTATATATTTTTGTACGTTTTTACAGTTATTTCCTACACTTGATTTTATGACGTTCAAAAGAGATGCGTCTGAATCTGGTTAAAAACAAGAAGCTATTAAGAAAACCCAACCCTGTCACCTACTGTAGTTTCTACTAAAAGCTGTGCCCAAACAAATACGCAGATTTAGAGTGCTATGCAAATACTACTTTGTAAGTTGTCTCTTAAATTTTGCTTAAGTAGTTCACGCTGGTTTTACTGGGCTCTCAGAAAAAGATGAACGCAAAAACTCATCTTGTAAAATAAAATAGCTTTGGTTGTGTGAAAGTACTGTATATTAGAATCTCATTCATGCTTTCAGTTGCTTATTTTAACTGTACGTGATCTTGTACATAATATGCTGGCATAGAGGGTTTTTTAATTGTGCTTGAATGAAAAAGGGTGACTGCCCAGCATCTGGTTTTTTGCAGTGTTACTGAGTAAGTAGCCGATCGTGTAACTGGGAGATCTGCTTCCTTTTCCTATTTGCCACTCTGGTTTTTGTAACTAAACATGCACTAAGGGCTATTTTCTTTCTGKTTTGGTTGGGTTTATTTCCATTTATGCTTTTTGGTGTCAGTCCTGCAAACTGATCCATGCAAGGGCCACATGTCTGCAGCAATAATCTGGGTGGATCGTTTTGTGGGGGCTGGGAGCCTGGGAGTAAAGAATGAGCTTAACCCTACGGCCATTTCCTGCACTAAGCCAGTCATTGAGAACCGCAGACGCATGGTGCATTACTGTAGCAGTTATAGAAGCAGTATATAAAGTTTTGCATGGTTCCTCCAAATGACCAGGATGGAGGGGAGGGATGTTCCTTTCCTGAAGAATCCTCCAAAATAAACCTAACGCTGTATCGTCTGAGAAGTTGAGACTCCAGCAGGGTAAGCTGGCTGTACGGATAGATGCTGTAGATTAAACCAGTTTTTCAAATCTGATACCTTTCAAGTTTCTATTCTTCACTGGAAGATAAAGACCTTCCCCCTTTCTCAGCTGTATGCCACATCATACACTCCCACCTGAAAGCAAACCAAGACCCACTGGAAGGTCAAGTGGCATTTTGGCTCCCTTCCCCATACTTTTATCAGAAGGCTGCCCAACAGAAGTAGATCTCTACAATTTCTACCTGTAGTCTATCCCCAGCCTGCCTCTGTACCTGCTTGGTCCCCTAAGGCGTTAGCTCTTCATTATGGTATTTGTGCCTGCAACAACTGACGGGTGTGTAATTCCTCTGTCATCTTTTTGCTATGACTCTGCAAGTGTTGAGTTCTTGGTTTCTCCTGTAGGTTTTCCCTTCCCTGATCCTTTGCTCCTTTGAATATTCCAGGTTGTGCCGAGCTGCCTTAAAATGACAGATCAGTCGTGCTGTGTGTCACTGTATGAGCAGACCTTTCTGTGTGGAGTGGATGGGCTCCGATTCTAAGAGTACACAAGCAGAAACTTATTTTTTGTTACTTTCCTAGTTTACACAAATACAGCCTTTCTTATCTCTGTGCCTCATTGAATCTCCTCAGATCCATAATWCATGTTTAAAGGCCGATGATTTTGATCTGGAATTTTTAGTGCTCTGTTCCAGAACTACTTTTTTCAGCTTTAAGGTGAAAAATATGGGTTGAAGTTTTTATCAGTACAGCATAATAAAGAATTCATTTGATTAAGATGGTATGATCCTTAGGACATGCGTGCAAAAGTCAAGCCATGAAAAGCAAAGCCCCAGCTGATGGCAGGGCTCTGTTCCTTAATGTGTGTTGTCTTGCCATGCGCTACAGAAGAGATGTTACTGTTGTTAATTCCTGTCCTCAGAGGTACCTGTCTTCTCTCACTGCCTATCCACCTGCCCTTCTGCAGGTCGTCTTTCCTGAGCTGCTTTCTCACTGTCAGAGATCACAACTGCATGTACTGGAGAAGCAGAAGCAGCCGGGCAGTGGGTGTATGGATGAGGGTCGGTTAATGGGGCAGCGTGTCACCACAGTGTTTGATGGGCAGCACTGTGTAAGGCAGCTGTGGAAATGGAAGAAAACATTTGCAGCTTGGATGAAAGCACAGGGAATGTTGTTAGATGGTTTGTTTCTGTACTAAGCAGTCCACGTCACAGTGACCTTGAGGTTGTGGGAGCTTCTTACGCGTCCTCTCTTTAAATTGCAAACACAGTAGGAAGTTGACTGTGGTGGTGGTGGTGGCACTTGCTGGGTGTAGCTCTTCTAGATTCCTTAATCTCACTTACTCCACCCTTCTTCTTCCAGTACTGCATTAACTTATTTGTGAAAACAGCCTGGAATTCCATAAAAGCAATGCTGTGTCCTCAACACCAGGCACAATCAGCTGCTGCATTGGGAGCAAGTTCAGGTTTTAGATGTGCTACGTTCCTGACTGCAGTTGCATTGGGCAGGGTGCTTTCTGGGGGGAGGAACAGGTGAATGCACTTTCTACATATTTCTAAAACTGGAACCTGTTCCTGAGAGGTTTGACAGACTGAGTGCATCTGTGAAACAAAAGTTTATGTAAGTATAACAGATTTTTATAGGTAGATATAAGCTTAGTAACTGTGGTATGGGTTTCTGGATTTTGCCACCCGATGGATTCACATCCATGAACCTGTAATATTTTATATATATATATATATATGTCAGAGTCTAATAGTCTCTGACTGAGTTCTTTGAGATACCTCACGTGGAGGGCGTAATGTTTAATATCAGCTTTACTTATTTGAAGATAGTTGTTACCCTGGATTTATGATTTAGCAGCATGATACAAATTATACTGAAAAGACAACACAGTACAAATGTAAGTTACACTCGGCAAAATACAGCAATTGCAATACACAGTTCAAGCACAATGCCAATGTGATCTCCACTATCGATCTCTGTAGTATGCTCACCATCACGATGYTGGGCGTCCCCATTCACTGRTGAGGAATACATGGGTTGAAGCCAGCTCAAGCCCATTGCTCTCTTCAAAATTCTTTTGTTAGTTATTTAGTTTTTATATTCTATGTGAGGCTGAGCTATGGATTCATTCCCCCACTGCTGGTCTGGCTAACTCAGGGAGATGTTTACACCACCAGTTGATGCACTCAACTCTTGATAGCTGTTTATTTAAAACAAAGGCCACCCTCTGGTCCCCTTTGTGTTGAGCTAAAGTCAGCTTGCTTTGCAACAGCTGTGGTCAGTCACACCCTGCATTATTCCCTCAGCTTCACGGGCACATTGCCCTTGCCCATCTCCACTGAGCCTTCTTCCCTTCTAGGGGTTTCTTGGTCAGCCATAATAATATCATGTATGATATCCGTATATCATATGATGTATGGTATGATACCAATATATTGTACGACTGATAGATTCAAGGTCCTTGACTGTGTCCAGAGAAGGGCAGCAAAGCTGGTGAAAGGGCTGGAAGGAATGTCCTGTGAGGAGCGGCTGAGGACTCTGGGCTTGTCCAGTTTGGAGAAAAGGAGGCTGAGGGGCGACCTCATGGCTCTCTGCAGCTTCCTGAGRAGGGGACGTGGAGAGGGAGGTGCTGAGCTCTTCTCCCTGGGATCCAGTGATAGGACGCGTGGGAATGGTTCAAAGCTGCGCCAGGGGAGGTTGAGACTGGACATTAGGAAGCAYRTCTGTACYRAGAGGGTGCTCAACCACTGGACCAGGCTTCCTAGAGAGGTGGTCGGTGCCCCAAGCCTGTCAGTGTTTAAGAGGCATTTGGACAATGCCCCTAACAACACGCTTTAACTTTTGATCAGCCCTGAAGTGGTCGGGCAGTTGGCCTAGATGATCATTGTAGGTCCTTTCCAACTGAAATAGTCTAGTCTAKTCTATTCTATAGACATATCCCCTATAATGCCAACATCATCATGTTCCTGCTGTGATAAAGGTATGTGCTAAAAGGGCAGGATTGCAGTGGGCTATATGGTGAGCCCGCTGGGGCTGGAGCTATGCCACCTGACGTGGCATGCCTGGASCAGGCATTCCTGCTCAGTGCTGGAAAGGCAAAGTACGTTGCTTCCCAAGGCATTTGCTAGAAAGCAGACTACCAAAAACAGATGCCACCTTGCCATCTGTGGTAAATGCCTCTGCACAGACACAGGCACATAACTGACAGGCTATAACGGGCAGGTACTGATCGCRAAGAATGCGGTACAGAGCACAGTTGACTCTGAGGACAGGTTGTTTGTCTTTACTGTGACTTGTGATGTGAACTGCCTTTGCATTTCGTCTCGCTGATGTAGAGCAACATTTGCAAAAGCCGAATTCAGGGGTGGCCTAGTTGTCTTGTGACATCTCTTTTATTTACTCGTCCAATGAAGTTGTAAGCGGCTACGTGCTAGTAGTTGCTCCATTTATGAGGAAAATCAGTAGAAGAGAGACACTAGGCAGAGTTTAAGAATGTGTATAAATCTCCTCCCACCTTGGCTGCAATGAAGCACAAACTCTACAAGTATTTTCAGGGAAATGCTATTTCTTGTATGCTTCCCATCAGCTCAAAGCTCCTTGTCAAAGGCAGGAAAGTACTACACTCTCCCTTTTTGCCATCTTTTAATTCAGCTGCAGCAAAGTTATATAGTTAAGATTAGGGCTGGAAGCTGCATCGTTTAATTGTAGACCTCTACCATGCAGATACACTTAAGTATGCTGTTACAGGCTGCTTCTTCCAGTCCGTGGAGAGAAGGCTCTCGTGGCAGTGGTTCAGGCTCTCCCCTGGCATTCGTGTTTCCCCCATCACACCGGGGAAGTGTGAGCCCTTTCATGGTGGTTTCCAGAAAGGAGGACAACGCTGTGCCTTATTCCATCTGGTCAAAGCTCTCCACTTTATAATCCAGCCAGGCAGGATTTGTGGAGCAGAATATGGGCCCTGCAGCTTGTTTGGCCATCAAACGTTTCCGTTTACGTGGTGACATTTATGTGAGCTAAATTCTGTTTAGACCATTGTGGTGACTGGGGTGTGTATAATTGTCTCCTTAGGGATTAGCAGCCGGAAAATAGCCCCATACAGCTGATACGGTTACTCTTACCTCTTTGTAGGCAAGAGAGGACAGTAGATGGAGGACTGCAGACCTAACAACCGCCCTCTTCTGCACTTTGCCTCTGTACAGCAAGGCTGGTTTGCAGGTTGCAGAAGTGGGGTTGACTGTGCCACAGAGCTGAGCCCATCTCCTGAGGCTTCCTGGGGAAAAATCCTTCCCGTTGCGGTTACTCCTCCCTTCACACAACCTCTGCAAGTGTCATGTTTGAGCAAATGAGGCCAACTCATTTTACACACAAGTGGGCTTTCTTCCAGCTGTAAGGAGTTACTTTAAGCAGTTGCACAAAAATGAGGCGTAAGGAAAATGCAATCAATGCTGAATGGGCAGACTAGGCTCTCCCTCTTCCTTAGGTCTTTTTCCCTGTTTTGCTGCTTTGTTCCTCCCATGTTACACCCAGCATGTAATCTTGTAATCCCCATCATTTACAAAGCTTTATTCCAAATCTCCAGAATTGTAAAGGTCTATATTAACTTTTTCTTTTCTTTTTTTAAGAAGTTGAAGGTTTTCAGTACAGAGCATTTATTGGGGTCATAATGGCATAATCTGCCTCTTCTGCAGTACAGAAGGACGGGGAAGCATTGCTTGCTGTCTCTGCCAGCAGGTAGGTTCAGAGCAAGACTCATTAACTGAACATGAGAAATGAGTTTGCCTGACAAATCCCCTATTTCTTATCTGAAGAATTTAATGTCAATGGCTCACTAAAGCATGGACAAGACCTTCTCAAACTGCTAAGAAATGCTCCCGTGAAAGGGCTTTTGAATATTCTGCAGCTGTGAGGTGTGGCCAAGACGCAACCATGTGCTGCGGAGTGGAACCCTGTATTTTTGGGGAGGGAAATTTGCTCAGACCAGGGTTAGTTCCCTCTCAGATGGGAACAAACAAACAACATCCCCACCACCACCCCCAGCCCAGAACTGCAGCAAGATGGGAAACCTGCAAACTTGTTATTTCCTGAGACTACGCACTCTTTTGCTGGCAACCGTACAAGAAGGCAGTTGGCCTATCTAAATTAAGTACCACACATAATGGAACATAAATTATTCCTGTTAACTCCAATGCGATAACGTGGTTAGGGAGAACAAATTGCACTGAAGCAATATTTTTTTTTTTTCTTACTCTCAGAGGGATCTCTCTGCGAAGCAACCTCTGGAGCTAACATTAGGTCTGGGAATTTCACAGGCACTAATAGGATTAGGCACATGACTTCCTTTTCAGTCTGATGGGAGTCAAGTGTTTAATTCCCTTGGGCTTCTCTGAGATTTCAGCACGGATTCAGAAGCAGCACCCAAACTGCCAGCACACCCAGATTTGCCTCTCTGGCTGTCCCCCAGGCAAGGAGAGATTTGCTAATCCACCCATCAGAAGGGTAAACAGCCTTTSCAAGGAAGAGAACCTGGTGTGCAACCTGGGACAAAACAGTACTCGCGCCCACTCAAGATGTAAAACAAAACAAAATATCRTAACTTCGTATAGTACCTTTACGAAAATGAAATAATAGAATTGTGCTCTTCCACTAGCAAGAGGAAACCTGTTCTCATTTACCAACAACTCATTTGGCAGGGGGGTTCAAGCTCAGTCTTACTCAGCTTCGGTTTGGTGCTTAGGACAAGGTTCACGGTGCGTTTCCGTCTTCAGACCCAGCTGAAAAAGACTAACATAGGATGGTAAAAGTAGTGAATGCTTGATTGCAGTGCTACTAGAGGATTCTGGATGTAAGTAGCATCATCCATTAGAAATATTTACTGCCTTATTATTTGGGGGGCAGCAATGGTCAGAACAAGAATCGAGGAGAGATCTCATTGTCCTTTCTCGCCCGTCAATGATATCTTTTGTTTTACAGCTGTCTTAATAGCTTTACTAAGAGCACCAATGTCTAATAGGATCAAACCCTGAAATAGAAATCTGTGGCGGAAAAAGCCCGTGCTGCCTGGATGTCTTTGTGATCTCAAAACTTACGGTGCTGTTGTGTCTCTGGTTGCTTAGTCCTTCTCCTTCTCTGTGAAATCACATATACACTGAAATTAAGAGGTGGCAACTGTCAGTTTAACCCTCTGTGAGGTGTACCATGTGTTATCGTGGTAATTAGGGTATCAAGCCTCTTCTTCAAAAGTGAAGGCTAGTGCTAACAGAGCACATTACCATTTGATGGTGGTGAAAGAAAAAAGTCTCCTCCTAATGGGACTCACTCCTGTGAACGCTTCAGATACCAAAAGCTCTGTCCCTGCTCCCGCACATGAAAACATCTGTCGTCTTCATAACTACATTCCAGTGCATGCATAAAAGCTGTCCTCTCTCCATCCAAACTCAAGATGATGAGTTTGCTTATACCTGTCATGTCACTGCAGAATGCAGTTCTACTGATCCAGAGCAGGGAAAAAAATAAGGACTCTAAAGTGGAGGATTCTTACCTGAATATTTACGTCCAGGCTTATCGTGATGGCTTTCTGGGCCTCTTCTTCAGACTTCATTATTCTTGTAGTACTTCCATTTTGCCACCCAGGGAGGACCTGCCTAAGGTAAGCTTGCAAGGGAATCTCATTTCTAATTAATATTGCATTTTAATTGAATAACTAATAGCTTTTGACATCCTAATTTTGAAATGAGCTTTCCCTTGATGAATTCAGTGAAGAGTATTTAAATAATGGTGTAACTCACTTTAAGATTCCCTCCTTCCCTCTTCCCATCAATTTTTAATTATATCTTGGATGTGTGAGCTCTTCCCCAGGCTGGTGTGATGGACAAACAGAGACCCTTATTGCCTGGAAAATCAAATTGGAAATTTTGTGGTCTAGCTCTTACCAACTTCACCCGTACTCTTCAGAAGCTAGTCCTAAGCAGGAAGATAAATGAAGGGAAGTAACAACCCACAACTACTCTGTTATGATACATTTGTGCAAAAGCCATAATTAGTTTGTAAAGGTTTATTTTATTAATGTTTCCTTTAACGTGTTTTCTAAAGTGACTTCTAGAAATGACCACACATCTATGTTTCTAATAGTGTATTAAGTGAAAATGAATAGGGTCATGAATATATGCTGGAGGAAAGGGTTGTCTTTTGTCCGGTCTGTACAGTCCCCAGCTGAGGGTGTACGTGTGCATGGACCGCAGAGTACAGCTGTTAAAACAACTTAAGTAACAGTGATTTACCTCCTGAGCTGTGAACAGGGAACAATCTGACTGTGACACAGGTTAAATAAACCATGGTTTCTCTAAGCCTTCATGGCAGGTCATGACAGGTGCTCATCTCTGGCAACGCAGTCACCTTGCTAGCGGTGATACCAAAGCCCCTGTACTCGAGTTGTGCATGGAAACATCCCGTGGTGGTGCCTTACCTCCCCCTTTTCAAAGTACGGCCAGTGTTCAAATTCTTATCTTTCTGCACTTCTAACTCCTTCTGTCAGGATAGTATAACTTTCCAGATAAATAAGAAATAAGCCCTTTTCTTCTAAGGTCTTCAGTCTCAAGAGGAAGCCCAAAACCACCTTGGGGGGTGACTGCCCTAGGACTCTGCCTTGGACTCTCTTCCACTTATACTCTTGGCATAAATGAGAATGAAGCTCCTCATACAAGCCTTCTCTCTCTTGAGCTAGGATACTCGCTTTCAATTTTCATGCAGCAATAGCTGACTATCTCGCAATAGCTGCTATGGCTGCACACTTGGCAGGGCTGGATAATATGAAAAAGGGAGCAGGGTCAGAGGTGGGTGATACGGAGAAGTAGCACCCCTGAAATGCTGGAGAGCGTGCTGGATGCTATTGTTTTGGATCTCGCTGTTTAAGACCAGCTAATTAGCCTTAGTGCCTCCCTGCTGGCCATTGAATTGTTCCTGTTTTGCAGCTCAGGTCCGGGATTGACGTCCTGAAAATACTCCAGAGCTACAGGAACTCCTGGGGTTTGAGGGCCTTCTCTGTCTGCTGGCACCTGACCTCATTTCTGCCCGTGCTGGAAATGCGCAGGTTGAAAAGTTGTTTGGATTTCAGCAGGCTGTAAAAGGCGGCAAGCGATGGCTCAGCTGCAAACATGACCAGGTTGAATTCCTCTGTTCTTCAGGACTAGCTTGGAGTAAGAGCTGTCACATCGACTTTTTCCTCTTCTTTCTTTTATTTTGTTTGTGTGGTATAGGGGGAGAAAGCACAGTTGTTTGCACCATTAGACGYCTAACACTATCATCCTGATAATGGTGTTCATACTTTCATACTCAAAGTTCATACTCAAAATTTCATACTTTGAACTTGTTCTTCTTTACCAAGGTGGATGAGTGTACTTGTAACATAMTCAGCATTTGATCTGTGAGTTCAAATGCCTTTCTCCTCATGCCTGCAAGGTGAAGCTGTCTCTGATAATTCAAACACGCTGCCTTTTTGTAGCATCTTCCCTGGATGAGTTGGATTTTTGAGAGCTATTCAAAAGAAGCTGTTCGGGAGAGGAGGAAAGTCTGTCTTAAGGAGTGCTAGAACGAGAGGCATTGCCAGGAAAGGACGTTTCTTTGAGTCCCAGAAGACAAAGACTGATGATGGGAAGATTATGAAGATTATGTCGGAGAAATAGCATGCTACTGATCCTCCCTTCCAGGCTAGGTAGCATCTCCCCCTCCTTGCTCCAGCTGCTCTGCCCTGGCTTGCTGGCCAGTTTTTCTGTAGACTCCTTCCTTAAATGATTTCTCTTTTCTTTTCTTGCCACTTCTTCGGGCTGTTAGCTTTTCCTGACCCTTCTGGAAGGTCTTTCATTCCACATTTCAATGGATCATTCCTTGTCCCTCTGGTTTGTCTTGGTGGTCATTTAGGGGTTTCAGAGGAAGGACACATGCAGTTCTTCAGCAAAGTTACTATTGCTTCCTCTGCATTCCCCATATTTTCATAACTCTGGTGATGGGGGGGCAGTTCACACAACACAGCATTTTCTGCTGCAGAAACACAGACAGACATCTGTGGATGGAATGAAAATGCTCTTGAATAGAGCTGGTATGGAAATGGGTTCCCCATGCTGGTTTTGCTGCTATTAAAAAAATTCAGTCAATGATTCTTTCCCAACAATATGAAATAAAACCCCAAAATTCTGATTGTTATGTACAGCTAATGATTTGTGGCTGACATACTAATTTAAAAAGACAAGGTGGCTTTTGAAGTGTTCATTTTGAAAAAAAAAAGAATTCACTTTCCAATATTATAAAAGAATTTTCCCAAATGTAAAAATTTTGACAGTTTTTTTCTATGTTTCTGCAGGTGGCTGTGAATTCATGAAATTAGTTAATTAAAAACAGAATTTCCTTTGGAAAACTCATTCAGTTAAAAATGATCAACTGACTGCATGCAGAATTGTTTTATTGGTTATGACCCAGAGATGACAAAAAGTTAAGTATGCCTCCAGCATCAATTTTTACTTGCTTTCATACACAAATTCGTTAATCATAGAGTGACTCAACCATATTTTTTTTCTCCTGTAATACAATAATGTGAAAAACCATTGCTAAGCTAATATCAAATGCATATATCAGTAACTTCTGGTTTCAATGTTAGGATCACCTTAAAATCTCAAAGTCTAGGCAAAGAAATGAAAGTACTTGAAGTGTAGAGGAATTACTTCAATTAATTATTTAATGGGGCAAACACATTGTGTCTCATTTTTACAGTAGTTTGATTAGCAGGAATTATCTGAAAATACATCTAAAAATACTGTCTGTTGACACAGGTTGGTGTCTGTGCTGGAGCGCGGTTCACTGATGGGCCACAAGCTGGCGGCACTGACTGTGTGCTTTGGCGCCAGTTTTCTGACTGCTGTCCGCAAACTGGAATGAAAACATAAAACTATACATCTCCTTCTAGATCAGACTCCTCAAGTAATTCTTCCTTTGGGCTGAGGCTTCCTTCGGTACTTGTATAAAACTTAGTTACAGTTAATAAGTGGATTTTTTAATCCCAAACGCTGTACAGAGTGAATGAGAAGAGCAACTGCAGGGCATCTCACTGGAAATCCATGAATTCCAGTTTCAGCTTCTCCCAAAATGTTCATTACCAACTCTGTCGGAGGAAAAGGAGAAAAATCCCTGCAAGCAAGGATTTCTGTTCTAACCTGATCATTGGAAAAGTGTCTCTAAACTCTTCCTATAGGTAGAAGTTGATGCTCATCTTGAAGGAGGGTTTCTATAGAAATTCCTTCCAAATTTTTCTTTCCAAACCTTGCTACTGTCCAGATAATGATAAAGTTGAACATTCAAATATTCATTCTGCCTACGAAGTTTCTCTTCCGTAACCATTTTCAGGTCAGACAGGATTTGAACTTTTGGTGAAATACCACATGTGTAAGCTACCTCCTACCATTTCACCCAGAACTGTTCATCTGCCTACAGGCTCTGTTTTAAGCAGTGGTGATAATATGTCAAACTCAGGGTATTGTTTCATTAGTATCTCTGGCATAATCCTACACTAAGCCGCCTCAGGGAAACCAACCCAACCTGTTAAATGACTGGTGGTTGTAAAAACAAGAAGAGTTGGGCACAGCGTAACTGATACTAATTTTTGTGCCTACATTGAAAAGCTCTGGGAAGACATCTTCAAGACCCTCCATGCAATTGAAAGTTGGCATAATGATGATCTAAACGATTTAGATATTGCGCTGGGTCTGGCTGGAATGGAGTTAACTTTCTTCTTATGGCTGATATAGCACCGTGTTTTGAATTTGTGGCTAAAGTGGTGTTGCTAACACACCAGAGTTTTGGCTGTTGCTGAACAGAGCTTGCACAGCATCAGGACTTTCTCTTTTTCCCACTCTCCTCCTCCAGTGAGTAGGTTGGCGTGGGCAAGAGATTGGGAGGGGACACAGCTGGGACAGCTGAACCCAGTTGGCCAAAGGGCTTTTCCATACCATATAATGCCATAATGTCACGTTCAGCAGTAAAAACTGGGGTAGAGGAAGAAGAAGGGAGATTTTTGGCTTCCAAGGTAGCTGCTGTTCAGACTGGCTGGGCATTGGTCTGCTTGTGGGAGGTGGTGAGTGATTCCCTTTGCTTCATTTTCTGTCTCTTTCCTTCACCTATTAAACTGTCTTTATCTCAACCCACGTGTTTTCTCACTTTTATTCTTCCTCTTTTCTCCCCATCCCGCTGGGGATGGGSGAGTGAGCGAGAGGCTGTGTGGCTGCTGGCCAGGGTCAACCCACCACACAAAACAGAAAGAAATGTGATAGTGTGGTCAGATGTAGAGAATAAAGATACGTTTTTTCATGAAAAATCTTTATTTGGAGGTCATCAAATGGGAGCAGTGGGAGGTGTGGATTAGAGGGAACAATTTTACATTCATGACTGTTATGGCTAGCAAATCCTGGGAACCTAGCAACTACCATGATACTCCTGGGCCTCCATTATCTTAAAGGCTATCGGGCAGTCAGACAAAACTGGAGAGAGGGAATCAAATTACACTGTGGACACTGCTGGTTTTGTCTTCATCCTGATCAAAACCTGGCATAGGAATTATATTTTCCTCCTATCACACCCTTGCCTGCTGGGGATCATTTCCCTTTCTCAAGGCCATTCTCTTTCTCTTTGTCKTCTTTTCTCTCTCTGCCTCCCCAAAATAGGGCAGTTGATATCATCCTCAGACTCAGCAGGAAGATTTTCAAATGTGGATTTCCCCCTGTAATGGACTTTCCGTCAAAACATAAGGCAATTAGGGATACAATTTAACTGCCTGCCTTCCTTTTTCCTGCTTCTTAAATATTTGAAAGAATTTCAACAAGGGTTGTCCCAGTAGGGACCTGAAGACTGACATCATATTATAGGATTTAGTGTTATAACAATGAGCCAGGGTTTAATTAACCTTCTAGCTCTTTGGGAGGCCTGAGACAGAGGATCCAGTTCCTCACAAAACCACTGCTGCTTCTCTGGCAGTTATTGAGCTCATTAATCTCTCCGATACTGTACTTAGGACTACAGCTATATTTTATTTTGGTCAAGTTAAAGTGCTAAATATTTTACAGAGATAATGAAATTCCTTGTCCTGCCTTGCAGAGAGTATCATTTAAACAAACCAGTAACAGAAGAAGAGCTGGGGGAAAAAGAAGGAAATGGAAATTCAGGAGCTTGACACCTGTGCCATGTGGGTTTGTGCTTCAAAACATATGAAATAGGATAGAAGGGGACAATGAGAAATTTAACCCATTAATTGTTTACGTTAACCACCATACAATATACACATACGGCACATTTGAAACCAGTTTCTTTCTCTGAAACAATCCCCACCTTTCAAGTCTGACTTCATTCCTCCTCCAGGAGGAAGAGTTCCCAAAAGCCACAGAAGCTGCCCATGAAACTAGCCTAACCCAAAACGAGCCATGTAAGGTGAGTCATGTTACACCGATGGGATTGCCTGATGGCAGTGACTATTGGGTGCATGCATCTCTAAGTCATCAATAAGAAGAAACATCACAGCAGAGCATTAACAACTGCAACCATGCAAAATTTTGATGGAGAAAATTTTAACTTCTCTATCATACCTTATAAATGATATGTGACCTGGCTACAAGATCAGAGTGCGTATACAAAGTAAAAGTAGGAAGAATAAACACCAGCTATTGCTGTTGAAACAGTTAATGAAGTGCAGTTAAACAAAGTTAGCGTGAAGAGCAGAGTCTCCATTTTCAAGAGTAGTGAGTGAGTTTGTGCGCCTTGTTTTGGGAGAGAGTCCGTTTTTTCCCAAGGTTGTTTTTCCTGCTAGCGTATTCTCATGCACCCAGAGCCCTGTTCCCCTAAACATCCATCTAAGGCAGTCAAAGGCATGTGCTATGGCCCTGTTCAGCCAGCACGCCTCTGCTGCCTTTGCACAGAAGCCAGACTGGAGTAACGAGGAAAGGAAGGGCTTGGGGCGTGTTTCTGTCCACACCAACCTGAAATTCGGAGGAAGCTGAGGTGCACAGAGACTTGGAAACCAGAAATCTCTTCTTGCTCTAGTAACATATGCAATCTTTTAATCCAGTCATACAGATGCCTCCTAGATGAATCTGCTCCTTTATACTGCACCTCAAAGTCAAGATCCATCCCAATGGTGACCTGCTTGGGCACTRAGCCTGTTGCAGTAATAGCAATGATACTGCTGATACTTAGGAAAACATAAACTACCTGAAGTTCAGCTCCTCCTCTCTCACTGATTCATCATTTAAAGTGCAGGTATAATTCTGCTCTGTTAATGTGACGAGGGAAAAGTTTCAGGCACCTGATACCCAACAAACTGAAATGGTGAAGAGAATTTGCTAATTGCTTTGCTAAAGAGAATGTTTTGTACGTGTGAATGTAATTTTATCTTGCCAAGCACTTAAGGTGGAAAAATTGGAGAGAACTGTAGCACCACGATGGCCTGGTGTCTACAATATGATAGGGTTTTGTGGGTACAAAATTAATGTTCACTTAAGACRTGTATGATTTCCAGTAGAGACAGATAGTATTTTAGACATTGTTGATGTAAAGGAAAGAGGAAAAGGAAAATTCTAATTGCAATTCAAGTGATCTCTTTTTCCCTTTCCCACATTTCCCCCACAGGAAAATTTCATCCACTTATTTCAAAATGCATGGTATAAGCGCAAGGTTGTCAAACTCCCAATTTCCAAATGCTTTAATTTTTCTCTGTGTAGTTTGCTATTGAAGATCTACTTTTTCTTTCAGAGACCAGTCAGCAAATTAACTTTCAAATATTTTTTGGCAATTAAACACCTGAGAACACAGTGAAAAGTTGTTTTCCTTAGTCTGCCAAATCTTCTTGCCTAGATTAATGTGTCTGTCTCTCTTTTGTCTGGCTTTTTTTGGGGGGGGGAGAAGGTGTGGGAATAAACCACAAATGCAGATGTATTTGCTTCACTTGCTATCAAAAACAGCTAGCAAGGCTAGGACAGGGGTTGTTGGTTTTTTTTGTTTAATAGAAACAGCTATACTGCAACTACAAAAACTAGAGAAAGTAGATTGAATATATATGAAATAGTGGTGATTAAAAGTTTAATTCCAATGAACTATTGACTTTAGCTCTAATCTCTGAGAAAAGGGGACAAGCCTGCTACAATAAGGGGAGATTGTTGGAAGAGATTCCTGCTTATTTGACTCGGGTTTGCCTGTTTTCCTACCTGCGTTGTTTAGCACTGTGCAGGATGGACTATTTGACAGATGTATGAAACGAGTTGCTTTGGAGCCTGCTGGAAGGGATCTATCTTTCTTGCACATGCATAACAGTGTTTTTCTTTTCTGTTTCAGTAAATCACGTATTTGCCACATACTTACTACTTATACTGTAAAATTATGTATAAGTGCTGTCGTTTTTAAAATAAAATTGTGCCATGATACATCTTGACTCTCACACCACCAAAAAAAAAAAAAAAAAAAAAAAAAAAAAAAAAT
>JAYKAV010003354.1:1161023-1235166 GCA_035582835.1 Phoebastria nigripes
ATGCATAACAGTGTTTTTCTTTTCTGTTTCAGTAAATCACGTATTTGCCACATACTTACTACTTATACTGTAAAATTATGTATAAGTGCTGTCGTACACCACCAAAAAAAAAAAAAAAAAAAGAAAAATGTTAGTGTCCAGCTGCTCACCTAAACCTGAAAATCAGATACAACATTTTATTGTGCTATCTAAGATTCTTAAAAGTTTTGGCCTTGTAAAGAATTTTGTATTTGACTGTGCCAAGGAAATAAGTCTTGTTATAACCAAGGTGAAAGAGAAGTTCTGTGCAAATGCTGATGAAAATACTCAAAGAATTGGAAACAACCATTAATCCCCAAAGCAAAACAGGAGGGAGAAAACTGGGAATATTCATCTGCAGTATGGGATGAAACATGTTACAAGGATGCTGTAATTATTTTTGAAACATTATAAGCCCAGGAAATAGGGTTAGGGTTTTGCTGAAAGAAAATTCTAAACAAATTGACTTCTGGAAATACTTGGACAGACCACCCAAACCACCTCAGCACAACATCACTGTGCAATAAACAGTTATGATTAATACACAGATTATTTATAGTCCTACCTTAGATTACATTTGGTTTTACACCTGTATGCAGTGTTTTTCATTTTTTACCCCTTATGGTAGACTACTTTCAGTATGCTCTTCTATACCTTATTTACTTCTATTTGAGATAGTAAGTCTAAATCCTCTAAGTTTAGGATTCTTGATTCTGAAGAAGTCGCACATGACCAAGGTGAACAGTGGGTTTACTAAAAACAAATCAAAAGCATACGATCTCAGTCTACAGTAAAACAAGAGTCAATTTTATGAGTACTGAAGTCTAATACAAACTAATTACACCCAACAGAAGGGTAATAGCATATTATTCCTATGCATTTAAAAACCCTACAGTATAAACCCTTAAACTTTAAGGGCCATATTCACTGATACACTCTAACTGCAATGCATTGCTCTGGAACGGAAATATACTTACCATTGTGCCTTCTTTGCATGAGCCAGTTTTGCACTTGTGTCTCATTCACCTCCACTTACTCACCTGCCCATGGGATGTGCTCTTTTCTGTTCCCTATAATCCTTCCCAACTCACACTCCATACACACAACCCCTCACCCTTTCTTCCTCATGGTTTCCATGCTCAAAGAATGCACCTAGTGAATTCTAAGGCCAGCCATCTGTTGCGTGATTCACTGTGATCTGTAAAGCACATCTTCAAGGTGGCCTGCAACAAAACTGCTTAAAGTATTTGAGGTCAGTGGAAAATATGCACTTACTCCCATTGAACTAGCCAAGCTATAGGCTCTAACAGCCATGGGAATGACCTAGGCTCTGAAGCACGAAGCATGTGCTACAGAGTCCTGTATGTTCCTTTTCTTTTCCTTACCTAGGCAGAAAAGGAGAAACCATGGCTCTCCATGCTGCCGCAGGGGATTATTCGAAGGTAGTGAGCAGAAGCTTAAATCCACTTGTGAAAACTGGCAACGCATCTGTCACACAACCCCCTGTTTCTTCTAGGCCCAGAGCAACCCACACCACCTCTGTGCCCTCGGGCGCAGGGACAGCCCAGCCATGGCACAGCCTGGCAGGCCCCTCTCCCTGCCTCCTCTCTAGTGGGCTTACAGGCCTTGGGCCGCTTCCCACGAAGTCCACCACAGCCTTACGTAAGTCCTGGAATAAACTGAAAAAGAGATTCACGTCGTTCACGCCGGGTGTCCGTGAACCGGGCAGACGGGGGGGGGCTCTTTCCCACAGTCGTCTCAAAGCACCCGGCAGTGGCAGCCTCCCTCCCAGCGTCCTGGGGTTCCCGCCGGGCGGCAGAGCACAGCCTCCCTCGGCCCGGCCGCGGGGTCGAGGGGAGGCAGGCCGGGGACGGCCAGGTAACCCTGCCTCCGGACACCTGTGGGTTCGGGCAGCGCAGGCCGGCCCTAACGACTCTGCCCGCGAACGGCTACCCCAAGCCCGGAGGGGAGCGGCGGCACAGAGGGGAACCCGGCCGCGCCTCAGCGCCAGGCCGGGCCCCGCTCCCCCACCGGCGGCGGCAGCGGCGAGCAAGCGAGCGCCCCTTCCCTACGACGACGCGGGGGGAGCTACACCCCATCCGCTCCGCGCAAGCGCACCCCAGCGCTCCCGGCGCCGCGCTTCCCCTTTATTTCCCCCGTTTTCCGGGTTAACCCCTGTGCGGCCGCGCTGGGCCCGGGCGGCGTCGCCCCTGGCCGGCGTGCCGCGGCGCTCCCCGGAAGCGGTAATGCTCAGCCGGTGATCCAGGAAGCGGATGAGCTTGCCCGCCTTCCCCTCCGGAGCGGCGCTGCGGGGACGCGGGGAAGGGGGTGGGGGGAGGCGGGGGGGGGGCGCCAGCAGGCCCCGAGGCGGAGCGGCCCGTCCCAGCCCCCCGGCGGGGGGCGGCGGCGGCGGCGTTTCCATGGCGCCGAGCGGGCGGGGGAGCCGGGGCTGAGGACCCCGCCCGCTCATGGACCCCGCCGCGGCGGCGGCCGCCGAGGAGGAGGGCAGGGAGAAGCCCCCGGTGATCTACACCATGGAGAACAAGCCCATCGTCACCTGTGAGTGCGCCCCGCATCCCCAGACGGGCGTTAACGGTCGCTGCCGAGGTGGGGGGGTGGGGCAGCAATGGCCGTCCGGAGCGGTGCGGGGGGCTCTGGCCGGTGCCCCCCTCCGGGCCCGGGTGAAGGGCGGCCCGGGGCGGGGTCCGGCAGTGTGCCGGCGGCGGGCGGGCCCGCGGCGCTGCAGCCCGGGGGCTGTGCAGGGCGCTGGCACGGCGGGGAAGGCAGGAGGGGTGCGAGGCGGAGAGCGGCCGTTTCGGAGGGGCGCCCCGGCGGAGGTGCTGGGCTGCCCGCAGCTCTGGGTGCCGGCGCTCGGGGCTGAGGGACACGCCTGCAAGGGGCTCTGGTGGCGGGTTTTGCCTCTTTACTGGTTTCCCCGCTTTTAATGGCAGCGGACAAACTTGGGTTTGTTTCTGTATGTTTCGGGGCTATAGTAAATAACAAAAAACGAATGTCATGCTTACGGGTGCTTAGGGGAAGAGATTAAAATACGACAATAAGTCTTAAACCCCAAACTTCTGGCCAGCGAGCTTTGTGTAGTTTTGTTCTGGGTAAGAGAAGTCACAAGAAGTAAGACATCCTCTGTGGTGAGGAGAGATTCCCACTGACATTATAATTTAATCTTTAACTACTGTGCTTTGGTTTTATCTCTGAGACAGTTTATTTAACGAACCAGATCGCATCGTTCCAGCGATGAATTAGTTCTTTCAGGTGTCAGAGGCAGGCAGCTGGGACGTGTGTGCACTGGTCCTGATGTAAAACGTGAGCTTCTATGCTCTTACAGGTATAGAGGGTTGCACACAAAGTTCACTTAAAACAAGCACATGAACTAGACTGGACATTAGGAAGCATTTCTATACGGAGAGGGTGCTCAAACCCTGGAAGAGGCTTCCTAGAGAGGTGGTCAATGCCCCAAGCCTGTCAGTGTTTAAGAGGCATTTGGACAACGCTCTTAACAACATGCTTTAACTTTTGGTCAGCCCTGAATTGGGCAGGCACTTGGCCTAGATGATCATTGTAGGTCCCTTCCAACTGAAATAGTTTATTCTATTCTAACTACATCTATAATGCTCATAATAAAAAACTTAGGTGAATGAGATCAGCGTAGAGAATTCTGCTTTTTTTTTTTTTAAACAAAAGGTAACCAGTAGGTGTTTGTTCTTAGTCAAAAGTATCTCTATTGATGACATAAACTACATGTTTGCACTGGGAATGCTTTATGTGCATGTGAAATAGGAACTATTTCACAGGTGTGTATTGTCTTATTACAAAGTAAGCATTTATTGATGATTAAGGTCTTAGACTGATATTGGTATTTAGAAAAAATATCCAACTGTAACCTCATAACTATATAATTATGGAACTCTGTGTATATATATTTTCTTCAGACTATTTAATAAATGTGCTTTTTTCTTTCTTAAACTTGTTTTTTTTTTGGATGCAGTTCATAAACTGAAGTCAGTGGTATCTGTATTGAATCTTCTGTACTAACCTACTTCAGGACTTTTGAAATCCATTTCACTTCAGATTTAAAGTCAGAAAAATGTACATATTGGAAACATCTGGAGGATACGTTGCCTTCCTTGTTGGTGTTATGCTACTGTTCAGGCAGTGGTGGATTGCTTTTTAGATTTGCTTGCTTTATCCTGTATTCAGAATTGGAGAGTCTGTGTGTGTGKGGGGGGGGAGTGAGGGTGGTGCATGTCAGACGTTACTGTTCCTGTACGATTTCAATAAGTAACATATCTTTCAGTCTGTTGAAGGACATGCAGTTTTACCTCAGGCTTGCTTTTTTGTTGGTAAATGCAGAAGAGAACTCTGGCCTCTTTGTGCAAGGAAATTTTCAAAATTCCAAAACATTGAATTTCATCAGATTTCAGTCAAGCCCAATTATCTGATATTGAAAATAGTATTAATTTCATGTAGTGAGTGAGCATACTTTATGGTTGCAAAATGTTTTGGACTTACCACCATGCAGTATGGTAGCAGCTTACTTACAAATGAGATATGACGTGAACATTATGTGTCATTTGCATGCCTTACTCCTGGACTAAAGGAATCATTTCTGGTGCTGCGAACAAGCATGACAGTAGTATCTTTACTAGTATGGACTAGAATGGCTTGGTCTGAGACAACCTAATTCAGAAAATAACGCTAATTGAGCAAAAGTGCTCAGAGATGACCTTTTTGGTGAAAGTAGTAAGGGTGACTTGCTACCATTTTTAAACTAAAACATTTGCTTTTAATGGGGAATGCATTTTGCTTTAGCTGTTTTAGTTTCCTTTTTTCTGTGTCCAGAGAAGTGGAGTACTTAGAGACCGTAGTATTTTAAACAAATGCATTCAACAAAAATGACTGACTTGAAGGAAAGCTCTTCTAAGTATTATATTGCTAGTGATTTATGAGGAGGTGAAGCTTAGTCTTCCAGGGAAAGAATTGTTGGCTCGGTATCGGTTGTTGGAAAATGCATTCAAAGCCACGATATTAGAAGCTGTTCAACAAATACAGTTTATCTTTTGTTTTGTGGTTCCGATTTCAGGCAGTTGGAGTTGTCTGGGATAACTGTCCCACCTAGCAGGTGCACGTGAGGAGAAAACAGACCTGCAAGGGGGTGGCTAGTTTTTGATTATATGAAGGAACAGTGAAGGTTAAGTGAGGTTGTGTCTCAGAACATAAGTATTTCCTTTTGCTACAAGATTTAGATTAATCTCTGCAGGTAAACATTTGTATCATGAAATGCTCCTATTAACTCTTAGGGTTTATTCTTAGTAAGGGAGAACCGAAGAGAGAGTTTTGTTTGGAACAAAACTTATTTTCAACACTATGCATACCAGAGATGTTTTGTAAAGAAATGTTTTTATCTACTTGAAATACATTTGACAGTACTCTGAAAGGAATGCTTCTTTGGTAAAGAGAGTTATGCTTTCAAATCTGTGAGTCTGTATTGTAACAGTAGTTATTTGCTGTATTGGTACAATCCTGAACTCAGCACTCTATGTATGTACAGGCCTCGGCCTATAGAATAAAAATGGCAATTTCCACGTGGCTTGTGTATTTGATGCCAATTGCAAATGCAGTTTTTGTCACTACTCTTTCCATGTTAGTACTGTAACTTAATAGTTTTGTCCTCAGGATTTGTCTGTAGATGCGTTGGCCTTGTATTTATGGTATTTGTATTACTGGCAAAACCCCATAGTTTTAACAGAGAGTTTAGATTAATAGAATTCAGCTAGGCAAACTGTCTAACCAAAAAATTCTAAAGACATTTTCTCTAGGCAAACAGACAACCGTATTTTGTAAGTGTGGAAGAAGTAGTATATTCATGGAAAGATGCTGTTCCTTTATGTTTTTTTCCCTTTTCTCAAGATGGCAGCATCCCATGTAGTATTAAATCATTCTTGTCAGTTAGGACTGAGTGCCGTGATGACTCCTTTCCAAATTAGTTTGAATCACGTTTTTATACTGTCGGTCTTACTAGATTATAAACCCACTGGGGAGTTTCACTGTTCAGCTGTGGTTATGCTCGCTCTGGCACATTACCTTGCAAACTCTCAATTCAAGTTTGTAGCAATTTATCTTCATTGCTACCAGACCTTGTATGTTTACAAAGCATTTTGAGTCAGCTTCTAGCTTTCTCACTGCTGTAGAAATACTATTTTTAGCATCATTAATTGTTTTTTATTTGAAGAGGCAAGTTGAGCGTTTGCATCGGACATCTTGAACTTGGGTATTTTCTTTGCAATGTTGACTTGACATAATCTTTCCAACAATGCAGACATAATCTTTAAAACAATGCAGGTTACTTTCCTAGGAAACCTAAAMAATGCTGCTTCCTTCTCATGAGTCCTATTTGGAATTTTAATTTGAAAAGGTCTTTGGAACTTTAATATAATGTTCTCGCACATATATATCAACCAAGTGTTCTGATGAAAGAACTCGTCCTTTTGTAGCTGGTTTGCACTTAAATTATTAGCTCTGTCTATCCATATGAAGAGGAAGTTGAAGACTGAAGACAATCCTGCTAAATGAAGTAATTAATAGTTTTTTCAGAGCTTTCCTACCAAGCTGTTCTTTTGTAATTATCTTCATGCAGTTGTTGAATGTTCCTTATCAGCTTGTAGTATCTGTTTATATATTGTGTGTGTGCATATTTGTTCTCACTGTCAATACTCTTAGTACAATGGACTTTATATATAATCTTTGGAGAGAATGGGATGCATGGCTTTCATCTGGTCCATGTTCAGAATGTGCTGTGATACAGCAAGAGCAAAACCATCAGCAAAATCATTGTAGGCCCGAGAATGGAAAACGATTGCAAATGTCAACAAGAGCAGTGTAAACAGAAAAGGTTAATAGAAGTAAAGGGGGTGGGTGGGAAGAATTTTACATCTTTTTGGAGTGAAAATAAATGCTTGCAGTTAATATTTTTCTGGGACTGGAAGAGCTTGATTCAAAAGTTCTTGTGTTACTAGTAGGTAGATGTAGTAAAAAAATGTGCCAACAAGAAGTGGCATGTAGCCCAAGTGATTAGAATGATGTGCTGCTAGTGAGACCCTTTAAATAACTATATCCTATAAATGCATTTTCCCTGTTCTCAAACAGGACTCCTGTCTGCATTTTAAGTCATCGCTATCGTGTAGTTGATCAAATATTGTTCTGTACTTAAATATCTGATAACATATGTCATGAGAAGAAGCAGCATATTCATGTTAGTGTTAACCCCTATTTTACAGATTTAGTAGTGCAGCAGTAAGTAAAAATGTAAAGTTTCACTAAAAGGATTTTCTTCTGCAGGCTACTAGTGAATCAGCTAAGATTTTTATATAGCAATTAAGCTGTCTTGTGTTTCATTTTTTAGAGCTCATTTGAATATGAATCTGGGTTGGAGGGGAGGAGGACCTTTAAAAGAAAGAAATACAAAAAATCCACCAGCCTTCCAAAATTTCAGGTGGATCCACTTATAATAGGCTAGTGAATTATGAAAAAAGATTCACAGCAGAACTTTTTACCGGTGGAAAAATAAGTTGGATCAGAAGGGTTAGCTGTGACTGATATTTGGGCATAAAAACTAAACAAAACTACACCAAAATGTAGTCTTGGCACTGAGCTCTTTTAAAGGTATTTGAAGCCTTTTATCTCAGTTGACTGGGTTTGTCATTGGTATCAAAGAAAAATATTTGTCTGCTTTAGTCATCTGACCTCAGGAGTTTTCATTTTACATTGCCTGTGTAGTTAGTGGATTGGGATAATTTCCTCTAGAGGAAAAAAATCAATTGTGTGATATTCAGATACTGCAGTGACAAAGACTATAAGTATCTAAGAAATTTGGGAAGTATTAGGAAATAAATAGATTCTTGGGGATTTTAGGCAGGCATCAAACTAAAAAATGTCAATATTTTATGGTTCTTTTGTATCAGACAGCTGCCACGAAGAGTGCGCGTTCCTCTTGGGAGTCCTGGTAGTTCTGGTTCTCATGTCATTCCTCTACAGATTTGCAGCAGAACAAGCGTCCTAGACAGGGGTAGAGGGACAGGAGGATGGCTGCGTTTACTTGATCTACCAAAATGTCAGGGAGAAAGACAAGGAGGACAGAATAGAGAAAAGAAAAATATGGGACCAATAGCATAAAATTTAAAAAATCAGTAGTTTGAACGTTCATGTTTTCTTCTGGGGCTGTATTGACTAGGATACTCAGTCACCTTTGCATTACTCTATAGCCAAAATAAAGGGTGTTTTGGCATTAGGTGTCCATTTCAGTTCTTGGCTAATGTAATTTTCAGAATTTTTCCCCAGGATTAGGTTTATGGTTATGAGCTGCTATATAGAGATACAGCCTGTCCTTGAACAACAGATACAGACATTCTTTACTTGGTTCACGCAACAAGTTTTTGCAGCCAGGTTCACAGTCAAGATTCATTTGAGTAAGTTTTGTTCCTCTTTTGCCTGACCTGGCCATCTTAACATTTTGGATGCCAATTTGGTGGACATCAAGTCTTTGAAGGTCATAGAAATGTTTTTAACTTACGCTGTCTGATTTGGTCTTTGATTTAGGCTTATCGTAAAACCCTTTTAAGGTTCTGCTGCTTTATTTGCATTTGATTTTTGGACAGATACCTGTTTCTCTTAATTTGTTTAAATAAGTGGCAAAGGGCGTGCCTTCTGAACTTTGTAATATGGAAAGAAAGGAAACACGTGCTTTCTCCTTTCTTCCTTTTCTCCAGAAGTGTTTCCGTTTAGTGTATATCATTTGAGCGTTACTGCTTTCTATTATTTTGTTAGTTACAGTAAGTTTTACCACTTCACATACAGAACCACCCTATAATTGGAGTGGCATCACTTAAAGAATTACTGTGTTTTTTCTGAATTTGGTGTGTGTGTGGTGACATCCAGATGGGGAGTAGATTAATTCAGACATAGATGGTATAAAAGCTGAGATGGGTGCTCCAGAGGCTATGGATTAGCAGTTTTTTCTAGAGAAGTTGTAGAATACATTTTAAAATTGTACAAAAAGATGTATAAATTTGAAATAGAAATCTATTAAATCTAATTAGATAAATATTATTTATAAAATATTTGTATTAGACAAACTTAATGTAATAAAACACAAGATGTGCACTTCTTACTGTTTTAAGTGATCAAGGATGACTCTTTAATGTTACTCCCTAGTTATCATCTCTGTTGGGATATTTAGGTCTTAGTTAATTCTCTTGATTCTAAAAGAAAAAAAAACCCTTCTCTAGAAGGCTGCATGGTTTTAGTAATGATAGGATTCCAAAATTACTTTTCTTTCCCATGTACGCACACCCTTCCTTCTCCTTTTCAGCTGTATCTGATCATCCTTTACCTTTTGTCTAGGGGCTTCTTTCCTGCACTAGTGAGGATCCTTTGAGTGAGGGCTTAGTGTTGGGATCCATCCGCTGAAATAAATTTGATGTGATACAGTTGTGCTTAGGCATCTGGCCACATTAGTCTGTTTTGTGGGTTTTGTTGTTGTTTGGTGGTTTTTTTGGTTGTTTTTTTTTTTTTTAAACCCACAAACCAAAACCCTGAAAATAAACAACCAATCAAAAAAACCCAACCAAAACAAACACACAATGCCCCCATCCAAAAAAAAAAAAAAACCCAAACCAAACCCTACAACAAAATCTTTGAAGCAATTCTCAAGACTTTTGTGCAGACTTCTGGGGTTTGCTGTAAGTTTGAATTCCAGGGTTACTTGTGGTTTTGGAATGTTTCATTCAAAATTCATAGAATTCAGTCAGGTACAAGCAAAAATTCCTGTAGTGGTGTGGTTTGGGTTTTTTTTTTTTAATATTTTGGAAAGTAGATCATGGATGCAGCAGCTACTAATGCTTCAGAGGCATGTATAGAGAACAAAATGAGACTTCTGGCATGCTCAAGGTCTCTTGAGTCGTAGGAATCTTGCACAGCACCACTCCAAAACTAGAGTGATCTTTCAGGATTTTTTGTTCTGTTAGTTGGGAAGGTTGTGCTCTTACTTGTCTACTTGCTGTGAGGTCGTCCCCTCCCTCCCCGCAGTCCAGTAGCGAGCAGTTAACGATTTAATGTGCATCTTGCCAATCTTATGGTCCTTACAAGTCCTTACTACTAACTAGTCTTGATGTTTGTCCTCTGTCAGTGCTGTGCTAGTGTTGCCTGCCGATAACTTCATTTTTAGTGTCCTTGACTTGAGCAGCTCAAACATGCTGATTACAGTAGGTGCAGGGTCTAGGTGAGCAGAACCTGAAATGTTATAGCCCTTTGGGTGTTTGCAATATGTGGTAGCAGTGTTTGGTCTGTGTTCAAAAGATAGACGATGTATTCTGCATTGAAGGTCTGTTCTCCTTTTTCCTCTAATCCTAGAGGATAGTCTTGCCTTGATCATAAAACACATTCTTACGTGTATTTTACATGCCCTCAAAACCAATGCAGGAGGAAAAATCGACTGATTTTAAAAAGAATATACCTTTCTTAAGCTGATAATGTGATGTGGTTGTCTGGAATAGCAGGGTGCTTAAACATTATCATTTAATAGTTCCTCTGTATTCTGGAGTAGTCCTTTTTACTCAAGATGTTGAATTTTGAAACTTTTTTGGGGCATACACTGGATTTTTATGTGCAGTATAGAAAGAGCACTTTGTTACTCTCCAGCGGTAAAATATGTAGTTCTTTCTTTTGGTCAGGCTCTAAGCTTCATGGGCTATCGTTTTGATGTGGTCATCATGCTGTTGCTGAATCACTAAGCTGTATTTCCCTTTCTATGGGCAGTAATGAGTTGCAAATCAATAGACTGTTCTCCGTGGCCTAGCTCATAGGGATGTTGTAACTTGGTATAAGACAGCATTAACAATATGACTAACACTTGCTTCGGTATTCATTTTAGACACTTGTTTAGAGTCTTAAATAAGGTTTGGTATGGTACACTTAATTCAGACAGAACAGAATGAAGGTGAAGAGTCAAGAATAAAGTGTTTAGTAGCTTTCTGGAGACTTACAGCTAAAGCACTAATAATAGAGTGGGGGTTTTTGTTTGTATTTTGTTTTTTAACTGTTCTTGGAAATTGTATCACTGAATAATAGCTATTGCGGTCAGACATCAGAAGAGCTGGTTTTGCTTGATCTGGCATTTAATCAGACTTTTAAAATGTAATTATTTTTATTTTTATTGTGTGGCGATAGAATTATGCTAGTGGCTGGTAGTCAAAATAGTATATAGGAGAAAATTGAGAAGAGGTGAGTGGACTAGAAAAGGGTTCCCAAGATAAACTAAAGCATGCTAAGGTGCTGTGGAGGTAATGCCTGGCTGTGTGTCAGGAGATGAGATTGTGTGGCGGAAGGGAGAAGAAAGGATGTCAGGTTCTTCACCAGCCATAGCTCCCTGTTCCACAGGAAGGGAGGAAGGTCTTTCTGTTCAGGTTGGGCAAGATGGCAGATGATTGTAAAATGGAAACAGGTGGAAAACTATCAGGAAATAGCAGAATTGCTTATGTGCCTGTTAAAATCTTAATTGGAAAATGTAGCTCTTCTGCTCAAGAGATCCTGGGGAAGGGTGGGGGGGCGGGCAGAGGAGGGGCAAGAGTAGAGTCTCTGTAGGAGGAAATAAAGGATTTTTTTAGAATTAAATTGCAGTCTGGTAGAGGAGAATGCAGCCAGCCAAAGATGAGACAGTAAGGAGGAAGTTCAGGGAAGGGAGCAATAGCTGTGATAACTCAGGGCAACATGCAGATGAGATATTTAATAAGCGATACCATTCAACTAGTATGGGCCAGCTCATTCTCCTAGATTTAGAGAATGCACATGACATAACAGATTTTAGAACTATGATCAAATGCAGTGGCAAATATATTTTTTGACCTTACACCCTTCTCATTTGGATGTGTCTGTTTGAAAGACGTCAAATACCATTTCTTCTGTTTAAGTATCATGAAAGACTATTTGGGCATTATGCATTGGTTAGTATGGTCGACTGGTCAGTTTGGATTCAAACATGTCTGACAAAGTGCCTTGTTCCAGAGTTTACCATCTCTTTGCTCAAAGATGCTGATAACCGTCAGAAGTTGGAAGAACTTACTTTAAGCCTGTCTCTTCCTTGTCATGTCCTCCCTGTACCCAAAGGAAAAGAACAGCATTTAAGAACTGATATTCGTAGGCTACTGATAATACATTTTGTTCCATCTTGTATATAAGTAGCTACTCCAATGGTGTTGCATTTAATGCAGTTGTTCAAAGCCCAAGTGATTAAAGCCTAAGCACAGATCTGTGTGTCAGTGTAGGGCCAGCTCCAGTGGACCTGCACCGTGTTAACAGACCTCATGTTTCTGAAGACAGCAAGAACAGCGCGGAGGGCAGGGAGCTGCTTTGTGTTAACAGCAGCCCCGGAATAATGGGGAGAGAGGAATCAACCCCAGTAAAGCACAGAACATGTGCTAATGCTAATTTTCTCATGGTAGGCCCAGCTACAAAAGGGATGTGAACCACTGTCTAACCAGTCTTCTGGTTTGTGAAGGCTAAATTCCTGAGGTTTTTTGAATATACTTTGTTTAGCCAATGACTACAGCTAAGGAATTGCTTGTTTAGTTTTTAGAGTTGGACCGGCTATATGGATGATACTCTCTTTGGTATATGGATTATGTAGCTATGTGGAAAATCGTAATAGTAAGTTATAACAGTATATGTATTCTGTGCCTTGTTAAAGTGTTGTATTAGGTTGTGAGAGCATGTGATTTTAAAAAGTCTAGTTCAGTGCTAGACTCCAGTTCCCACACAGCAGACAAAATTACATCTTTTTATTGAAACCACAAACCATTAGCTTATTAATCTCTTTTCTATAATTTGCACATGATAATAGATTAATGCCTTTCACTTTTAGGTGCTGGAGATCAGAATTTATTTACTTCCTTATATCCTACACTTTCTCAGCAGCTTCCTAGAGAACCCATGGAATGGAGGAGGTAAACTTACATTTTATTCTGTAATACTATTTCAGAGTATGTTTTTAGACTTGGGAAAGTGTGTATTTGTTGTGCTCTGAGAAGCTGTTACCATAAATTGAGCTGAATATAGCAACTGACTTGAGGAAAGGAGAACTTAGAAAATCAAGGCAAATATAGTTCAGGATGATCATTTCCACTCAGCTATGTTGAACTTCACCTAAAGAAAAATGATAGTAATGCTGTGTTTCTCTTTTTGGTTTTGTGGTTTGTGGGTTTGTCTTGATGTGTGCTTTGATGTGCTTGGGCAGCCATGTTCTGAAAGTGACATGCTTTCTGCTTAATGAGAATATAGGTAGAACTTATGTGGAGTTAGATGTACTTTTCTGCAAAAAGTTTGGTATGGCACACTGTTTTCTGATTGGAAAAAAAAAAATTTGGGAATTTTCTTATTTGGAATTTTTTACTTTTAGTGGTCCTAGAGATACAGAAAATCCTTTAATGAAAGCTGAAAAGCTCATAGCTCCTGTTCTTGCAAAAAGGAGCATCTATCTCATTTCAAGGGATACCAAATTTTAGTTAACTTTATACAAACTGCAGTAAGCGTAGTTTGTAAGTTCCCAATACCAGAGTATTTCAGTTTATTCCTCTTCCCCAAAATACATGCTCATTTTTGTATTCTGCTATATATATCTTGTCCACTAATTTCAGTTTTTAAACTTTGTAGGTCTTACGGCCGTGCTCCGAAGATGATTCATCTAGAATCTAACTTTGTTCAGTTTAAAGAGGAGCTACTACCCAAAGAGGGGAATAAGGCCCTTTTGACTTTTCCCTTTCTTCATATTTATTGGACAGAATGTTGTGTAAGTATTAGGAAAACATCATGAAAAACTGGGTACTCAGATTTAAAAATGAAATTGTTTTGACTTTCTACTTGTGCTCTCTGGTATTTTTCATTTGCTTTTCATGCTTATTTGAACAATTAAGTCTGCGTTCCAATATTATTGGAAACAAAACTTAGTCAGCTTGAGAACTTTTTACCATAAGCAGTATTTCTTTGTAATGTTGCTTGACACTAAAAGGACAGGATTTTGAATAACCTGTTTTCAGTACTTTGTCATGAAAAAACCCAGGATCTAACAGTGTTACTGCAGTAGCACAGCACACTTGCTTCATAATACAGAAATGTGGCCAGAGTATTTCAGTTATGACCTATTCATGAGGTTAAATCTTAAGATATGTATTTTTTCTTTAGTTCATCTTCTATGTGTCAGGTATTAGTACATATCAGTAATCTAAACTGGGCAAGATTTGGAATGTCTTAATCCTGTTTGTCTACAGTTCACTGCTTTTTGGTTGGCCTCTGTTATGAATTAATTATCCAGTTGAAGGACAAAGGTGACGTCTGATCTGTGACCAATCAAAAAGTATCCAGAACAGCCTTAAGAGTTGTTTGAATTGATCATTTAAATCCAACCCAGAAGTCAAAAAAGTGCCAAACAACGCTTCTGTATTTTTTTGATTTTTATGAAAAAGCTTTTAAATAGATTAAGATTTGAGCAGTGTTAGAAGGCACAAATATCACACTTCTGTTACTATGTGAGAATAAAACAGTTCAGCTTTTTAATTTCAAACATGTTTTTGTTGTAAAGTTCAAGAATGTGTAAAATAAGTGTTTAAATTATGTTTAAAAATCTTAATTTCAGTAATCCAAAGAATGATAATATACCAAATACTAAGATATATTTACTGTTAACCAAAATACTAGAAATAAATTAAATTCAAAAACCAAAACCTTACTATACTTCTGCCTCATTTGATTTCTTTCAGTAAGTGAAATTATTGTCACAAATTCTATTTGATATGTCTTTCTGTTTGTCTTCTGTTGGAACAAAATTTGCCTTTTGAAATTGTTCAGAATGTCTGTTTGATTTGATGATTCACCACTTCTCATCCCAGGACACGGAAGTGTACAAAACTACAGTCAAGGATGACATCACGAAGTGGCAGAATGTTCTCAAAGCTCACAACTCAGTGGACTGGCTAATTGTGGTAGTTGAGAGTGATGCCAAGAAAAAGAACAAAACAAATATCCTTCCCCGAACCTCTATAGTAGATAAAATAAGAAATGACTTCTGTAACAAACAAAGTGACAGGTAAGCATTCCTTTACTTGCAAACATTTTAACCTTTTGACTAATGTGCTGATTTAAAAACTCAACTCCCTATGTAACAGGTTCCTTGCTCATTTAAGGGCTTTCCTTGACGTCCAGCATTCAAACTGATGGTACCATAAGACCTATGCTTTGAAGAAGACTGACACAAGCAATAAAGGGAGAAGTTTATTTTCAGTTCTTCCTGGATTCGTGGTGGCTTTGAAATGTGTTTCAAAAAACTTTTAAGTTTCTCCTCCTGGCTAAGAGAGGTTTAAGGGGAACAGCGTGGTAACAATAAGTTTTTAGAACTTCAGCGGTTTTTGTTTACTTAGGTGCTTGCAAAAATGTTACCAGAATTACAGGTAGTGGGAGTGAGGTGAGAGGGGAATATGAAGCCAGTAAGGCTTATTTTTTACCATTATACTTTCTGCCTTTCACTTAATCGCCTTTCTGCTATAAGATAATTGACTTAAAGCCAGTTTCTTCAGATGTTTTTATTCTAAGGAAAATAGTAATGAATATATGAAACTGTTTCTGCTTTCATTAAAGTCAACAAAATACACAAATCTTAATTTGAAATCAACTTTAATAGATACCGTCTTCCTTATTCTGAAACATTGCACTGAATCTATTATATATTACATTTTTTTCTTTTAACCTTAAGAGTTAACTTTAAATAGGAGATTTTCCCCCTAAGAATGAGTGACAGGATAAACATTTGAAGTTGAAAAGAGTAGATGGAAGCACTCATTGTACCTTGGTGTGAGCTGACAGTGACCGGCAGGTCAGCATGTTATAACACGCTGTACATTGGCAGCACTTTCTTTGTACCTAGACAGTGTTTGGTATATTACAGGATTATTTGGGCAAATAGTTTGAACAACTCTGGTTCAGTTTGCTTTTGGTTTCTAACTGATTGATTGGCTTGGTTTAATCATTTTGCCATAGAATAAGATGACTTTTCTAACCAGAAATGGTGTTTTATTTGGATGAGAGATTTTCCTGCCTTTAGAGATACTGGGTAGTTTTTTGAATGTTACTAAATTGTGATAGAAAAACTGAGGAAAGAAAATGCTCTAAAAAAGGCTGATTTATTTGTGAATTAATGGGATCTGTTTGTTTGTTTATTTATTTATTTTCTGAGAAAACCAGTGGAAGTTTTAGCACATAGGATGTGTAAAAACAAAATGAGATACTATAAGAATATATTATGGAGGATTATTTTAAGTAACTTAGGAAAGGCTGACTATATGTGATCTAAYGGATCTTGGTTTGTATCTTGCATAATCCTTGCCAGGAGAAACTATAATTACCGTTCTGCTGATTTGTATTGCTAAGCAGACTTTTTTTCTTGGATAGCTACAGCATTACTTAAACTTAAGTAATTGGAATAATGTGTCCATTATTTGCTTCAAAAAAAGTAAAGCTTTATAGTACTCATTTTGTGGAAAACACTTAACTCTTCTCATAAACTGTATCACAGACTTAAACATACATGGAAAAGTTTTAAAAAAGCCACCAAAACCCAAACAAACAAACAAAAAAACCCAAAACCCCCACATACCTGCCCCCAAACAAACAAACATAACCCTCAAACTTGTTTTTTTCCCTCTGATTAGTGCTGAATGAAAAACTAAACTTTGCTCACTCTGAATCTGTCAGGTATGCACAGTATTGAACTGTGCATTTATATGTGAATTTTATGTTTACCTCCTCAAAAATAATTTTTATCAATGTCTTTACAGATGTGTGGTACTTTCTGACCCTTTGAAAGACTCTTCCCGTTCTCAGGAATCTTGGAATGCCTTCCTGACCAAACTCAGGACGTTGCTTCTCATGTCTTTTACCAAAAACTTAGGCAAGTTTGAAGATGACATGAGAACTTTGAGAGAGAAAAGGACTGAGCCAGGGTGGAGCTTCTGCGAGTATTTCATGGTCCAGGTAAGAGTCTCTTTTTATTGAAGAAAGTACTTGAGTCCTAGTTTTAATAATGGCTTTTTTTTTGTTGTAGTTGGCTTTCTGGTACTTCTAATGTTCTGCTCATTCGTTGAGGGTTGGGACAGGAAATATGAAGATGGTATAAAAGCCGCATTTTTAGATCTTGTTTGCATCAGGTCTGTGTTACATTGTAATACAGTGCTATTACAGAAGCAGAACCTTTTCAGGCTTGTCAAAGTTTTATGAACCTCAACTGAAGCAAACAATTTGCATCTAGAAAGTGTTTTAGTAGTTGCTCTTGGATTTTGGGTAAATGTCCCATTACTGTGCCTGTGCAAAGACACTCAAACTTGTAATTGGTATTTAATATGAATGTTGCTATGCTTTCTTTGTTTAGATTATTATCAGTATGTATGGAGATGATTTTTAGAAAAGTGTCTATTTTGAAGTAATCCGTATAGAGAAKGCCTTGAACTCCATTTTTTTATATTTCTAAATATGTCTTTGTTTTAGCTGGTATAGAGAAAAGCAAGAAACTCTTGTTCAATAGAATTAAAGGTCTTGATTGCTTTGGAATTTCCTGGTCCCTGTACAGTGCCCTTCTCCACACCAATTCCACCTCATCTTCATGTCTCCTTTGACTTCATGCGCTACCTCTTGCATATGATATATCTAATTCTCAGACTTTTTCTACTTACCACTTTGGCTGTCTTCTCTGTGTACAACTGAGCCTTTATTGATACTGCAAGTGGTGCCTTCACAGTGTAAACAGAGGGGAAAAAATTATTACTATTATGGGAGATGAGTCTTCAGCAATTTTTTTTTTTTCTTTGAAACTCGAACTTTTGATAGATGTATGAACAATATCTCGTAGTGAATCAGGATCTGGATACACAACAGAATTTACTGGCATAGCTGTATGACTTGATCTTCTTTTGTGAACCTCCCTGTGTTAGGAAGAAATGGTGCATCTGCTACAATGACAGGTTTTCTTATATGTGTGAATACTGGAAGGGGAAGAATGTTGGAAAAAGTAGTTCCCAGAGCTCTGTGTATGGATGGGCGCAGGCTGTAATACCAGGCATGACTAATATCAGTAACATGCTCCTTGTATTGCTTGTGTGTCAAAAGGAAGAACTGGCCTTCGTCTTTGAGATGCTGCAGCAATTTGAGGATGCGCTAGTGCAGTATGATGAACTGGATGCCTTGTTTTCTCAATACGTTGTTAACTTTGGGGCTGGTGGTAAGTGTCTTAAAATGTTAAGTGTATTAATTTCTTCACTATGCTTCCGGTAAATAACCTGCTGCTGTGGGTACCATATGTGTACATGGGAGAAAAAGATGGTACGTTGCAGTGAAGATGTACTAGGCAGTTTGTGCTCTTGTTTTATGCTGTATGCAAACTCGAGCGTACATCAGTTATAGTCTATTAAAGTTTTGTTTTTCATCTCTGAGGCTTAGAAGCAATTTTTAATGAAAACCTGCGTTTTGCTCTTGCTCAGTGATCGTTACAAACGGAGCCCTGAAACTCTGTAATTACCTAAGTATTGATCYGGCTGAGATACAGTTGCTGTTTTCACAGCTCACTGCTAAGTTATTCAATAAAGAGCTTCCTGGAGAAGTGCATTCAGTTTTGCCTCAAATTACATGAGACATTTGGTAATCACTACAAAACTGAATAGAAATATATGCTTAATCTGCACTACAGAAGATTTAACTTTCTCTTTAAGAAAAATTACTGTGCAAGAAGTATCAGATAACTTTAAACTGTTTTAATGAGCTAAATCATATGTTGTTATATAACAGCTTTAATCAGGTATATGTTATGAATCTGGTAAAACTATAGTGCAGGAGTAATTGCAGTGAAATATATTTGTCCTGACTGATCCTGATGCCACCTGAAAGTGGGGGCACATCTATCCATGATGGCTGAGTAAGAAATATTTAAGTAGATAAAGATTGTTTGTTTTGAACTTCAGGTAGGCTTAATTGCTAAGAAATACATTACGAACTGATTGCCACTATACTAATAACAAATATGCAATTAAGACAAAATGCCTGTGGGGTTTGAATGTTCGAAAGTTCAGTTATCTACTTAGCTGCAGAAGTTCTGCTGGTTTTTTGTTTTGGTTTTGAAGTTAAGACATTAAGTCATTTATCCATACATAAACTTCAGAAAGAATAAGCCAGCTCTCAACCTCTGGAGGGAGGAAGAGGCTTTGGTAGAAAGCAGTCGTTGATTCTTGGATATTAACTTTATTTACTTAGATGGTGCAAACTGGCTGACGTTTTTTTGCCAGCCAGTGAGGAGCTGGAATGGTTTAATTCTCCGAAAACCAATAGACATGGAGAAGAGAGAGCTAATTCAGAATCAAGAAGCTACTCTACTGGACTTGCGTAGTTACCTATTTTCTCGCCAGTGCACRTTATTAATCTTCCTGCAGAGACCGTGGGAGGTTTCCCAGCGAGCATTGGAGCTTCTTCACAACTGTGTGCAAGAACTCAAGCTATTAGAAGTGAGTCAGTGTAATATATTCCATTACGTGAATGATTTTATCCAATGATGATCTAACAAGATTTTTGAAGTTTAGATGTTGGTGACCAGAATACAGTAAGCACTGGCTGTGAGTTACCAAAATGATGCTGTAATAACAGATTGTAACAGTGCTACAGTTGAATGTTTCATCATGAGGATGTCTTTGGAAAGAAATTTGGAAACATCACATCTGAAAACCAAACCTGTATTTAGTTAAAATATTCTAGCCTTCACCTGGAAAGTTAACTTCTTAAGCTGGTAGGTAATTTGTCTGCTTCTTTTCTGGATTTATTACCAGTCTCTTGAACTATAGTTCCCATCATTTCAATCTATAACAGTGTTGTATTGAAGAAAATAAGGCAGAGTGGTCAATATGCTGATATGCGGGCTAGTAGTGTTTCGAAATAGAAACAGTATCTACAGTAGGGCTTCTTACTACCATGCAAGTTGGATGCTGCTTTGATCGCCTTTTATGGTTCTTACTTTGTGGTTCCTTTTGGTGCCCAGTAACGCTTTTCTGTGTTACGCGTGTGTCTCTGGCTATCTCATCCAATGACAGAAGAAAGAGATAGAAACAAGTGACAGCGCTCAAAGCTTTTTGTCATGTTGCATGCCTCCATGCTTTGTTTTCTGCTGGTGTTTTTTAATTCTCTAAAGAGGCTTTATCAGGGATGTTGTACACTGATCATCCTCCATGTATGACCACAGATGTCTATGAATTGAAATACATCTTTAAGAACAGCATAGTGTGCATGAGAATGTTTCTGGATTTCACCTTGTGGCTCATCCTTGTCCTTAATCCCGTGGGTGTCTGGTTCTCTGTTAGTTTTATCTGTGCTATTGTAACAGTAGCTGCTAACTTTTGCCTGTTTGACACTGTGGTAGTAAGTTCCATAAGTTCCATCTGTTCATCTGCATTTAAAAATGGAAAATCTATTTCAGATGCATTGCCGACACCTTTGTGCATTCTAAAACTAACATGTAATTCCCACAGATAGTATGTTTTGTGTGTGTGTGTTTTGTGGTGGTTTTTTTCTTTCCAAAATAAATACATGCAGCTTTCTAAATCTCTGAAGGTACCTTTTGCTCCGTCCCAAGTCTGTCCTGTGCCTCCGATGTTTGGGGCTCTTCTCGGCACTGTCTCTTATTTCTGCTCTTTCTGTCTTGATGTGGTGATCCAAACTGAGCACAGGTGTTCAGACTGTGAGACAGTGACACTTAGTTGTGCATACCATGTAGTTGTCCCTGTTGTGATCCTTTTTCTTAATACAGGCAAACCTCTTAATGTGGCTTGACACCACTGAACACAATGCRGAAATCTAAACTACTCTGTTCTTAAGATCTTTCTCTTCCTGCAAATTCTTTCAGAATTCAGATCTTTTTTTTTTTTTTTTTCAAATGCATTGTGCTTGCATGTTGAACTTTCCTATCACATTAGTCAATTGCCTAGTTTATTATGGGTTTCAAGACTTTCATAGTCTTTCTAAAAGGAATATTTTTGCATTGTTTATGAACAGGATTTTGAGACACCATTATCGTGATTATATTCCAGATCTCTAGTTATGCTCATCTTTATCTTGATTCTTGAAATATTCTAGTAGCAAACTCTCCGGTCTATCTCTATCATGTCCTGACTGATAATCCCTTTTTGGTCTTTGTTTTGTTTTTTTTTTTCTTTCTGTGTGGGTTTTTTTGTTTATTTGTTTGGTTTTTATCTCCATTCTTTAATTAGTTGTCCATGACAGATGTCTTATCCTTTGATTAACAAACTTATTGTTGTGAAGGAAACTTAGACTAATTGCTTTTTTCCAGGTTTTTTAATCTACTTCTTAGTGTACCTTTAATTTCAGTCTCAGTTCCGTCTGATGTCTCCTTAGGAAAGTAGTAGTATATTTACAGAAATTTTTCCTAACTCTGCTTTCCTTAGGCTTAGTTTCCAAGTTTTTGGAATTTTTCCAAGTACTAGTACCTATTAGTCCTCTTTTCCTTCTCTTTCATCTTGGTGAATGTATCAAATCTAGTTAATATAATCACTGTTTAGTTGCTTAGCTGTCCTTGTTTCATGAACTAATATATATAAATTATTCAGGAGGCAGTGAGAGTTGGCCTGTTTTTTGTGTATTCTTAGAGTAAGCTCTTCCAAGAGCCTGTGCTACATTGTATCAAGAAAAGTATTTTGCTGAAGTATTTTCTCATCTGACTAATGTTTGTTTCCCAGTTAATTTTATCTGTTCATCTTCAGGTCTCTGTTCCTCCTGGAGCTTTGGATTGTTGGGTATTTTTGAGTTGTTTGGAAGTCTTACAAAGAATAGAAGGCTGCTGTGATAGGGCTCAAATAGATGCAAATGTTTCCCACACAGTTGGCTTATGGAGCTATGCCACTGAGAAGGTGAGCAAATGATGTGTTGCAGTTGTGGTATTACAATTTTGAAGTAGACCATTTATTTCTGTGGAACAGATTTTGCACTTTTTATTGTGGAACTTAATATGGGGTTCTGTATATTGTCTTGAGTCTAGTCTAGATGAGACATCCAGGTTTATATCCACTTTTTCCACTGTCAGATGAGGCCTGGGAATAACTAGGGTGTGTTCACCTCTTTGTCTGTCCCCCCCCCCCCCCCCTCACCACTAGTTTGATAATGACTGGCTAATTAAACTCCAGAACAAACTCAGTCCATGTCGACTGAGAGAAGGAGCATGAATTTCAGTTATAGCAGGAGAAGCTGCCCAGATTTGGATGCGTTTACCATTATAAATAGAGATTACAGCAATCTGTTTACATAGTTCATTATTTCTTCTGTATGTTAATATGGTAGTAATAGACCCCTAACTTCACTGAAGGTGTAACCCTTGGCGGCTTGTGAAAGAGGCAAATAAGTAATAATTTGCAATTTTTCAGTTACCACCCCTTACCATAAAGTAAAAGTTGTGAAGTGGCCTTTTCAGTTTGTTTAAGCTCCTTCCCTAATTATGTGAATGCCTTTTCAAGTTCCACTTACTCCGTTTCTATGAAAGAGTTGGCATCTAAGGTTGCTACTGCTTACCACTGTTGAAAAACAGTTTAGAAAGACGACAAACTCCAGAAACTACTGAAATAGCATACTGTGATCTTCGTGGATGTTTTTGAAGACCAGCGTAAGCTCATCCTCTTGTTTGCATAGCCTGTAGAATATTTTCTATTTTTTTTAATCATACTTTGTTCATATTTCAGTAGACTTAGGAATCCTCTAACTGACCCTAGGAGGTCCTCGTTTTATTACAAAAGCATAGAAAGACAATTTCACCTTGAAGAGTTAATGTTTAAAAAAAAAAAGGGGGGGGCGAGGAGATCAGAGTAAAGGAAACAAAGAATTGTTTAAAGTGGTGATGGATGCATCAGATTCTTCCTATGCTCCTTACATGTTTCTGTGGAAGGTGTGTACCTGAGTTGGAAATGTTCCTCCCATTCATAGCTCTTCTAACACAAGAGGTAAAGGAAAAAATTGTAGGATAATGAGTAGCCATAAGGTGGAACAGACTGAATGAAAGAAATTTAGCAACTAGTGACAAGATCAAGTGGAATTTAAAAAAAAAAAAAAAAAAAAAGTTAATGGCCATCCCCATTTTATATGGTGTAGAGTAATATGACAAGCTGAGACCTTTTTTCTTTTGTGGGCTTACCTTGGTAGTTGATAGAGTTATTCTAAACAAATTAACCAACAGAACTGAACTTCTTTAAGACAGTATCCTCTGCTGACTTCTGGGTATCAAGCTGCTGTCTAGAAGGGGTTTTATGGTAGTTGTGTGGCATTGTTTTAACACCATTAGCTATGCTAATAATCTCTTTTTCAAGAAGGTTTTCACCTGAATACAATACTTTGGGTGAATTCGCAAGCTTGTCTAATCAGTGTACTGGAGACTGCCTGCATTTCTTGATTACATAGTTTTCAAAAATACAGACACAGTTAATAGAAATGATCTTTGGCGATAACTGCCAAACATCTCAAGCTTTGTCCATGTTTATATGGAAAAACAGAAGGATTTATCCTGATTAGGTGTTATGCATGTAGGGACGTGTACGTATATGCATGTGTTCCGATGTTATTTGAGTCAGTAACTTATRTGCAATTTAATTCTTAATAAAATTAATTTCTACTGTGAGAATAACAGTTACTTTTGAAAGGTTCTCTACTTTCTTCCCATGAAGCAACTTGGATATAGATCTTATAAGATCTTGCAAGCAGTATAATATGACAGCAGTGGAAATGTCTTGTATTGTAGAAATGATGTAATAAAATAAAAAGAGTTTTGTATTGATTTTGTAGCCTCTTGAAAACAAGCATCTGGTTTCTCTTATAGTTAAAATCTCTGGGTTATCTATGTGGACTTGTGTCAGAGAAGGGACCCGATTCAGAAGACCTTAACAGAACTGTCGATCTGTTAGCCGGGTTGGGAGCAGAACGCCCTGAAACAGGTATTACCAGGAATGTATGCACTCTTTCTAATAACTGACATTGTCTTAAATACATAGCATATAAATACATCAGTAATAATAATTTCCAAGTATCCCTACATATATATAAACATTGATAGAACTCTGTTATCTCTTATGAGTTCTTTTAATGTGTCTAGTACTTTAAATTATCAATGCATCTTCTTACTGTTGCAAGTATAACCTTTTGCCATTAATGCTTCCATCTTCCTTTGAACTACATTGTTTAAAGTAGTAAAATGTCTTTAAATTACAGTGTACTCCTGTCATGCTGATTTATAAATCCAGCAGTGGGGAGTTGTGAGAATATTACTTTTGGCACGATATGGTATTAAAGTACAATTGTGTGTGTTTCTAGGTTGAATAAATGTTACGAAATACTGTGTGGAGAAGTTAGTACAATTACTATATTGCTGCTTGCCTTTACCCTGCTACCCTGAACATCACTCACGTGAGCATGCACACACAGAGAGTTGTGAAACAGCCTTTCTTGATCTTATTTTAGAGCCTGGAGAAGAAACTTATGATCTGTCTCTCTGTTAGCGACATTTCCCACATAAAATTAGTTTAAACTTTTCTCTTCTCTTTCTGCTGAAGGAAAAAGTGTGTGTGTGTGGGTGTTATAGGAATGTATTTGTAAGTGACACCTCTTGTTCTGCTTTTTTCTAAAGCCAATGCATCACAGAGCCCTTATAAGAAACTTAAAGAGGCCTTATCATCTGTAGAAGCTTTTGAAAAACACTACTTAGTAAGTATGAGTTTTGGTTATTTATATTAGTTTTGCGTGTTTACATTATAGATTGAATAGGGCCAAAATTTTCAAACCTGAGAAGATAACATTGATAACGTAAATCTGTATTTCTGTATTTTGGTATCAAAGGTTATTGCTTACACACTGAACACAACAAAGCTGATTTGTTTTACAACTGGAACCCTGTATGGGCCCCAAGTTTCAAATATTTGGATTAACTTTAATATTTACAGTTATGAGTTGGAGGTTATTATCTGTAAGTATGTATACTTCGTTATTAAAAAAGCCAATGTCATGGCTATCATGTTCTGGTATCCCAAATTCAGAATTAATTGCATCTTCTCCAGAAGAATATTGATGTGTTAATTCAGCTTCGTTTTGAATGGTTCAGACTTGCATCTTGCAATGGGTGTTACATGGTTTAAGTTATACTGTTGAATTTTTTTTGTATCAACTGTGGGACATCTGTGGATAATAGGGTTGGAGGTGGCATAGATTGAAACATTGGAATTCTCATTGTGCTTTAATACGCATGTTTATTTCCTGACAGCTCCCTTATTGAGGAGCCGTTGTAATGATCTTCTGGGTTTTTTTATAAAAGATTGTTAAATAAAACAAAAAGACCTTGACTGTCACAAGAGTGTGTTTGGTTTGGGGGAGGTTGGTTTCTTGGGTTATTTTTCCTTAAATAATTTTCCTCTGAAATTTTTTATATTTGCAGTACTGCTGTTAAAGTTTTCTTGGGAAAAGTTGGAGGAAAACTGCGCAATTTTTTTTTAATCTGAAAACTAGGTGGTACTTATTTTTACAAAGTTTCATTGAAAGAAAAAGTCTCAAAAGATTTTGGCTGAAGATACCAGGTTTCATTTTTATACTTCATTTCTTTATAAGACTAGTTRGATAGCTGGACCAAAACTAAAATCTTCAGAATTGCTAGCTGCTCTTACATATTCAGTTCCAGCTTGCACCTGAAGATCTCTGCTAAATTCAGCAGTATGTTCCTGCATTTAAGAAACTAAGTGGGATCTGCAAAGTTTGCCAAGGAAAGAATTGCGATTCCTGTTTGTATTTCTGACTGCACTTTTATGCAACAGAAATTCAGGTATCAGATACACTATGAAAGATTGGGTTTTTTGTAGTTGTCACATAAATATATACAATTTATATATACCCATATTTTATCCATGTATTCAGTGGAGAAGCACATAGAATTAGTTAAAATTTCCAGACACAGCTAAGATAATTTATTTGCATTTAAAATTTTAATGAGTGTGGAAAGTAAAATGCAGCTTTTCAGTCATGTTGAAAGCAAGAAGTGATGAGCTTTTATTACCAGAAAAGGCTTTGTTCTCATTCAATGGCTAGTCTCATTCAACAACTTCAGAGTCTTTTGTAAGACTGTCAAATCTTCTACAAGCATGTTGGCTTGTACCTTAATTTTGGGGGAACATAGCTTTTCATTTGTATGTGTAGCTGGTGTCCAGGACCTCTCTGGTTATACTGATCTGTTAAGGAGTGATCACTTACTTTATTGTAGGATATTGTTGTGAGTTCTTAAAGAAAGAAAGAAGTGCTTTTTCTAGGCTCTCCATAAGAAACATAAAAAATGGCCTAAGAAAGGCTTTGGGAGCTCATTTTAGGTCATTTTCCTGCCCCATAGGAATAGATGCTTTCTGACAGATACTTTGCAAAATATTTAGGCAGTTGGAAGCTCTTAAGCAATTTGTTTTGAAGGATAGAGTAGTTCTTAATACACTAAGTGAAGGAGAATGAGCTTGTGTGGAAGGTTGCTGACAGTCAGAAGAGGCTGCAGGTTTGTAAATATGATGTGAAATGTTGTTATGTATCTGTCCAGAGATTATTATATACTTGAGAAAAAAGTTTGGTGGTGGTATACAGTGTGTGTTGCAACTGCTAATTTTGTGAGAAAGATTTGTCGTTGTTACTACAAGCTTAGGGCAAGGTGAGGAAGGTGACATGTAGACAACGTGGCTGCATTGGAAACCAAGCTTAAAGATGACTGAGAAACTTCAACTTGGGATTGCATAGCTTCAAGCAAAATTCCTTTAAGGCACTCTTGTGAAAATACTTATTCTGATTGTAACTTAGCATTTTGCRTTTAATTGTGTGTTTACATACTGCAAACTTTCATATACTTAATGGTATTACGTGCAGCTTTAGCGAAAGAATCATGTACCATGTTCTGTATGTGGTTGATTTGGTTTTGAAGTGTTAGTTGTGAGTCTCTGGGGCAGGCTCTAATATTGTTCTAAATATGTTATGCTGTGGTGTACCCTGGAATGATACACTACACAATCCTGCAATGATAATCTAATGGCCTGTAGTCACTGAGAAATACGTGCTTTCAAAAAAAGATAGGAGGTTTCAAGTGTGAAGAAGTGCTTGAAACTGCACCTCATAAATTATTTCGGTGGTTTTGAGTTGCCTTATCTAATTTTTAATAGGCTTTTTTCTTCTGCTATTTATAACACAGATATGGGATAATGACCAACTGTAGAAAAAGTGAAGATGACCTGTTACAAACTGCTCTATATTGTGTGCTGGGGGCAAGGGGAAATCTAAAAAGTGACTCATTCTGGTCATTTTGTTGTAGTAACTTAGTTACTGGCTATGAGTTTGTGTGACATACCATATAGCTACTAAAAATATATAAAGCTTATAATGGTTTCTTTTCTTTTAAACAGGATCTGTCCCATGCCACCATTGAAATGTACACAAATATTGGAAGAATTCGCTCAGCTAAGCTTGTGGGAAAGGACTTGGCAGAGTTTTATATGTAAATGAATGTTTAAGATGTCTTAAATACATTAGCTTTGAAAAGTTTGAATATAATCCTTGAGGAAAATACGCTGTATTTAAAAAGGCATTTTAAAAAGTATTTTTTAAAATGTAAACATACCCTAAGTTTCAGGCTGTATTTCAGCAAAAAAAAGAAAAAGAACACCGGCAATCTGTTTATATCAAGCCCTAATTCTCACCTCATGATTTAGTAGTCTTACCTTTAACTGTCCAATGCTCTTTAGCTTGATCCTTTCTTCTCCTAGGGAGAAAAGGGCAACAGGGTGGGGGGAGGAAAGAGATAACTATAAACTTTGAAACAAGTCAGAAGCCACATTACAAAGCAGGCTATAGTAAATGCAAAGTTATCTTAACTACATATGTGTATATATACTTAAGAAAAGTCAGAAAACATGTTCTTTGGAGAGTAATCAGTTTCGTATTTGAGGTTATGATTGCAAAATGTTTGTTTCCCCCACTGTGAAACTTACAGTGATTTTATTCCTAATTTCCAAATATATTTTTTGAGTTTATCCCTGCTGTTAAATTCCACTACAGGAACCTCCTGCACTGGTTTTCTGTTTCATTTTGTTTTTCTTATTTAGAAGAATCTGGGAGTCCTGAGTGTTTTTTTTGGGAAAACATGTTTGGGCATGCTTCTCACCTATATTCACTAAAGCAGTCTGATGATCTAGCCGCAACAGATTCTCCTAAATTAACTTAAATTTACACCTGAGGGAATAATGTTAGGTTTAAAGACTACCATGGAACTGCTGTGTAGTGATAAAATTATATTTTCATTGAAGCATTTTCCTGCTTTAAAATTGTTGAGTAAGCATATTTTTAGTTAACTGTCAGAAGCTTGAGATGGCTTTTGTCGCATTTGTGGGAAGTAGATTCACCTCGCTTGCTCTGAATTGGGGTAGATCTGTATATGAAGCCTTTCACTGAGATGGTATATTTACACTAATTGCAGTTCTGCTTGCTTAAGTGAATCACATAAAGGTAGGCCAATACGTTGATCTGTCACCAGCAAAATAAAGAGCATAATGGTTCACTGCATCTTGTTTCTGCATTCATATGCACTGTTCCTCTCCCATCACCACTGTTTGAAAACGTGTAGAGAGTTTTCATGGCTGCAAAGGTTCTTATATCACTCTGTACTCATTTCTTTATTTTTAAAGGAGGAAGAAAAGTCCACAGAAGGCAGAAGTCTATCTTCAAGGAGCACTAAAAACTTACCTTGCTGAGGGCTGGGCATTGCTCGTCACACATACGAGAAAACAGTTAGCTGAATGTCAGAAACACCTTGGGCAAATAGAAAAGTATCCTCTAAAAGGCAGAGCCAGAAAAATCAAGACCGGAGAAAATTATACTTCTGATTATTTTTCTGACATGTCTCTAACTTTTATTTGACAGTAGAGACTGCCGAACATCAGACAGCTGAGTTATTTCTTGTTTCCATTGTTGCTGTTCATCTGGGGAGGTGTTTTTTTTGTTTTGTTTTGTTTTGTTTTTTAGCATCTGGTTCACTTAAAACCTTTTGCATATGGTTGTTGCTCTCTGTTTTAAATATGTCTAGGGTCTAGAGAGTGGTGCAACGTGGATAGTGTGAAGTTTATCGTTAGTTCAGCAGATACCATAGAGGTTTTTTATGATTCTGTTTGTACTTCATTATGGAAGTTTTTATGTGGTACTGTTTTTTCATTTGGTAAATATGGCATTATAGTGTCTTCCTATATTAAGGAGCTTAATTTCTGGGCTTGCTTTCTATAAGTGCTACCATCTTTTTCCTGTATCTGACCTGGCAAGGACTCTTCTGGTATTTGTAATGGTGACTTTTTCCAAAAGTTAAAACGGAGGCTTCGAAGATGAAAATCTTGTTGCTTTGGTGTGGTGTGTGGTGTTTTAATATTTTTTGCTATTATTTATTTTTTATTTCTGGCTTTGATCTGTGCTTCAGAAGGGGAGTGGGAGTTGTTTGCTTTTTAAGTTGTATAAAAGCTCAGTCTTCAATGTGTGAAGGAAAGCTTCTCTGTAAATGCCACATAAATGTTAAGTAATACTTTGAGAGAATGATTTGGCCCAATCCTAATGTTTGACAGGCTTCAAATTCTTCACTTTGATACTCTTTGCATTATTTTCACACAGTAACTCTATCCACTACAACTGTATTTGTTTAAATATTAAATCTGTCTGTGTTGCTGTACTGTTGCTACTTTCAAGATAAGGGGGGGCGGGGGGGCAAAAGTCTACTGACTGGCCTTAGGTGTTTTGTTGTATTCTTTTTGGCATTAGAAACAGCAAAATTTGAATTCTACTTTTCATTTTAGCCTCATACGTTGTTGCCTAAATTTGGTAGCTAAATTAAGTAACTTGGTTCTAATCTGAACTGTTGTGCTGCGTGCAGGATATTATTTGCAAAATGGGAAATTTTCATTATTTTTTTGGTGTTTTGGGGGAAGGGTACTGCTTTCATTGGTGCCATAGTTATAAATGGAATTCCTCTAGGTGTTCCAAACTGGGGTGGTTAGCTGAACACAGTATTTTCTGCAGGACAGTTCTTGTGGAAATTGCAAGGAAAGACAGCTTTTTTTGAATGGTCCTTCTAGCTTTTTTAAAGTTGTTGGGGTTTTTTTGTTTTGTTTTTTTCTTTGCCTAAGCAGCTCATGTTTTTGTCTCTAAGTGACAGTACTAGGAATCTTACTGTAGCTGAAAATCAGTTGAGCTAAATTCAAATTTGTAGTTTATTTTGGGTTTTGTTGTTTTTTGTTTGGTTGGTTTTTTTAGAACTAGACTTAGACATTGTAAATGTCTGCCTCCTTTGAAAATTCTTACATCGCTTTTAAACATTCTTAAATTTTTCTGCTTCAGTGCAAATGCTCTTAAAGAATCTGAGCCAGTAGTATTGCAGTCTTAGCTAAATAGTTAAATGAGCATTTGTATCCCCAGCACTCAAAAGTATAAAGAATGTCTTATGACTTAGTTATGGTAAGTGATGCTGTAACAGCTGGCAGATTCTCAGCCAAGTAAATTGGAATATAATCAAATACTCAAGTTATTTAGTTCTAAATGTTGGGCAGTGTAATGCAACAGACTGGGTCTTTAACTTGCATGCTGCATTTATCTATTGTCAAATAATGAATTTTCTATGCTCATTGATCTTTTTAGATGGGGGAAGATTGCACAGGTTAATAATGGATCATATTTTAGTAGGTCTGCAAAAAGTGGAGATTCTGCAGTATTCTCAGATGATAGTAAATCTTCCATTGTTTCTTTTCTAACGGAACAGTGTGGTGATGATAAAAGCAGGTCTTGTACTAAAAGATTAGAAAAGCAGTACTTGAACTGTCTCATTTTCAGTCAAGTTTCTGAATGTTGTAGGTTTCTACCTCCTGTTTCCTTAACTTGGTTAGTTATCTTCAAACAAGCAGCCTGTTAGCTGGTGATAATCACTTAACAGAAGATGAACGCAAAAGCTTTTGCCAAGAAATACTAGATTTTGCCAATCAGCAAGCAGAGAAGCAAGGTAAGTCTGGTTCTTAAATACTTAGAACTTAAGCTGTTCTAATCTGATCTTTCCCTAAAAGTAGATTGGGAGGCTTTTTCTGATTGTTTTCATTACCTTGTGTATAACTTCTGAACCAACATGGTTCTTTTCTTGTCATCTCCAGAACATTTATAAAACTTCTGCAATAATTAAGAATAGTCAAAGATGAAAGGGTAATTAACATTTTTATCCTGAATACTGGAAAGTCTTTGTTTTCCTTCACTTATCTGTTTCTTTGCTTTGACAGCTCATAATTTATCTTGTGTTGGGTTTTTTTCAATTCCTAACTTATCTTTGTCTCTACATTGCTGGCACGCAGATGGCAGCTCTGTGATGATACTTCTTTGGTTTTGATGTTAGATCTGTTCCCATCCTCTTGCAGCTTATTATTTTGACCTTTCTACCTCTTCTCTTTATTCTTCCTGCTGTTTCAGTAATACCTTGTCCTCAGATATTAATTATAATTCAAATTCATATGGAATACTTCCTCTAGATCTGAAGACTGTTCATTTTTATGCAGAAGTTTTTCTTGATGAATGGATGTACCATAAGTAATATGTTATTTTCGACTTGCTTCTTAATTAAGCATTAGTACTGCCTCAGTGTTGGTTTTTGGAATCTAGAAAAGAGAATGAAAAACCTTTGTATGGTAAAGCTGATGGCTCAAAGTACCAGTCCGATCATTAGTTTCTTAAACTTGTACTTGCTCTTAATTTATGCGCTCTGGGAAGTTTGTCACTTTATACTACTGTGTTTGTCTAGAATACTTTATGTAGTAGTAAATGTTAAACTTCTGCTTAGACACTATCTCTTAGTTTAGTTGTCTTTAATAGCCTGAGTGCTAAAATTGTAGTAGATGTAACTGTTAGAAAACAAATCTCAGCATCTTTAAGTCTTATTTCTATGCAAGATAAAACTAAAATATGAAAGTATTGATTTGTTGTGAAAGGATTCATTGTGAAAAGTTGTTGATCCGTTTAATTCTAGGGGTTAAATTTTTAAGAGGAAAGATTTGCTGATCTCCAGCAGCACTGGAGAAGAATAAAATCCCTGGTTTTGTCTTCACAGGTCAAAAGGTTATACTGCCTATGCACTCCTTTGCGCAGTTGAAAACTCTACATTTTGACCCTCCAAATGCTGTTGTCCATGTGGGTGGAAGGTTGTCTATTGAGGTGACTTTGCTGAGCCAAATGCCCATCCCTGTCCAGGTGGATCAGATTGCCATCCATGTTCACTTCAGCTTTGAAAAAAATAGTTACAGAAAAACAGCTGAGTGGCTCACTAAGCACAAAACTTCCAATGGTGTTATCAGCTTTCCAAATGAAGTTTCAGGCTTTCCTTTGTCAAGAAACAACTTGCCAGCACTGGAGCTATACGAAATGTATGAACGGAGTCCCTCAGACAATTCTTTGAACACAGCAGGAATTATCTGCAAAAATGTGCACATGCTACTACGAAGGCAAGAGAGCAGCAGTTCGCTGGATATGCCCTCAGGGGTGACTTTAGAAGATGGGGCTCATGTGTTGAAATGCAACAACTTAATACTGGAACCAGGGGTCAATAAAATAACATTCAATACTCAGGTATGTTTTTATAGTTGAGTGAATGTAGCACTCATGAAAGAAGAACTAAAAGCACTGGCTGACTGTCGTGGTTTAACCCCAGCAGGCAACTAAGCACCACGCAGCCGCTTGCTCACTCCCCCCCGGTGGGATGGGGGAGAGAATCAGAAGGGTAAAAGTGGGAAAACTCGTGGGTTGAGATAAAGGCAGTTTAATAGGGAAAGCAAAAGCTGTGCACGCAAGCAAAGCAAAACAAGGAATTCSTTCACTACTTCCCATGGGCAGGCAGGTGTTCAGCCATCTCCAGGAAAGCAGGGCTCCATCACGCATAACAGTTACTTGGGAAGACAAATGCCATCACTCCGAACGCCTCCCCTTCCTTCCTTCTTCCCCCAGCTTTATATGCTGAGCATGACGTCGTATGGTGTGGAATATCCCTTTGGTCAGTTGGGGTCAGCTGTCCCGGCTGTGTCCCCTCCCAACTTCTTGTGCACCCCCAGCCTACTCGCTGGTGGGGTGGGGTGAGGAGCAGAAAAGGCCTTGACTCTGTGTAAGCACTGCTCAGCAGTAACTAAAACATCAGTGTGTTATCAACATTATTCTCATCCTAAATCCAAACACAGCACTATAGCAGCTACTATGAAGAAAATTAACTCTACCCCAGCCGCAACCAGGACGCTGAGGAAGAGCGTAGTGCTGGCAAGTGGTACCTGTAGTGCTTCCTGTTATGGCTTGGGTGACGCCATTCCCTTATGGCTTTCTTTTCGTTGTTCTTAATTTCCCGTGAAAGAAGGCTGTTGTGTTTGTGCCAAAATGTACAGGTGACTCTCCTATTTGCAATCATTTGAGTCAGCCTTCCAAAACTTATTTTAAACATCTTGATTATTGCTGCCAAAAATTAAACTGATAAATTCATATACAAGATAATGTACTGCTCATGAAGTCTGCCTTCGCTGTTGAGCTCATTGAGAATAATGTTTAAAAATTTTGATGGGAATGCATTTTCTAGCCCTTAGCAAGTGACTGTGTGGTTAAATTTGGTTGATAGCCTGTTCTTCATTTGGTGGATGTAGTAAACCTACCTGCAAGAAGTATGACGAAGTTAAGCTCAGCTTCAAATATTTGAATTTAGAAGATGTCAGAATTAAAATTGTCCCCATTATTCATCTTAATCACATAAGGAATGAGAAGACAAGAACATAAGGATTCTCTGCTACAGGAAGACTAAATCTGCATGAGCAAACACCTGTGAAAATAGAGCGTCACCATCTAAATGCCACCCTCAGAAAATGGATTACAGTCCTGCTTCTGCCATATAGTGTTGTATATGAAACTCCCTCAATTCCTGACGTACACATGCACTCTAAGTCAGCTTAATACTTGGAGTAATCCTTTTCTTCCTCCCATTCTTCCCCCAGCAAGCTAAGTACTCCCAGTAATTGCTGAAATATTTAAGGACAGTAGTGCTTATCGCTTCTGTTCACATTACATTACTACTAGATGCATAGTAACTGGAAATCAGCAGGCCTTGAGTACCAATCCTGTTGGTTGGTTGTGGCAGTGGTGGTTTTTTTTTGGGGGGGGGGGGTTGTTTGTTTGTTTGGGGTTTTTTTTGTTTGGTTTTTTTTTCTGTTGTTGTTTTTTTTAAACTGCCACTCATTCTGTGGCCTTGTACTTTGCTGATCTGTGGTTTGTTTGCTTGTTTTAATGAAATGGGGAAAGGCATTTACCTGCCGACGTAGTCCTAGGAAGTGAAACGCCAAGCGTTTTCAAAAGCGAGACTTCATCTGTTTGGCATTCCAGGAGTAGGAGCTTCTGGCCTCAATTATCATGTTGTTCTGTTCTTTGGGTTTCTTTAAATACTTCCTATCTCCCTCCCCACCTCTGTAACCCTTCATAGGGAAGTATTTAGTAGAGTTCAATGCTACAGTAATGAACATCAGAGTAGGSAAAATTTGAATGAGAGAATGCTGAGAATTTCAGTGCAGCATCTGAATGATTAACAAGAGATGCGGTAGCACAATGAGGAATGCAACAGGTATTTCATAGCTGCTTTGTTTTCTGAGCATTATCCAGCCTGTATATTGGAAAGGATATGGATGCTATGAAGAGAGAAAGTGTTTTGCAGTCACATGTGGTATATATGCCTGCTAGCTTTGCCATTTTCTAATTGGTTTAAATTAGCTTTGGTCCCTTTTTGGTCCCTTTTTTTAAACTAATTTTGAAATAAGAGTCTACATAACTGCTTTTGATGACTAAAAATTGATAGCTAGACAGAGCTGGCCAGGAGGTTTCTTTAGCATTCTTAGCATATTTTAGGTGCTCCACACCTGAGACTTTAACTTTCTCCTTTTTTTTTTTTTTTTNCTTTTTTTTTTTTTTTTCTTTTTCTTTTCTTTTTTTAATTGTTAATTTCTATCTTGTCATAGAACTTTGTTTAGAGTGAAGCTTTCTATAGGCTTACATACTCTGCCTTTCCATTCCTCCAGCGCTGGGGCAGAAAGCACTAGAGAGATGTGCTTGGTACATGTGCACACGCACATTGTGGAACCTGTGTGGATAACAGGTATCTCAAGATGGAAGTTGAGGTTCAAGTCCCTGATGATACAATGTGAAATGGCAATAATGTCATTTGAACTACCTACTGACCTAGTTTTTTAGGTTTCTCATTCTTTCAAAGGATTGGGGCAAGTTAATGGGATTTGGAGATGTCAGGGGTCTTGGTGGCTGCAGATGTAGTTTTCTGTAGAATAAATTAACATGTATGTAGAACTGGATTTCAGGTGAAGGAGCCTTGCTAGAAGAAAGCTGCTAGAGACTGTTCTGAGCAGGCACTTTGGCTTAGTGGGATCAGGAAGCAATCTGAAACCACGGAAGAAGAGACGTGGATAAAAAGCTAGATATAGCTCTGCTTTAAATTTGCCTTGTTCTGCATGCTTCTGATGGAGGATGGACAGCCTTACACTTATAACTTTCCTATTTTCCCAACCTTTCTTTCTTGAAAGAACTTTGCATGGGAACACTGCTCAGTGTGAATCCTACTTAGTTGTTCAAAGCATGACTTATCTGTCCTTAAAGGGAAAATCTGAGTATGTTATAATTTTGACAGTGTATTACTAGATAACATGATGAAAGCTTTTCTAGATTTGAGCTGCAGTATTTACAAAATATTTACTAAAGATCCATTAACATTGTAGTCGTATACTGTGTCACTTCTACTGGATTACATAGCTGGCCAGAGGATAGAAACTGCTAACAGCTTGTTTTCTAAATTTTTTTACAGTAATGCTTAATTGCACTACTTTTGCAGAAAGAGGAATGACTGTGCTTCTAAGATGCAGAGGGAGTTTGATTCTTTCTGTAGATCTTAGACTGATGATTAGCATATTTATGCTGATAGCAATCTTCCAGTATATTTTTTCAAGCTTTAAAAGAGATCAGAAAGCATTATCTAAATTCTTCAAACTGATATTCCCATCCCATGTTGAGGTTTAAAGTATGTATATATTATGAAAGACTTTACTCATGCTTTTCTGTTTATAAAGTATTTGAGGGATAAAATTTAGTGACTTTAATGTCAAAATGCATAATACTGAATTTCAGTCAGGATTTGCTTTGTAAATAACTTTGTAAGTGAGGTTTGAATGTTAAGTTGTTACAGCTTTTTTCCATAACTTCTAATCTTATTCTTTAGATTTAATTATACCCAGCATCAATATTTATGTATTATACTTGGTAAAATGGCACATGGAAAAAGAAAACATTTCCCATTCCCTAGCAGTAGTAGCTAAGAGCAAATTGAATCGAGAATAAATATACTAGTAGATGTTACAGATTTGCTTTTTATAATGTTATCAAAAAACATCCAGAATCCCATTATTCAGGGTAAGGGAAGAGTTTGAAATTAAATATGTATGTATTACTTTTTTGTAAGCATTCACACAGGGTGTGTGGGGTGGGGAGTGTGTGAAATCAATAGCTTGAGCTGAAAGCTGTGCCTTATATAAATGTTGTAGGATTTTATGAATGTTAGCCAAATAAGCACTTCACTGCTTGCTAAATATCATTTCAGTACTTAATAAATATAATTATATTTTAATGTATGTGGCACTTGGGGCGGGGGGGAGAACAACCAACAAACAAGACAAAAACCACCTCAAAATAACAGTTTGACAGCATAACTACTATATTAGTTATTCTGATTATTGGTACTCATTACTTACGATGTTTTTTCTTGAATCAGCCAGCACTCTAGAGCTTCTATCTTAATGGGGCAAAAGGTGCTCCTTTGTGAAAATCTTGTCACTTACTCAAGAGAACAAGTCTGTCGTTTTAATTTACAAATGCAAAGTATCTGATAAAAATGAGCTGAAAACATGCTGTTCTTTAGTAGAGGGTTTGTTTTAGAAGTATTTCCTAAATTGAAAAATCCATTCAAATGTTTTCTTCAAAGGCCAAAGAACCTGGGACATACACACTCAGGCAACTGTGCACTTCAGTGGGGAAAGTACAGTTTGTCCTTCTTCATATTTACCCAATTGTGCAGTATGACGTATATTCTCAGGAGCCCCAGCTAAAAGTGGAACCGATGACTGGTAGGTACAGTTGCTATGCTGAAGTGTTTTGATGATTTCTGTTCTGCTCTCGTAGGACTAGATAAAGTGTTTTCTGGCTTGAATATTACTGAGATTTTTTTTGCCTTACTCTTAATTTTGAGTCTAAAATAAATTCTCACTTTTCAAATTATCCATCAAGTATGCTCTGTCAGTGATGGCTAGTTTTCAACAACTAATTCCAGTGCTTGGCTCTGAAACATGTAGCGTCACTTTTGAACATGAATTTGAACGTGTAGTGTCACTTAAATATCAGATATGATTTGAGCTGCCACACTGATTAAGAGAAGTGAATATTTAAATTTGTAATTGACTGAGCTCCTTATTGGTTAGTTCTATGACACTGCAGTCTCTTTGGTATTTACGAGAAACGCCTAAGAATCGGGATTCTCGACTAGAGGTGATAATATAAACGTATTAAAATTTAATACTGAATACATCCATTGGTTTCATGGACGGCTGAGCGTTACTTGTAGAGTTTATTAAAGTTTATAAATGGAATTAATAGTGATTTTGTTTTCAGGCTATTAACTGAGGCAGTTGAGGAGTTAGTATGCATTTTGTGCTATCATTCCAGTTACAGGGGTTGCAATGTGTAGCGAAGGAAGGACAGGCATATTGGGCATTAATCAAATTAGCTACTGCTATGAAATTGACGGTTGAGATTCAGATATTTGAGAGTCTCTGTGCATACTGGCATTCTTGTTATCTTGATTATGTAAATACAGCATGTGGGTATGACTGGCATCGTAGGTGCAAAACTATAAAGCTGTCTACAACCTGGAGAACTTAACAAAAAGCTTAGTAAATTCTTTGGGATTATTGTATTTCACTGAATTCTGTGCTGCCAGAGCTACGCAGTATGTGAGCCAGCTAGTCTAAGCCATCCAATAAACAGTGGTTTTGGTCACTCAAGTTGAAACAACTGGTTTCTCCACACCAGTGTATCTGAACTAGGTTTAATGTGTTGCATAACACCAAAACCCCACACTTTTAAGTTGACATGTGTGACAAATTGTCTGGGAATATTGCTAACAAGCCTTAGCAGTGCATTGTAACCATCTGATGAGTACCGGAATCTGTTAACAATTTCTGCTTTCTTCTTCAGATAGCCTTTTGGCTGGCATTCCCCAGAAGGTAAAATTCACAGTGACTACTGGTCACTACACCATGAAGAATGGGGATACTTTGCAGCTCAGTAACGCGGATGCCATGCCTATTCTGTACCATCCGGAAAGCAAGGCAGTGATCTATTCCAACACCAGAGGTAAGCAATGAAGTAAAAATTAATAATCTTTAAATGGCTGAAAATTCAGTAATCCTGAAGTAAACCTGTACTTACAGTATTAAGAACACTGATGCTGTCTTTTTCAATAGTCATTATCAAGAACAATTCTAGGGACTTGCAACTCTTCAGTGCAAGAAAGGTCTTAAACTTTCACCCTCAAAGTAGTAGTATGAACTTCTCAGCAAACATAGTTGGACAGCTTTTACTTTCATCGATGAAATTCAGTAGGCATGGTGAAAGTGCTGCTGAAGTGAGCATCTATCATGATTTCCAAGTGAATCACGGTGATCTTTTCTTACTATGCAGGTTCTTTTTTGACTAGACCATTTTTATTGTGAAGTAGTTTTACGTAGTGCTCTATGTAAATGGAACATTTCCTTTGGCCGGTGTTTCATTTAAACAGATGACATCCTAGTTCCTTTTTTTCTGAGCGTAAGTACTGTATAGTCTCCTCAGTTGCTCAAACACAAGCAACTTTTACATAAATGGGAAGAACAGTCTTAACAGACTTGATGAAATTAAGATTAAAATAGACTATACAGAGGCGCCCCATGCGTAGTATTTTAAAGATAGATGATGAATGGTGACCAAGAATACTGATGAATGTGGGTTCATTAAGTTGTAAGTTTGCTTGAAGTGAAATTATGAGACTAAGGAGGTGTAGGATGTTGTAAAAACTTCAATAGGTGTCATATGATGGACTAAAGTAGCTCTTTAGCTAGTTTGAAGCTTGTTATCAAATTGCCCTCTTAGTTCTTTCTTGAACATTGAAAGGGACTACTACAGAGAATGTGGTGGTTACCTTCGTGCAGTTTAAGAAGGATAGAGCGTAACTATTGAGAAGTTCTGAACAGCAGTGGTATTTAAGATGTGTGGATTATAGCTCATTTGAAGAGGTTATCGTGGAGTTACATACATGGTTTCTTATTGCTGTTTTTGCAGACATGGTGGTCTTGCTAGGAAATGGTTATGGCACCACATATTTTTCTCTGACACTTAGCTTTTTAGGCTAGTTTCATTACTTACTTACAGATTAAAATGAAAATTGGGGAGGGATGAACGTGTTTTAAAATTGTTTTTTTCCCTATTCTACACAACTATAGAAAAGATCTCGGAATCATCATTAAGGATTCAGTCTTCTGAGAAGATCACAAGCATCAATTTGCCAGTAGCTCCTGCATATCATGTGATTGAATTTGAACTAGAAGTCATGTATTTGCCATCAGCCACAGAATCTGCAGTGGAGAAAGAAAATACTACAAATAAAGAAGTTCACAGAAAAAACAAAGAGAAGCAGAAACAGGACAACTGCATGGCTACTGTTGACCAAAAAGTAAGATGTAATTTAACATTTTTATTATGAAATCTATTTGATCTCAGGGGCACACACTTCACAAAATAGAAGTGGTGGTGATGGCAGTGGGGAACCTGCTTGCATTGAACTAATTTTCTTTTAAAAGATGTATATGCAAAAATCACAGCAAATGTTATAAATGTAAAGAAAACATAAATATAAGCAGAAATATACGCTATGTTTACTATATTGCCAGCTGTTCCACTGGCTAGTAATCTGAGTTTTAATGTTCTAACACTCGCAGTTTACATAGGATGAAGGATACTCTTGTCTTTGTAAAAGGTGGCATGGTGGTCTTTAAATTCTCCCTTCTGACTCATGGCAAAGATATTTCTTCCACTTGCGAAGAATCCGTATGCTGTGTTGAGGTACTTAACACTGTAGTATTTCAAGCTGTCACATTATTTAGTTGGAGGTAACTTTTCCTCTTAATTTTCATTATGAAGGGTGAATAAAGTAAGTAGTATGGAAAGAAGCTCTTCAGCTGACAGCAAAATGATCTTGAAACCATCACCTTTCACAGTGTTACTCCTTGTTAAAATTGACCAACTGTGCTGCCATGTATCCTTGTGTGTGAAGAGTCGGGTAAAAGGGAATAGCTATAGACTAGCATTGCTAAAATGTGATGTAACAAAAGATTTTTTTTTTTTTTTTTTTTTTTCCCCTCTGCGTTTAAAAATATGTTGTTAAATATATAAAGCTTTACAGTTGCAAGAATGGCAGCATTCACTTCAGGAAAAATTATTCAGTTAAGTGTGCTGCTTCAAGTCAAAACAAATATACATTAAATACATTTTTTTTTAAATATTTTGAGCTTGTATTTAATATATTAAAGTATTATAAAGACATTTCAGTAATAGATCTTATAGCAATTTATTTGATATTGACCTTTTACCAGATTATTGTATTAAGATGCTATTGGTACTGTTAGTGGCCTTTTACCTTTTCTTTCTTCTATTCCCCTTCCTTTATTTCTAATCTTCAGAACTGGGTATGTCAGTTTCCACAGGAAAAGTTTCTTCGAGATTTCATATCCTGCGCACAGGAAAACAAAAACCTAATATTTTGTCAGATTAGTTTTTGACATACTGATTTTTTTTTTTTTTTTTTTTTTTTAAATTTTTTTTCTTCTTCTCCTTCTGGATGCATTAGATGTAGACACTTGCTGAGAAAAGTTTTGCTTAGAAATGAGAAGAAAAGCAAAATCGTTATGCCAAAGACCATTATGAATAAGAACTTTGTTCCTTTTTTCCTTTAGGTAACCATTGATTGCCCTTGGTCAATTTACTCCACTATTATTGCATTAACATTCTGCATACCTTTTAATGCCAAGCATTCCTTATTGTCAGCTGGCAAACGGTAATGTACTCATTAAGTATTTATTGTTTCTTTCTTCTTACAAATTATGGAGCCGGAGTTTCATAAGTAATATTTGTAGCAGCCTTTTTTTTTTTTAAGTTGGGCTTTTGTTATCTTACACAGCTTCCCATTGGAAGCTTGTGCATTTCCTCTAGTGTTCTTTCATAACAATAAAACAAATTTGTGGTTTCAGCTATTTTGGAAATAAGACCACAAGATAAACCAAGCTAGCCTATTTCTGTGTATTTATTTGTTTTCATTTAATATGAAAGAGGATGTTTTACAGCCTTGTTTCTACAGACTCGTAAGTATTGAGGAGAAGATTGAAAGAAACAAATGTATCTGCCATTCCGTTTTTGCTTGAGCTGTGCACTTTGAAAACAATTTTATCGACATGTACTCTTTCAATGTAACTATTCAACTTTTGTTGAACAAACTGTGTCATGTTTTTCAGGAAATATGTGCAAGTCTGTGTACAGAATTTGTCAGAACTCTGTTTCCAGCTTTCAGACAACAGCCTAAAAAATTCTGCTGACTGTACAGATTTGCAGCTGGTACCTCTGAACCCTGAATCTCAACAGGTAAAGATTCACTTGGTGGTTTATGAGCTYGTTGGCAGGACAGCTAGATGAAAATTCTTATTAGTGAAATTATTAGCACTTCTGCATATAGATTTTGTAGTAAGTAAGGCTGATAGCTGATGTTAGGTCAGAGCTTTGTAGTCCTCTGAGTAACTTTGATTCTTAAAGATGCTTTAGAAGGAATTTATACCTGTAGATCTCAGATTAAATTCTAAAACTTGCAAAGATTATTAGATAAGTTTTCAAACTTGTCCATTTACCTCATGCAAAGCACTACATACCTGCTTGAACAACAGCTATACAAATGTAATATCACTAATACCGCTGTTAACATTTAATTTGTTCATCTTATAGCTGCAGTTTGTCATTAGGTTTTAGGAAAAAAATCAGGTAGAGACTGTTTTCCAATTAAATACAGCTGTAAACTAGTTAAGGTCCAAAACAGTCCCTTGAAGTTTCTTTCAGCCTTGTCTGAACGTAATATTAAATCGGTCATTCTTGGTGCCTAGGAAAAGTGTATACAAACATTATTAATACCTTTATTAAATTTGACTTTTGAATAAAATATTTTTCATGTGTACTTGAATGTGAAGTGTTCCCTTTTGAAACATTGATTCTGACATGAAATATATCCCTCCTTTTAATTAGATGTGCGTTGTTAAAAAAATTCACCATTAGTTATTTTGGTTGCATATTTTCCCTAATGATTTATTTAACACTAAACATGTAATTTGGTTTTATGAACTATATTAAYGCTAGAACAGACAAACATATGTGTGTGCACTTCCACTTCTTTCTCGGAGGAAGGAAGGAGCTAATACTATAAACATTCTCTTTCAGGTCATATACAGTAAGCAATCAATATTCTTTGTATGGGAATTGAAGTGGACAAAAGAGCTTCCTCTCTCCTTGCAGTGCCTGTTTTCAGTCAGCTTTTGTCCAGCTACCTCTGAAGAACAGTCTCTTACCCTGAAGCCGTTCACTTATGAATTCCAAGTGGAAAATTTTTTTGTAAGTACTCTTCTAAGTATAGCATATGTTAACTGAATATGGTTTCCTAATATATGGAAAGGGAAAGTCAAGAAATATATTAGAAAACTTCTGTTTACATAATGAGATTGTTACCTACTTAGAATCATTGGAAAGCCAGTTTGTTGAACGATAGAACTGAAGCCTGATATGATATGGTGGAATCATACACTTGCCACTGGAATGGGGCTGGGGGAGGAAGGAACCATATCACTTGCGCAAGTGTCCTTGATCTTGTTTCATTTTTTTCTGTGTTTTTGCCTTCCTGGGCTTGTGCCATGGAGACTGTCCTTAGATTACTGAGCTTCTTTTTCCCTGCTGGCTTAAGACTGCGCTCTCTAAAGCAAATTGCAATTTCCAAAAAATCTTTGCTATTGAAAGCATTTGAGTTGGTTTTTGTAGTGCTTGAGATGAGCCCCTCTAATGAAATATTTAGGGTTTTCTAGGCCATTATCTTAAATGTTTCTTCTTTCCCTTTATGGACAAACTTTTTATTCCTTTGATCAGCTAGGAAGCTTACAGGATAGATATAACTTCCTATTAAAGGAATTCTATCAACATTATTTAATCTCATCTCTGAATTCAGTCTTGTGTTACCCTTTTTGATGCTTGCGTAAAAAGTAGCAACATGAGAAGACTCTCGTTTGATTAAATTCTTTTGTCTGTTTTCAGCGTTGCTATGTTTTCTACCTGCTTATTACAAACTTGCATTTGTTTACCTACTGGCACATAACTAGCATTTGTTGGCACCTGTATCAGCATCTTTCTGGAGTTTTTAAAGAGAACTAACTGTGTTAAACAGTGGGTTTTTTTGGTAGAAATTTAATTTTGTAGTAATTAAAAATTACCTCTTTGATAATGTGAGCACCGTTATTCTGGGGACTATGGTGGTAAGAGTGATGAAGTAGTTCTCCTGTATTACTCAGAATTTGAGTGATGTGTCTGGAAAGTGAGGAGCCAAGAAACTAGTAAAAGTTTGTTTAAATAGTATGAAGATTGGTATCCATTTAGGAGCATTGAAAGGCTGAGTTAAAGCACAGAAGTGGGGGGAAAAATGGTGTGCTTACTGCTGGTATCAAAAACAGATTGAATCAAATTTGGTTTGCTTATTTTCTCAAACTGAGCAAGATAATGAAGTGAACATTACTTATAACTGAATCTTGCATTAAAAAGATTTAATGGATGTTAAATGTAAAGTTAAATTTGTACTGTATCAATTGTCCAGTTCAGTTTAAACGTAAGTAAAACGCCCCTTTTTTCTTGATAACAGCACTGTTTTCTTCCTGACAGACGTTGTATCATGTGAAAACTGAAATTTTTCCACCGTTGGGGGCAGAGTACTGTAAAACAGGCTCACTCTGCTCTTTAGAGGTGTCAATCACCCGACTTGTTGACCTCTCAGAGGTTGACAGAGATGAAGCATTAACAGAATCGGATGGATATTGCACAACAAAACTTATGTATGAAGGTAAGAATATTTTTCTTAAGTATATTGACGAAATTCCCCAGTTTTGTCTTGATAATGACATCTGCCAGACTTTCTATGGCATATAGTCTTGTGAGTAAGGCTGCTCAGTAAAGCAGTTTTCGTTTTGCTAGACTGAGAATATTTTATTTTTTCCCCATTAATCTGTCTTCAAGTGGAATATAAATGCTGCTTAGTCTGGATAGATACTTGCTTGAGGCCCAACTATGGTCCTTTTTGTGTAGGGCTGTTTTCTTACCTTGCACAGCTCTTCACACATAGAAGCTGGTGGGCTTTTAGATGTTGCTAAAATATTGATTTTAAGTGCTCTAAAACTATACTGAGGGTTCTTCATTTTTCAGAAAAGATCTTTATAGTGTTTGCTCTTTATTCTTGCAGTTGTTGACAACAGTAGTAACTGGGCAGTCTGTGGGAAAAGTTCTGGAGTGATATCTATGCCTGTAGCAGCTCGAGCAACTCACAAAGTCCACATGGAAGTGATGCCACTGTTTGCTGGATATCTACCTTTTCCTGATGTCAGATTGTTTAAATACCTCCCTCACCATTCTGCTCACTCCATGCAACTTGATGCTGGTAAAGCTATCTTGACTACATGGCTACTTACAGAAATGATTCTGCTTCTCCTGTGTTCTTGTGCAAAGAGAAAAGCAAGGCGAGGAAGTGTATTGACTAAGTACTCTTAGGTGTCTTTGTTACTTACCTTCACTCACAGTTCTGATTTGAAACTTACAAAATGTTGCTCTAACGGGAACTTTGAATTCGGGTTGCAGCCTTAGTCTGTGAGGAAGAATAATAAATGCATTGTTTTCTTATATTTCCTTTAAAGATTATTGTGCAAATTAGTTGTCACTGGATTTATAATCAAGTGAAAACTATTTGATGACCCTCTAATCCTGTGGTTTAATTGTCTGTAAACTGCACATCTACTGTGTCTTCATTAGCTTTGAAATTTTTTCCCAGTTTTTGAAAGGATTAAGTACGAAATAAAAGAACTGCTGAAAATGTGTGGCATATAAACCAGATTACATGAAGAGTTTAAATTACCACAGCCGCCTAGAGTATTTATCTGTACTGTTGAGTAGTCCCAGCACTGTAGTGAGAATTCACTCGTGCAAGCAACTTAGCGTTTGTCAGCAGAGCTCCAGGAACTGCCAGTGTGCACCCTTCTAGCCTGTGACAAATGTGAGGTAATGCTACTTAAATTTTCCTTAGAAACCAATATAATTCACTCTGTTACATCTGCTGCTGGCCAAAAATGCGCACAGACTGTTACCTCAGCAGAGATGATCAGTAACTGTTTAACATGTGGTAAGTTGACTGTGCGTCTGAGCTCTGAAATAATTTTTAAGTTGTTTAATCACTCCATAGAATGAAACTGTGGGTTTTTCTTTTAAACAGATAGCTGGATTGAAAATGATAACCTATCTGTGGACAAGAATGTGGATGATCAAGCTGACAGCAGCAGCCTAAGGAGCAGAGGCAGCTTGCACTCTGCAGCTAGCGGGGAACACAAAGGTTTGCCAATGCCCCGTCTGCAATCCTTTTCATCTGGTCAGGTCTTCAACTGCAGCACGGCTATGCAAATACTTGTCATTCCCAGCAAGGACGACCATGTTCTGGAAGTCAATATCACGTGACAACTCGGTATGAAAACAAGGAAAACAAAAACCATTAGAAACTGGATATGAAAGCACTTTAAAGGATTATGACCTGATTAGTCTTTGTTGTAACATTCTAACTCTAAGGAGACCTATGGCACTCAACATGTACTGGCCATGGAAGCACCAGACAATTGTATCAATTTAAATGTACAGTGAAGCTTGTGTCAGCTAGTTTATATTGCCACTTTAGTATGTTTTGTGTAAGCTATTGGGTTTTCTCCCTTCAGTCACATCCTGCATCACAACACAGGGCAACAAAACCAAAAAATCCAAATATTTGGACCACTTCTTTATTTTTGTCTGGCAGCTGAGAGATTTGTTTCACGCTTCCTACATATTTTAGAATTTAGAGTTGGATGATATAATTATCCAAATCTTGGGTTTTTATGTAATAATTTACAGGCTTTTCCACACATGTGCCAGAAACACAACAAAGCATACAGCAGCACATTCACTGGTGTAATAGTTGCTTTTCTGGTTTTGTTTTTGTTTTGTTTTATCATTGTTAATTCCTGCCATTGCAATTTTATATTAAACTTCCATCGTTTGCATACTTAGATGCATGGAAGAGCTACTGCTATAAACAATCTTAACTGAACAAAATTCCTTAATTTTTTGAGGCTTTCTCCTTCACAGAGTAGACACTGTGATGTCACATATTATATGATTTTTTTGGGGGTGGGGGTTGGGTCATCCTCTTGCATAGTTCTTACCAAAGAAAGATACTGATAGAATTTAATAATAAATTATTTGGCTTATTGAGTTCCCAGATTAATTTCTTTTATTACCATTTCTAAGTGGCTTGGTTTGCTGCCCCAATTTTTAAATTGGGGCAAAAATTTTAGTATGATGTGATACTTGAACAGTCAACCTTTCATCATAAAGGCTTAGTGTAATTATTACTGATTAGAGGCCAGACTTCCACATTCATGATGGAAGAAAGAGGTTGGTTTGATACAGGAAAGCTTGCAGATGTAGAATAATTGTGAAGCAAAGTTAAAACATGTAACTTAAAGAATTTCATTATTTATATCTGAAATGTAAATACAAAAAAATAAAAAAAAAAAAGTGTAATTTTTGTGAATGTTGCAAATCCACCTGTGACTGGAAAAATTACAACTCCTTCTGATGTCCTGCTTCTGATATTGAAACTTGTGCATTTAATGTGAGAATGACCTTTTCTACTTGCAGATGTATAATGGTGCGTGGTCAACAGACTCCACAGAGGAAAACTATCCCATATCAAATACTTGTCAGTAAAGCTAAAGTGAGGAACTGCTCGTTAGACAAGTTCATTTTTATTTTTTTCTAAACTCAGGTTCTGCTAAATTATGAAGGGGAAGAAAAAAGCAAACCCTCTTTCCAAAAAGAATTGCAATTAAGTTGAAAAATGAATAGGCACCCTGCACTGGTCTAAACGTTTTCTTTTTTTAATTATTATTTTTTATTTTAAAAAACCAGTATGTCTAAATAGATGTATAAAGTAGACCTGCTAGCTGAAAATGTTCTTGTTATGCATCTTCTTTCTGTGAAGGAATGCCCTTTCTCTGTGGAAATCATACCATTTTATTCTGGATAAAACCCAAAGCATCATTTAGTGTGAATGACTGCTGGGATTCTTTGACTGGAAAAGGTAACAAGTTAGTGACTTTGACACTGCAGGTATTATAATTAATTCCATTTTCATGGTTTGCTATTAAATCATTTTTCACATTGTTCTGTAATATAATGTTAGATTAAACACGTACTAAGATTGTTTAATGAAATTGTAAGCGTTACAGTTCTAAATATACATGTTTTAAAAAGAAATCCAACTTCTCTGCTGCTGTGACTTCTCCTATTTTCCTTTTGTATAAAGGAGTGATTGTTTCATCTATTTTAGCCAAAGCTACTTTAACGGAAAATATTTTCTGAACTTAAATAGGGGGGACGTACTTAGAATAGCGGTCTAAAGCGTGCTCTTCGGCTATCTGACTGGGGTTGCCACTTTCTGGCAAAGAGCCGCCGGCACCGCAGGGCAGCCGCGGCGGGGCTGCTGCTTTTCCCCTTCCGCGTAGCCCCGCTGCCCCCACCGCAGCACGCTGACAGGCACGTCCCGCCGCCTGGGGCCTCCGTGTTTGTACATGCTCCCGCTTTGGCTCCCCTGGATGCTATCGCGGCCAGGAGCCGCGGGCCCAACGGCGCTGTCCTGAAGAGAGAGGAGAGCRGCTGAAGAAGCGAACACGGTCGCGGCTGCAGAGGCCCGGTGACGGCGCGGTCTGTGCCAAGGAGCGCAGGCGGAGAAGGTGAGACCAGTAACACTGAACAGCCTTAACCGCGGGGCCCCTCTTTCTGGCCACGATCCCCCCCGCTCTACCTAGTAACGCCGGAGGGGAGCGCCGGCCTCTGCAGCGGGCTTCCCCCCCTCCCCGCCCGCGGCACCGGCGGCGCCTTCCTCCACCACTAACGGCCCGGCCCGGCCCTGGCCCTGGCCCTGGCCCTGGCCCCGCCCCCGGCCGGAAGCCACCGCCTCCTCCTCTCCGGGCGCATGCGCGGGATTGCCGCGTGCCCGCCCCTGCGCTGCCGTTGTTCCGTAGCTACGCGTGCCGGTAGCGGTACCACGCGCTCCTCAGGTGGGGCCGCTGCCGCCGCCATGAAGTTCGCGTACCGGGTGAGTGCTCGGCGGCAGCCGCCCGCGTGGGACGGCGGCCCCTGCCTGCCTCTCCCTGCTCCCTTAACCGCCCCCTGTTTCTTTTTTCCTTCCCCCCGCCCTCGCAGTTCTCCGGCCTGCTGGGCACCGTGTACCGCCGCGGGAACCTCAGCTTCACCCGCGATGGCAGCGGCCTCATCAGCCCCGTCGGGAACAGGATCTCTGTCTTCGACCTGAAGAAGTAAGCGAGCCCCAGCATCTGCCTCCTCCCTCCCCCCTCGGGCCCGCCGGCCTAGCACTCCGCCAGCCCCTGCCCGGGCCGCCTGCCGGCGGGGGGGAGGGAGAAGGGCCTGGTACTGCCAGCACGCTTTTGGGGGGGAGTAAAGCTCGCAGGAGGTTGTGGAGCCCGACCCGAGGGCGGCATGGCGGCAGCCAGGTCCGCGTTGTCCATAGTGGGCGGCGGGGGGGAGGACGATGCTCCCGCAGTCCTACATGAAAGGACGAGCGCGCTGCGGGGTGTGGGGGTGCTGCTGGCGTGGGCTGGCGTTCTCAAGGATGGTTTGCTGTCCTAAAATGTCCTGAAAAGTTTCTGGCTTAGCGTTAAAAGGTAGAAGCCTGCCTAGTAGAATAACTCTTGAGGTGTTGCACGGTGCAGATTTTCTGTACATAGGCCTGTGGGGAGAATAGTATAAGTAGTATGTAAAGATGTGTTTTAGAAACAAATGAGGAGGGGAAAAACTAGTTTGCATTTGATGTAGTCATATGGTTTCTTTGTGTGCTTCTGTCTTGTACTCTCTCTCGTATATGGCAAAGCCTAGACTGTCATCTGCGTTTTCCTGCAGGCCAGATTGATGCTCGTTATACCAGGATCCTGGTCAGGAGCCCATCTCTTACATAGTTGGTGTTTATGGGATTGTGGCAGCTAAAGAAAGTCGCGGGGGTTTTATATCTAAATTGATTCAGTGGCTTTAACATAGATATCAAACCATATTTCATCGATACCAAAGATGACTGTTATTTCTACATCCTTGTACCCAATTTACTGTTTTATCTTTTTCTTGCAGTAATAAGTGTGAGACATTCCCACTGGCTACACGGCTTAATATTGTGTGCGTGGGGCTCTCTCCAGATGGAAGTCTTGCCATACTAATTGATGAAGGTACTTTCATAAAGGAGGCATTTGTTTTATAAAAGAATGAAATAAAAATACAGCCTGAAGAGGAAAGCCTGTATTGCTAGGTATTCAACCTTAACACAAATTAGAAGTGCTCTGCTTTGAAAATTGTGTTAGAATTTCAGGGGAAGGTGTCTGTATTTACAGAACTTTAAAAGAACTTATTTACAGAATTTAGAAGGTGACTTGTAATTTTGGTTGTATTTTTCTTCTTAATAATATTAAGCACACTGTCTTGAAAAGTTTCTGAGGCGGTACTTCCCCCGCCCCCACCCCCCTTTAAGGAAAGAAACTAAGCTTGCTAGGATTATGGTTTCTTTGGGAACTGGATTATATCCATGATCCTTCTTTTTTTGCCCTTACAGAGGGAGCTGCCTTGCTTGTCAGTTTGATCGGTAAATGTGTGATACATCACTTTTATTTTCACAAGCCAGTTCACAGTGTCAGCTTTTCCCCTGATGGCAAGTAAGTAAAGTGTGCATGGTTTAGAACAAAACGACAGAAATTACCCTGTAAACTAGTTGTAATTATTAAGACATTCTGACCAATCTGGGGATGATACCTATTGATTAACGTAGGGGAGGTTTTGAGCTGGTCAGAGTCACTTTATCTGTAAAGTTGAGAGGGGAAGAAAAGAGGAAAAGCAAAGCCTTGGAAACAGATACTAACTGGAAAGTTGCCTGTCGCAGATGTTGTCCGTCTATGGTGGAACTCTCAGAAACAGAAGATTTGCTGTGAGTCTTAACTGTTGTTATGTATCGTAGGTAAGGTGAAAGAGCCCTTGGGGGGGACAATCAGTGCTGCAGAGTCACATGGTGGCACTCGTGGCAGTGCAGTTTCACTGCTGACTTGGGTTAGTCTAAGACAACTCTGCTACTGAAAGAGGCAGTTCTCTGAATCAAGTGCCTCTCTTCACGTCCCTTGACTGCATGGTCCTGAGCCAAAGTGTGGTGACATAAATGTTAGAGGTATCAGAAGACTGAGAGGAAAAAGTGCAGAGTTCCCCTTTTGGCGGCATTCCTCAGTTGGATTGACTTAAAGCGATCATGAATGAGTTTTTCCTTGAAAGTTGGAGTCGCGGTTCTGTGTTATGGAATTACACTGGCAACGGGACCAGATTAGAGGATATGTGTAACAGGGATGCAGATGCTTTGTGTTTGTGAAAGTGGCCAATATGTGGAGGTGAAGAGAGGTTGAAATAGAATATCCTGTTTTGAATGTTTGAACTTTTCCTTCCTTTGTGAGAATTAGAGAATAAATATTTCATTATTCCACTTAGGTGATTTTTACTGAAGGTTTTCTGTCTTACAGTGCATAAGGTATACCTGCATTCATGAAGTTGGGGCATAATATCAATCTGCAAATAATTTTCTGTTTTTAATTCAAAAGCAATCTGTATTTATCACTTCAGTAATGCAGAAACCTTTTTAACGTTGTTTTGTTTTGTTGAATTGCAGTCTGTACTGAACGATAGTTTGCTTTAACAGCTTTGTGTGCAGTTACACTTTTTTCCCCCATATGACAGGAAATTTGTGATTACAAAAGACAATGTTGCTCTTATGTACCATGCTCCCGGGAGGAAACGAGAATTTAATGCATTTGTTCTGGACAAAACTTATTATGGTCCATATGATGAAACAACTTGTATCGACTGGACTGATGATTCCAAGTGAGTTGTTAAACTAAGGCACTGTCTACCTGCTCACATTGTTAATGTTTGTATGCATGTTGCAGTCCATTTTCTTTGCTCTAAAGTATTGTACTAGCTTTAAAAATTCTTCTTGGCTCTTCTGTTTCTAATTCTATCTTAAATTTAAAAATACTGTAATTAGGCAGAGTAGAAAGTATAAAATATGCACGTATTAGGGATCAACAATGCATTCTTGCTTGAAAATGCCTAGTTATCGATAAAAGGAATGTATCTCAGGATTGTGAGCATGGTTGACCTTTTGAATGTATTTAATCCCACCTACCTCTGCTAGAGTTGCCAACTTCAGTGTACAACTCTGTTGTGTGTAAAATTACTTTTAAAGTGGTAACTGGTGTCTTCCCATTCAGAACGTTCTCCACCCAGTGAAGAGTTTTGCAAACCAGCGTTCTAATTCAAATTGCCTTTTCTTTTGTAGGTGTTTTGCAGTAGGGAGCAAGGACATGTCTACATGGGTGTTTGGAGCAGAACGATGGGCAAACTTGATCTACTACTCACTTGGAGGGCATAAAGATATAATAGTAGCCTGCTTTTTTGAAGAGAACAGTCTAGATGTATGTATAATCACACAACATTCTTGAATTTTAATATTAAAATAGTTGAAACAGAATCTTATCCGTAGGTAAGGATGCTGACTATTTTGATAATATCTCAGAATTTAGAAAATGCGTAAGTAATATGTCTCTCGACTCCTCTGCTGTGATCAGGAGTTTATAATTCCATGAACATTTGAAGAAGTAAACTTTAGAAGGAGAGTAAGTTATTTAAAATTGCTCCCCCAAAAAGTTATAGTTGTAAATATGAGAAAAAAAACCAACCAAACAAACAAAAAACCCCCAAACAATTAGCTGTAATGCCAACTGGTAATCAAATTGCCTTCAGTCTTTTCAAAATTTCTCTGAGTGCAGGTAAAGTAAATCACCAGTTTCTCAGGACAAGTGAATTTTCCAGATCAAAGCACCTCGAATTCTAGAGGTCTAAGTAATATATAATCCTAATGATAGAGTGCAGACTTGCTAACCCTTCTGCAATTCTGTATTCATAACAAGACAGCAGAGTATAAAGCATAGGTATTGCACCATAATCTTATGTTTGTGTGTTTGTATTCTAGCTGTACACAATTAGCCAGGATGCAGCTCTCTGTGTGTGGCAGTGTGATACAGAGCTCGATCATTTGAAGCCCATGCCCCCTAAAGATTCAGCTGGGGAAAAGAATGCAGCAAAAAATGATGAAGAGTTTCTTGAAGAGCCGAAGGGTGAAGAAATTCATGGAAAAGCCAATCCAAATGAACAAGAGACTAGAGAGAAGGTTAAATATTCACGTGTTGCAAAGTAAGTGATTTTCTGTTTTCCAAAGACAGAATTGTTATGGGGATTTACTATATTGGGCCTTTTTCACCCTTTATCACTCATTCAAAGCAGTATAAAACTCTGCCCAGGATTTAGTAATTTACTATAGATCCCATTTTAAATAGTTTCAGTAGAACATCTGTTTGTCATATCTTGACTATATGAAGGGTGATACCTTTCACCTTCAGGATAACAAGTCAGTGTAATTTTAATAATACAAGAAATACTGACTTAGTGTATGTTCTAGTGTTTGAAACTTAAAAAGTGTAAGGAGATCTTTTGTACAGTATCCTCTAACTAAGTATAGAGGAGAAGAGATTGGTTGGCTTCAAAACGTGACAGCAACGTTTGATAAAGATGGCTTATCAGCCTCTTTGGTAAACTACTTGGAGATGCCTTCCTGAAGGATCTCCCTATTTGTCCACGTCAAAGGAGACATGACTTACAAAGAATAATCCAGTTTTAAGATAGTTGCAGCATTTAGCTTTGCTTGAAGAAGGATAATGTKCATAGGCAATCTCTTTTGTCAGTGGAGTGAGGGAGAGATGGGGTGCATGTTGGAGCCAATTGGGAACACTTGACATCAGGCTTCTGTTCTCAGTCTTTCTGACTGTAAAGAAAGCATAAAGAAAATACCCCAACCCAGGTTGGAATTAGCCTCAGGGAACGTCACTTCCAGACTGAAGGAATTTGGAGTATACAACTGTTGGATAATGTTCAGATGCTCATTTGACCATCATGTAGTGCTTATTTGTTTAGTTCCAGTAAGAGATATAGCTACAAAGAAACTGTGAAAACCTTCTTCACCGGATGTATAATATCTGTAACTATTGCTTCAATTCCTTCCACTGTAAGAGGACTCACGTATAGAAGGATAACCAGTGAATTCATGAGTCACCCATATTGGCATTAGATGATCAAAAGGGAAATGCACGGTGCAGTTCCTCTAAGGTTAACTTTTAGTTCCTTTCATTGCATGTGATTGGGTGTCACTTCTGATAATCAGATTACTGTAGCAGCTGTAAACATTGAGGAAAAGAAGACAATTAGCTTTCACTAGCTATGCAAAGTACATACATTTAGCAATTCCTGGAACTATCGCTTTTTAGTTTTATTGTAGGATACCTTGATCAAAATATTTGACCTATGTTGAAATGCAACTATCACAGCATACTTTTCTTTTGCATTGTTTGCTTTTTTCTTATTTCTTTGATGCCAGGTATTTTTTCAATAAAGAGGGAGACTTTAATAACCTGACATCTGCAGCTTATCACAAGAAAACACACCTTTTAGTCACTGGTTTTGCCTCTGGAATCTTTCATCTCCATGAGCTTCCAGATTTCAATCTGATCCACTCCTTGAGGTGAGGTATGGGGTTGTGGTTGGTTTTTGGTTTGGTTTTGTGTGTGGGGTATGTTTTTGTGGCTGGTTGGTTTGTTTGTTTGGCTAAGAACACACCATGTTTAGTAGTGAAGGATGAATAATCAGAGCACAAGAATCTTAAACATGAGTATCTATTTAGTATTGTAATTTCTGGAAGGGCAGAATCATAGTTAGGCTTAAAATACCATGCAACTCCATCCCATGGCTTATTATGGAAAAATGAGGTCTGAATGAGGAACTCCTGAGTAGTTAGTTGTTGGCTATAGATTTCTTCAATGCTTTGGACTTCATGTTGTCAGTTTCTTTGTAGGAAATAAAGATAGTATCTGAAAAAAAAGTTCTGCATATGTAAAATTATCTGTAAATTGCTGCTAAGTTGAAAAATAAAACCATAATTCTTTTCCATGATGCTAGCTAAAGAATGCGTAATTTCCCTGTACAAAAAAATATTTTTTTTTTCTTGAATGTGGGGAGTTTTAGTCTGTGCTGGCAAGTATGTTTTTGGAATGTAGATACTCTGTCTTCATTCTGAATAAGGCAGTATTATAGTCAAAAACATCAAACAGACAATAAAGGAAAGAACATGTGTGCTGCTTTTGATGTTACAGTGATACGGAAATTCAGTAAGGTAATCAAAGAACTTGCTTGATCAGAGGAAATAAACCCTAGATTTGAAGTTTTATCACAGAAGGCATGAAAACACAAGTTTGTTTATTAGGTAATTCTCTTATTTCAGTATTTCAGACCAAAGGATAGCTTCTATTTCTATCAACTGTACTGGTGACTGGATTGCCTTTGGATGTTCAGGTTTGTAAATTTTTTTGGTCTGTATGTGTTTTGTGGCTTGCATTTGCAGAGTCTCATCACTGTATTCATAATTCTGGTTAGTTCTTCTCATGTGTTTATAGGTTTGGGTCAGCTCCTGGTGTGGGAATGGCAAAGTGAGTCCTACGTGCTGAAGCAGCAGGGACATTTCAACAGCATGGTTTCGTTAGCATATTCTCCAGATGGACAATACATAGTAACTGGAGGGGAGGATGGGAAAGTAAGTGATGCAGTATCACTGAAATATGAACTTAAGTCTTAATAACATAGTAAGCAGCTTGAATTTCCATTTTATATAGAAAGATCTGTTATTGTAATCAATACATATTTTTCTTAATATAAAGTCATAATTTTTTGTCCTTGATTTTTCTTTCCAGAGCATATATATATTTTGATTTGCTATTATTGGTATTCTCTGCGAATTGCATCACTTACGCTTTTTAGCAGATGATTTTTTAAATTGTTATAGTTGCAGTCACCATAAACACAAAAAGATCTAATTCATCAAATATTAATTTATGTATGTTTGTGGTGTTTCCGTGATACTTTGGGATGAATGAATGTCAGCAAATTCATGCCCTTTTAATAAGTGGTTTTGATGCAAAATTCATTTCAAATTATTTATAAAAGTGCAATTCCTAAACGGGTTTTCCTGAAATGTACCATTGCAGAAGCTTGCTATTTAAAAGAAAAATTAGCTTCTCATGGTTGACTTGTATTGAAATGGTAGGCTAGGTGTACATGTACTTTTTTTTTTTTTTTTTAAAAGATGTTTTGTGGAGTAATCCTACAATCTCTTGGCACTTAAATGGGACAAAGATAGTATCTTGTTTCCTATCAGAACTTCTGACTGTCAGAAAAAAGACCTGCCACTTCATGGTTTCTGCCATTTGGATTTAAAATTGGCCAAACCCCAGAAGTCTCAAACTGCAGATAGCTAAATGCATAACATTTTTGTTTGAAAAAAAGATTGAAATAACATCTCAATTGTAGCTTCTGGAATGGCTTCACAGTTGGTTTTGAATTTGACACTTGTCTTATCAGTGGACAGTCCAAAGCTTGGGAGCCTGAGATGCTCACTAAGTGCTATAGCTTTCCTTGAAAATTAGCTTTGTTTTAAATTCTTTTTGTCTGTCTCCACTTAGATTTTCATGTTGTGTATGTGTCTGTAGGGGTTTAATGATAAGCTGTGGCCCTGTTTGTCTTACTTGCACAGAATTCCTTACTGATGGTACTGGAAGTCCTTTATGCTATTGCAGAGTTTTAGGACTAACTTTTCTTTACTCTTCTGCTGCCTTACCCTTACTTTCTCTCTGAACTGATGATGGAGATGCTACGAAGGCTTTTCTTGTCTCTCTTGCAGGTGAAAGTGTGGAACACTTCAAGCAGCTTTTGTTTTGTCACTTTTACAGAACATACCAGTGGTGTAACTGCTGTAACTTTTACTTCCAATGGTTATGTCATTTTGAGTGCTTCCCTAGATGGAACAGTGCGTGCCTTTGATCTACACAGGTAACTCTTTGTAAAGCTTTTGTGTCTCACTTAGTCTTCAGCTTTCACCCCCCAAAATACAGCAAACTGCTGATTGCTTGTTTCGAGTTGAAGTTGCACAAATGTCAGTACTGCTTTATTGATTTTTGGTTCAGCCTTTGATTCAAATTTAGATAGTAATTAGGAATCCTGTCAGTTCATCCAGTTGCTGTGAAGAAAATTCTGGAAGAACTTTTCTCAGAGAAGCTGGAAATCCAGTAAGATCATTGTCTAGCTCTACTACTCAAATGGAGAGAAGGCACCTGTCTAACAGAACGTTTGCCATAGTTTTAGTCGTTAAGCCATTATAATACACCTGTGTGCAGAACTGGATGTGTAAACGAGCCCGTATTTTCTAAAGAACGGACATATGCTACGTAATGAAAGAAAGCTGTTCTGTTTGAGTATTTTTGGCTGTTATTTCTGCAGAGTTAATAATACCTTTTTTGAATCTTGGAATCATGCCGAGGCATTGCATCTAATTTTATACAAAGAATATTTTTTCTGTAGATAGCTTAAAAGACTTTACAAGTAAAATGAAATCCTTTTTTGAATATGTTCGTAAAACACGTGTTTAAATCTACCTAAAATGTTCTCATAATTTATTTTCACATTTACAACAGGTACCGCAATTTCCGTACCTTTACATCTCCACGACCGAGTCAGTTCTCTTGTTTAGCTGTGGACTCCAGTGGTGAGATTGTGTCAGCTGGTTCCCAGGATTCGTTTGAAATATTCATCTGGTCAATGCAGAGTGGGAGGCTGCTAGATGTAAGGACCTACAATGTTGGAGGGCTTGAATTTAACACATAATATAGATTGTGATGATACTAAGTAACTTTGGGATTAGTCGGAGGGTTTTAATACAACATGAAGCATTTTGTTATATTCAAGAACTGGAGCTACACTATGTTACTCTCAGCAATTTTTGATTTATTGCATGGAGGCTATCCTGGATTTGTGTGAGAAATAGTTTTGAGAATTTTTGAGTAATGAGCTCTTTCTAGCTGGTGAAGTAACAGCAGTATTGCTGAGCTAACACGTGGGCATGAGAGTCTTTCCTCCAGTAGTTGTTCAGAGATGTTATTTTCTACATACTTTCTGCAGGTAATGAAGAAATTGTAGGTGCTGTCCTAAGATGGAGACAGATTTCATGGACAGTTTTGCTGCAGCAGAGCAGGGGCACGATTTCCTGTGTAGAAGGTTTTTATTGTGTAGGGCAAGAAAACTATTAAGTTAAATCCCCACTGTCTTGCTGCTAGTTTGAAATGCATTCTCTTGAGAGTAGATGTAATAAAGGAGGGACACGACTTCTGAGCAAATCAAGCTCATTTGCTGTTTTCAGTTCTTAAGCATTATGTGTCTCTTGTACAAGTAGATGAACTCGGCGATTCATGTATTTAATTTTGCATAGCTGTCGAATACAGATCACTAATAGTAACTCAGCATATACTTGAGTGGATCTCCAGAGCTTTGAGTTTCGTTTCTTTCCTTGATTTCTTCTGAGAGGAGTAGGAGCTCCATGCCATAAAAACCTGTATTATTCTTATTCACAGTTTCTATTAGTGTTTTTTCTTAAATGTTTTCAGCTGCAGGACGTACTGAATTCTCAGAGCAATGACTTGCTTTTTCAAGGTTGGTCTGGTTGTTCTGATAAGAGGAGGGGGAAGAAAGCGCAACCATATTCCTAAGTCTTGGTCTCTAAAGAGACTGTATGTATGCATAAGAGTGACTAGCACTTCTGTGAATTTTTTTAAAACTTCTGAAAATAAAAAGTTGAGAATTGCTGGTATGTATCATGCTACATGTCCAAAAGTGACCTCAAGCATGTGTGGACAAGTTAGGCATGGTTTCATTGTTATATTTAGAGTTCACTGAATGCAGACGACATGTATTTCAGCTTCTTTCACCTAATTCCATTTTATCTTTTCTTCTTTTATTAGGTGTTATCAGGTCATGAAGGCCCCATCAGCAGTTTGTCCTTTAACCCAATGAAGTGTGTTCTAGCTAGTGCCTCTTGGGATAAAACTGTCAAGTTATGGGATATGTTAGACAGCTGGAGAACTAAGGAGACACTAATATTGAACTCAGATGGTAACCTTTATTTCATCTTATATCAAATATAAAAATATTATCAAAAATATTTCAAGAACTAACAACAGAACATGTCAAATACAGACTGACTCATTCTTGGTAATGAAAACTAAAAGTTGAGATAGTTCTCTATAGTACTTAGTTAACAGTGCAAGAAATCTTTTTTATTTAATACTAGCTCTAGCTTTATAATTAGCTAAACATTTGTATGTTGTCCAGAGAAAAAGTACAGTCATACTCGTTACTCTTAAGCTTTTTCTGGTAGTTGAGATAAGATCCTAGAAAAATAAAGGGTATTTTCTTAGGAAAAGATCTGACTGCATTTTTAACTGTTAATTAAATTCTTTGCAGTTCTTGTTGTTGCTTTCCGTCCTGATGGCAAGGAGCTTGCAGTTGCTGCTTTGAATGGACAGATAACATTTTGGGATCATGAAAATGCAGTGCAAACTGGCTCAATTGAGGGAAGGCATGATCTTCAGATGGGAAGGAAGGAGCTTGATAAAATTACTGCCAAACAAGCAGCCAAGGGAAAGTAAGTAAATGAGATTGCAGTGAAAAGAGGGTGCCACACTGGCTTTTGCTTTTGAATTGTTTCTTTCCATTTGATTTTTACGTGAAGATTTTGGAGCGCATTTGCTGTTCAAGTATTTTGGTTCTGATGATGGATTTTAAAAGACTGCCTGACTGGGCATCTGAATGGATCCTTTTTGTCTTTTGCTGTGTTCACCCACTGATCAGCATCATTCTGAGCATTGGTGGTTTTTTAATCAGTTATAAACATGGGTTGCCAGCATAATATTAAGCTTCTCATGACAAGTTACTCATTGGCCAAATGTGATAGGTTTTTAGTGGATATCTTGTTACATAGGCACTAGTATGTAACTCCTAGTGTGTAGAAACTGTTAAATTTAAAAAAAAAAAAAAAAGGTAAATATGCTGTGGGTTTTATTACATGTTACTACGCATGTGAAGTAATGTTTAAAGGCAAGTTGAATTTGTGTGCTGTCAAAAAGCATAATATAGAGGTGATATGTTTCATTCTCTTTTTCCCTTGAGCCCCTCTTTTTTTTTCTCTGTATTGTTCCCTCTCAAAACAAAATGAAAAAAGGAAAACAATGGCTTTTTGAAAAAAATATATTTTTGGTGATGAGCTCTCAACCATCTCTTTAAAACATGTCATGACATTGGTTTTTCTCTAGCTCTTCTGACTGTCACTAGTGTTGTGTAGGGTGTAGCTGAGAGCTTATTCATTGAGCTGCGACTCAGAATCAGAAGTATGGAAGTACTTCAAAAAGCTGTTGAAGTTCTAAATTGTTTGTGATTCATAGCAAAGCACCAAGTACTTGTTTGCGGTAAACAGTTTTGTGCGTTAAGTACATACTGTGTGAATGAAGATCTCCACTTCTTCCATGGAATGGTCTGTGTCTTCACACTGTACTCATGTCTTAGCCCGGATGTGACAGTGAAATTAACTACTTTCTCTCTTTCTTTACTAGATCTTTTACTACTCTGTGTTACTCGGCAGATGGTCAGTCTATTTTGGCAGGTGGATTGTCAAAATTTGTCTGTATATATAATGTCAAGGAACAGATTCTTATGAAAAAATTTGAAATCTCATGCAACTTTTCTTTAGATGCAATGGAGGTATGTGACCACAGGAGTCAGGTTTTTTCATTTCCCCTTTGCGCACCCAAGACTTTGGTTTTGGTGTAACATCTCATTTAAGTTGGATTCATCAATGTTTTGTTAAGTGTGGGTTCGTTTTCTTGGTTTTGTGCAGGAGAGTGGTAAGGAAATATTTCTCAGAAAACAAAATTAATTCCTGATACTCAGCTAACTAAAGTCTTGCCAGATTGCAATGTGTTTGTATTGAATGAGCAAAACTCTTAAGCATAGTTAAGTCAGTTGGCACTTAAAATTGAAGAGAAAATATGAAAATTTAAATTATCAATATTTTGTACTAAGCTAACTTTCCCTGGGTGTCAGTTGCTTGTGTTAGCAAAGAAATGAAGGATTTTGTTGTGGACACAGAAGAACGTCACTGACCTTTACAAACTCGGTTTCTGAATATTGCCAAATGCAAAATTAAATTCCTGTAGAAGTAAAGCGAACGATGAAAAGCATCGGAAGGAAAAAATTCCAGTTACCCTTCTTAACATCCCCTTACCTGGAAGAACGATGATTGTTCCAGTGTTCATGTCGGGCTGTATTTGTCTCTGGTTCCAAATATATTTCTTTGACAACAGTGGTTTGTGAAGCAGCCTTCATTTCTCTGCTGCCCTCTATTGTGCTAGCATAGCTCAACATGTGGCTTAAAAAGGATACCAGAAGTGAGCCAGCTGGAAAAGAATCCTGGAGGGGATGGGTGTTTAAAAATGGGGGGCGGGGAGGTCCCCAAAACATCATTTGCATAGCTGTCTGGCTACACAGCCCTCACGTGAGCACAGTACAGTTATGGAACCTGAAGGGGAGGAAGAGTAGGGCTGCATCTGAGGAAATAGTGCATCTCTTAAGTAGAACAACAATATAGTAATGTGAAACTGCAGTCTAAACTGAGTTGTGCTGTTCTGAGGCCTTAAGACTGAAGCAGCCTGATTCTCGTCTGCGGTTGGACACTGTTGCCCGCTGTTGTGAAATTGTCAGTTTTCTCCATGATTTTGGAGAAACTTTTGGAAAAAAAGTGCACAGAAATATTCACTAAATAACTCCTGAGTGCTATGGAGAATTTTCAATTAATACAGATGTTTGAGAGGAGATTCAGTGCAGTGAATGGAACTTAACATGTTTTTGTAGGAGTACTTAGATCGGAGAAAAATGACGGAATTTGGCAGCATGGCTCTGATTGATGAAGGGGCTGGAGGTGAAGATGGTGTTGCCATTCCTCTTCCTGGAGTAAAAAGAGGTACGGCTTTTGGCTTTGCTGTCTTGTTACTAGTTTTATATGGATCAAAACCTTTGATGTAGAGTCGATACCAGATAAGAAGGGTTTGAAGTGTTCAGCTCAGTTTTAAAGTTAGGATTACCCGAATGTTCTGTAGCCACAGGGATCTGTTACACAAGTGTTCAGCTGTTGTGTGGGTGGGTCCTTTTGCGTAGTAGAAACAACAGGAAACAGGAGGTACTGTGGTCTCCTGGGTATGGAACCCAGCAGTCCTGATTATGTTTTCAAAGAGCAAAATTCAGTCCCACCACTTATTTTAGCTGTAAGATCTCTTGGATGCGGACTGTCTCTTACTTACCCTATGTTTAACTCTGCCAGGTTTTGGCACGTTCTGCATTATTTTCAGCATAATGATAACAGCATAGTTAGAGTTGATAGCTAGACTGTGAACTTCCAGTAAATCACTTCTAAACTTCTCTTTTAGGTGACATGAGTTATCGACACTTTAAACCTGAAATAAGAGTGACTTGCCTGCGATTCTCTCCTACGGGTGAGTATTGATAATTAATGTAGGATTTTTTTATTTCATCTAAAACAAGCAAAAGAGTAGAGCATTGGAGGAGTAATAATGAAGTACAAATGCCTTGGAGATGGTCTCTCCAGATGTTACACAGTGCTGCTAGGTTTGTAGTCTAGTTTCCCGTGCAGTGGATAATTAGGAAACTTAAGTGTACACCACTGTCAGCTGGTATGTTTTTACAAGCATTGTCATTGCTGACAGRTCCATCAATGATGCGTGGTTTTCAGTCTTATCCACTTGTAAGCAATGAAGAGTCATCTGTTTATAATTACTTTTCTGTTTCCATCCTAGAAAACCCAGCTTTGTTCTTAAATATTGTTACTTCTCTTCTAGGACGAAGCTGGGCAGCCACCACCACAGAAGGTCTTCTTATCTATTCACTGGACTCTGGGCTAATTTTTGATCCTTTTGAGCTGGATATTGATGTCACACCCAGCAATATACACAAAACACTGCATCAGAAGGAATACACTATGGCTATCATCATGGCCTTCAAGCTGAATGAAAAGAAATTAATTCAGGAGGTCATAGAGGCTGTACCTAGCAATGAAGGTAAGTGGATCTTCCATGAAATTTGACTGAGCTAGCTGTTAGCAAAGATGTGTAAGCCAAATAAGTTGAAGTGTAAAGGGCAGAATTTAGCTCAGGGCGGGGGGGAGTTATAACATTGGTATTTAAGGACTTTCTACTGTAGCTGAAGACTAAAGAGGAAGGGATGGTCTTTTGTAAAAAAAAGTAGACTCTTTGGTGTTAACTTATGTTTTAATTTTACTGCATGCTCATCTAGTGACTTTTGAACATGGAATTTGATCAGGTCTGATATGCAGGTAAAGTTTTTGGATGTCAGTTCTCAGAAGCAGCTGATGTTAGAGGGGCACAGTAAGTTTAACATGAGTTAACATGAGTGCCTGTGTGATGAAGGCAGTCAACCAGATACTGGGCTGTAGTATCAAGGATGTAGTCAGCAGTTTGAGGAAAGTGATTAGTCTTCTTTATCAAGCACTTGTGAGACCACATCAGGAGTACTGTGCCTAGTTTTGGGCTTGCCAGTACAAGACAGACATTGATACTCTGGAGCATCTGGTGGAGAGCTTGGAAAATGATTGGAGGGCCAGAGTACGTGACAGCTGAGGAGAGGCTTAAGAGAGCTGGGTTTGTTCAGTCTTTAGAAGAGAAGGGGAATATTTTTCTGTCTTCAGGTGCCTAACGGATGTTAGAAAAAAGGCAGAACCAGACTTGGAGTTGCACAATGATATGACAAGAGGCAACAGACCTCTTGCAGCATGGGAAATTCCAACTAGATATTAAAAACAATAATATGTTGGGGCTAGTCAAATACTGCAGAAGGTTGCCAAGGGAGGTAGTGGAGTCTCCGTCCTTGGAAGTGTTCAGCTCTCAACTGGATAAAGCTCTGTGCTAGCTGCTCTAAATTAGTCTTGCTTTGGACTGCCAAAATTTGGAGCAACTCTGCAGCTGTCAGCCCTTTGAAGTTCTGATGGTTTTTGTCCCTTCAGTTATAGTGTTTGTGAAATTCATCCATCTAAACAAAGGTAAAAATGGTCCTTACAGAGGGCTGTGTTCACACAAACCAAACAGATTATTAGTTAAGTGCCAAGCTCTTTCTAACAAGAGACGGATGCTTTCACAATTGTGACATGTCAGAAACAAAAGAAACAGGTAAGATGTCACTCAGCTTTGGAGGACGTTTACTGAAGTCATTCTTTAGCACCCGTTTCATCATTTTGGTAACTAATGTGCACATTCATTAGCTGTATGTGGTAAGCATGACCTTAAAAATAAACTTTCAGTAGTGTATTCTACTTAACTTCATAACTTCATTAACAGTTCTGTCATAGTAACTCTAAAGTATATTTTCTTACCTTTACTTCGGTGTTGTTGCCCCAGCAAAAACTATTTATTTCCTTCCAGTGTTTCACATGTAACTAAAAATTCCTTTTATCTAGTCAAAACATGCTCAAATCTGAGGTCAGATGTGTTGCAAGCCAGCTGCTTTGTAGGATTTTCTTACCTTATTCCCTAGGTAGCAAGCCTGATAATTATGCATGTCAGGGTAAACCACCTTTTACATACCTGCGTTGGCATAATGGTGTTTGCCTCTGTCTGGCAAAACTTAGTTCTCTTTTACTGAAGTTAACCAAAACTCCATGTGCACAGGCAACACTGGGTAAGTAGGCAGGCGCCAAAACCTCAGAAGCGAGGATGAGGCATGGAAATTTCAGGCGTTGTAATCCACTGATAGCAGAATTAATGTGTGCCTGTTTCTTTAAAAGTGGAAAACTTTTTTTCACTGTTGAATGTTACATAGGCCAGTTGGGGTGGCTGCAGAGAACAGGAGTTGGTTATTTTTGCAAGAAGTTTATATGTAATGAGGTCATCATAGTTACCTGTGAGATTATTTTGAATGCTTATAAATCATGCTGCTTTGTGCTGCACAATTGCTAACAGCATTCAGATGCTTCCTCTGTGAGCAGGCGACTTTGCTATCTTGTCAAGTATCCTTTATTGCCTCTGATTATTACGCCTGACTAGTTCCACTGAATACAGAAATTCGTATGAAGTCAGAAGCAACAAGACTTCAATAAAGTCTAGTTACACCGAAAGAGGAGGAAAGGGTGGAAGTAAAAGTTCTGAAGGAGAGATGGTGGGGAGAGTATTCTGGTAGGAGGAAGAACTTGGGGAGGGGGAGAGTTAAGTTCTTGCTTTTAAATACAGTAGTGATTGGAAAGCTCAAAGAGGAAAGACTTGCCTCCTGAGAGACTGTGGTACGGTACCCTGAAATACAATATTAAATATCAAATAGTTGCCAAGACGGTGCTTTCTTCTTCTTCCCTATATGCTTTCCTGTGGTCTCTTTCATGTTATTCCAAACAGTAGTTCAACTCTGATGTCTATGGGTTTTTTTTCTTTTTGCACAGTTGATGTTGTCTGCTCATCACTCCCAGACCTGTATGTGGAGAAAGTATTGGAGTTCCTGGCCTCTGCATTTGAGATATCTTGTCATTTGGAGTTCTACCTTATTTGGGCTCATAAGTTGCTCATGCTGCACGGACAGAAACTGAAAACAAGGTGAGATCTTGTGAAAGTCAAAAAGCTGACAAGCATTTTAAAATACCTGTCAGTTTGAGGTTTTTAATTAACAGTTACTGACATTCTAGATAGATGCATATACAACAATTAAAACTACTTAATTTACATTTATTACATTTACATTTAATAAACATTATTTAAATATTTACATCTATTTATAAAAATTACATTTTATTTTAATACAACTTCTTTACTAAAAGTGTATATGATAGAATTGGAATGCATAATAGGATTTGTGAGGATAAATTGCAAAAACGTTTTTCAAATATTACATGTAAAACTGCATAGCTTGCTTACCCTATAAATGCATAAAGATTTCAAGAGTGATAGGATTTTGGCAATTGTGTTTTTAAACAATTATGCATATTAAATATAACTGAAAGATAATGTGCAGGTACTGACTGCATTTTATAGACTTAGCTTGTAATTACAGCATGCACTTTTAGCTTGTTAGTATTCTGCTTTCCTACATAGTTCTTTACAACTACATGTGCCTGCCATAAGAATTAAATTCAGCCCACCCATAGTACTGAGTTTATAGACTTTTGGGAACAAAAATAGGCAAATTTACAAATTTAAAATAGGCTAAGTGAGAGGTAATCTGAGAGGGAGTCCTGCAGATTAAAGAAACAGTGCATTGTGTAACTCTTTCCTTGCTTCAGCATGGGTATTAATGTTTTAGTTACTGAAATGACTGGAACAAATTTTCTCCTTTTGTTGCTGATAAAGTAGAAGAGGATGATTTAAAAAACTCTTCTTTGTTCAGGAGGTATTGTAGTAGCTGGAAGGAACTGTCATCATTACAGCAAGCAGAATTAGTTCTTCAAGCTGCAGTGTGACATTAGGAAAAAAAAATTTCTGGCAATAATATTACTTGTATTGAGTATGATCATTGAGGGCAGAGTCAAAAGCAAAACATTTTTGTTTGTTTAGTATTATCTTAAAACGTTCATGTTTAAAAGTTAACATGTATGCTTGTTAAAATTTTGAGAATATAGAAAAGTTCTGGATTTCCATATGTAAATATAAATGGCACTGCAAGTTGCATGTTTTCTCTGTTAAAGGTCAGTGAAGCTGCTCCCTGTGATTCAGTTCCTTCAGAAAAGCATCCAACGTCATTTTGAAGATGTTTCCAAACTGTATGTATTGTTACATTGAAAAGTTTAAATCAAAACCCTGCCCAAAAGTGTGGAGTAATTTGGGTGATGATAGCATGGTATTAGAACTTTCAAGACAGTCTGCTTTTAGAGATGTTTTTATTTTGGGAGCAAAGTGGAATCTTGTTTCTAACATGTTGCTATTTATTTTTACAGCTGTGAATGGAATATCTACAATATTAAATATGCATTGGCCATTTCACAACAGCGGGGCATGAAACGTCTGGCAGAAGAAACATCAGTAGATGAAGACAACTTGGATTCTGACAGTGATTATCTTATGCAAGAAGTTCATAAAGACAATCTTAGTTCCCAGTTACTCTTCGTGGGAGGGAGAAAACCTAAGACAAAGTAATTCTATGCAGTGGTATTCACTGAGAACGAGTGGCCCTCATAGTGGCATATTTTAACTCTTTTTAGCAGTGTGGATGGAGTTACATGTGAGTTATAGAAGTGGGTGAAACGTAGGATAGACAAAGCGCCATCCATGGTGTATTTGGTGTACCCTTTGGCCATAACAGCTTGACAGCATTGATTTCTTGATTCATTGGTTTCTTTTTTTATTGTTCCTGATTTCAAGTAAGACAAAAATCTATTCTTATATCAGTGAAATATGACTGGAAGAAGTGCATTCTTTATTAAAAATGCATTGTACGTAGACTAAGTCTTGTGAGTTATTTGTAATGCAGTCTTGTCATACTTTGTGATGGGCTCTTCTTTTTTTTTTTTTTTTTTTTTTTTTTTTTTTTTTTTTTTTTTTTTTTTTTTTTTTTTTTTTTTTTTTTTTTTTATTTTAAGTGTATTTTTGTGTGTACCTTTGTCTCCGAACAACCAAGCCCCTGCATTTCAGTCTTCCAGTGCTGCTACTTGTTGTTTCCTGGTCTTTTTATGTGCAATTTTTTTTTTAATTATCCTTTTTTAAGTCTTTCTTAATTGGAGGTCTACATATTGCTCTCAACTTGTTTTAAATGTTGTTTTAATACGTACATATTACTGGAACACTGTTAGGAATAAGTGGACCCATTTTTCTTAGTTCTATAGCTTCTAAACCTGATGGAGTTTCACTAATGAGGATAAATGGTATACCCATAACAATGAATATGGGGTACTGTGCTATATAACTTCTGCAGAGGTTTAATTAATTAATCTGAGATACTGCAGTAAAAATTTGTTTGAAAATTGCTGACTCAATAATCTAACTTAAACTGTAAAAGAATGCGTTACAAATGTTCCTTTTTCTCATGAAAGCCCTTTCTTGTTTTTTTTAAATGTTTTTATTAACATATGAAAATCTGAAACTTTTGGTGTCCTTGCTTTTGTGAATTGGCATGAGAATTGGCTAGTAGCAACAGTGAGGTACTGAGCACAAAGAACTATATCTGTGCTTGTGATGCTTTCAAGCCACATGTTGAAAGGGCTTTGTTAATGAAGACACTGCAAATACTAATAATGAGCCAGAATTGATTTTTTGCAGTGTATTCTGTTCTTTTGGATTTGTTTTCTGGTCTCTTTCCACTCTTGGAAGAGAGGAGAGATATGAATATTAGAAAGTGCTGAAGAAAAAACAAAATCTGAAATACACGAGCAGACATGTAGAGTCAGTTTGTAGAATTTCAGTATATAGAATAAAGATGCACTTGCTACTTAAATAAAACATAGCAAAGTGATTTGTTTTGTTTTTCTTGTGGTAGAATGTTTAAAAATATCTTCAGTTGCTGGCGCACCCTTGCCTCCTAACATTTTCATGGTCGTGCCAATGTTTCAGGGTCTCAGAGGGGTGAAGGAGTAGCTGGGCGGGCTGGAGCGATGCTTGCGGAAGTTGCTCTGTGGTATTGTGTTGGGATTTGGAATTGCTTGTCATTCTCCACCCCTCCGCCACCTCTTCCTACGATGGTAGAAAGTAGGGTTTCTACCCTAGGTAGAAAGGAGGCATAGGTGGGTAGGGAAGAAGTAGCGCAGGAAAAAGAAACATCCATCTTGGGATCCTTGTAAAACTGAAGTGCTTAAGCTAACATGGAAGACGTGATCGTGTTACCTGACATATAACATAGTTGTTATTTCTTAATGCATTTTACTGTTTTTCATATACCTGTTATCTTTGCATGCTTTTTTAAAGACCATATTCTTTTCCCAAACTATATGACCTGTAGCAGACGGGCTGTAATCGTTCTGGGACTGTCATGGCAATAGCTTTGTGCTACGTAAAATAGGAGTTGTGCTGTTCTATGAAATCAGGTAACTTGATCCCTAAATTTGTATTTGTCTCTTGGGTTTACAGTATTACAAAACACAGAATATGGGGAAAATATGGCCTTTCAGAACAACCTCTTAGAAACATGGTTTTAGGTTCTTTTACTCCTCACATTCAAAACATTTCTGAAGATGAAAACTTCACAAAAAGTATGTTTTACAAAGCGCATGAGCCTTGAGGGGAGTTGAGAAGGGGTAGTGTCGTACCAGTTCTTGTATATGGGATAAGGATGAGTTCTACTCGCATTAGTCGTTTTGCTTAAGCTGTAGTAAGCTTTTAGGTAATCAAGACAAATTTTATGATGCACATGAAAGCCGATACAATTTTCCAGTGTGCCCTTCCATATTCATAGGAAGAATAGTAAAAACTAAATATCAGATTTTAAGTCTTAAAAAAAAAAACTTGGCTTGGTCCTCACGCACGTTGGCACCATCTGCGGGTCTGACAGTCGCCCGTGCGCGCTGGGGTTGGGCTCTGGGGCAGCGCCACTTCCCTGCCTTCCTCCAGTGCAGGGTGAGACCAGATCTGCAAACCTGTATCTTGCCTCAATTAGATCCGATCATACATAGATGTCCCTATGCATTTCAACAGGACTGTCTTGCTTATATGTAGCTTGGTTTCCTTAATAAAGGAGAGGAGGGGAAAAAGCAAAGCTTTTTATCAGGGGAAGAAATCTACCGGTGATGAAACTTGGCACTGTTTAATGTTTCTTTTATCCATCTCTTTTAAAAGCAATACTCTGTTTCACAAGATCCTAGAGAGAAAGAAATGAAGCTGTCCCTGTATGATGGTTTGTTTATCCTGTTCTTATTAGCAGCCCTAGTCCCCATAGCCTCTTGCTGGCCTTGTACTGGTGTGCCCCCTCCCRCACTCGGGCTGTGCACACCTTGTGGCTACCCCCTCTCGCTTGCAAGAGGAACCAGGTGCTGCTAGGCTTGTGTTCAAAACAAGTCCCAAGGATTTATTTCCGTGCGCGTTTCACTTTTTTTTTACTAATCGCTACTATGATTATTACTGAGGTAAGGGAAGGGACTGAGGGCCTGCAGGCGCCGGCGCGGCCGGGCGCTGGCCGGCGCTGCCCCTCCCCGCCTCCAGGGGGCGCCCTCGCCGGCGCCGCCAAGGGCGCAGCGGCCTCGGGGCGCGGCCCGCCCAGCTCCCCGCACCGCCGCCCGCTCCCGCCGCCCGCCGCCATGCTGGTCTCCCGCGGGCCCGCCCTGTGCACCGCGCTGCGGCGGGCAGCGCCCGGCGGCCTCGCCTCCTTCCACTGCTCCGCTCGGCGCCGCTATGCCGCCCGCGTCGCTGTGGTGAGTAACGGCCCGCGGGGCCGCGCCGCGCCGGGAGGAGGCCCCGGCGGCCGCGGGCTGGGAGGGCCCGGGGCAGCGCAGCAGCTCCGAGGAGAAAGGTTTTTTTACTGCCTGGCTGTCTCCATCCCCCCTCAGCCCCGTGCCGACGGAAGGGCGCCTGTGCAGCTGGGTTCGCTCCGGCGGCGGGGCGGGGGGAGGTGGGAGGGTTTGGCGTGGCGTCGGGCCGAGGAGAGACTCGCCTGGTGGCTGCGGCAGCTGGAAAGCCTTGAGAGAAGCTGAAAGTGAGAAGTTAAAGCTGTTTAGAATTGAGTAACTTGGAGGAAGCTAGACCAGGAGCGGGAAACATGTAGAAATGGGCTTCTGTGTAGTTGTTATTGGCCTGGAGTTGACTCATAAAGAGCTGAATTTGAAATAATTTATAGTGTAATTGGGGGAGGTACTGGCAGTATACAGGAAAATATTTAAACTGGGTTATGCTCTTCCGCAGGAAGGAGATAGAGCATGTTAAAAATACAAAAGGAAGCGAGGAGATGGAGGAGCTATAGGTTGCCAAAGGAAAACAGGCTGTAGGTAGCATCCCAAATGGATACGCAGTTTTGGAGCTCAGTGGACAGTCTTTGAAGCTTGAGCTTTGCATAGTCTTGACACCATAAAATGTAAAGAAAGAAGAAGGCATTACCTGCATGAAGAAATCTGTTTGAGGCAGTTGGCTTGGGAATGGGCGGAATGCTGGTCCAAATGTCTAAAAGGTAACTTACCAGGAATGCTGTCATTTTAGCAAATCACAGCTTTTTAAACAGAGAGTGGAAAACAAATGTTACTGTTGACGTAAATTTCTGACTATGGTAGAAGACAGACTTGTCACCAAGCAGCAGGTAGTGAAATAACAGAAGAGGATAGTGTTTTTGTACTTTGGTTTCAGTGAGTTTCAAAAACATTTTAAAAGTGTTGGTTACAGAAGATAACTTTAGCACAGTCGCTTGTATGTTTATTCAGTCTAAATTAAATGAAAGATAAAAAGTTGGAAAGTAGAAGGCGGCTCAAATATGAGAGCAGCAAAATTGTAGTTAGGATTAACAGGGACAGAAGAACATTCATGGATCTTACTCATTTGGTGAAGTGATGGTATGATGTCGTGCCTGTGAGAGCAGAGGACTGGATGTTGTGATCTGAAAGCCCCTTTGAGTCCAATGTTTCTAACTAAGACAGTTTCTTTCTGTGACTTTCTGTTCATGTGTCTGATTAAAAACTTCCAAGCTTCTAAAAACTGAGATAAAACCAGGAGGGAAGAGAGTTAAGTTAATAAATGGACTCTCTTTAACTGGGGTTTTTCCTTTCAAAACAAACAACCAAACAAAAAAACCCCACAAGAGTTCATATATATACTTTCAGGAACTAGATAATCCTTTGGGTTTTTTTGGTTTTGTTTTGTTCTTAAAATTGCTTTTTTCCTGGGTTTTTTAAAAATGTTTTTTGTCCTTTCTTCGACTTTGTGAAATACTCTCTCCACCCACACAAGGATAGCTGATTGCTTTGTGCTTTTTATTCTCCAGTGTGTATAAACAAACTGAAAGTATTATTACCATAGTAAATAGGAAAAGTATGGCTAATATAGCATAATTGGATTAAAAGTGATTTAGCTATTGATCTCTGATGCAGATCCTCAGACAAAATACAGCAGCAGATAAAATAGTTTATCCTAAGCGCCACCTCAAAGTCCACTTCTATCCCACTTCCGTTTGATGTGCATCTGGATGAGAAGGCATTTCACACGGATATGGACACTTCATAGACGTATCACACTCTGAATAACCCATTGTGTGCACAATAAAAACATACCTAAGGATATCAAGTCAGTTTATTAACTCTGAGGAATAAATGCACAAGCCAATTCTGGGACCTGTCTGTGATGGGTAGCTATAAATAGGAAATGCCAGTTCTGCAGTATGTCAAATGGCGACACCAGTGCTAATAGTATGATGTTGACTGGCAAGAGCTTGTTGCTAAGTTGGGGTTTTTTGGGGGATGGAGGAAGGTTTGTTGTTTGTTTGTTTGCTTGTTTGTTTTTTTACATTTTACAAGGCTTGTGAAAGATCCTGTAGGAAGTTTTGTATCACCTGAAATACTCTCTTGATTTTCTCACTGCAGGTCCTATCTGGTTGCGGTGTCTACGATGGCACAGAAATCCATGAGGCCTCAGCGTAAGTTGCTTTATGAAACTGTAGGCTCCAAAAAAGTCTCCTTTACATTACAGCGGTCTGTTGAATTCAGTTTTGCTCTCTCTGGCCATCAAAATTGCCCTGAAAGATGTATAATGAAGCTTCACAGTTCTCTCACAGCATAATTGCGAGCTCAGGCTGCGTTCTTGCAGTATGCAGTGATTGCTCAAAGATGCAGAACAATGCATGCGGTGCCAGAGCAGTGAGTTTGAGAGAGGCTGTCTTTCCTTCAGAAACAGAAACTCAGAGTTCCAGAGTCAATCTCAAGAGAGTTAAGTAAAGACTTCATTTCATAATCACTTTGAGTTTCTGTTCCTGGGACTAAATCTAACACTAGAATTGTAAATACTCAAGTTGAATTATTAACTCTTAGTGTTAATTGCTAAGAGATGTTTCACCTAAACCTAGATAAAATGTACATATAGGTATGTTAATCGTGGGACTCTTCCATAACACCTGGGGACTTGCAATGAGACAGGAAGTTTATATTGTTCCTGGTTGCCTGCATAAGAGCACTGAACAAAGTAACTTGTCTCTAGTTTACCTGATCCTGCCTCCAAACTGACTTTCTGTTCTGCTTTGCACTTTGGTGTTACATACAGGGATTTTGCTGCTATGTGCTCAGTTTACTTTGGTAGGATGTGTGGTTTTCCTCCTCTTTCAAAAGCAGGTGGTGGAATATTTGTAGCAAGACTTAGGGGCCAGATGAAGCCTCTCTTATAAAGTTCTCAGCATGTTTTATCTCTGTTTTTGTAGCATACTGGTACACCTTAGTCGTGGGGGAGCTGAGGTTCAGATGTATGCTCCAGATGTTCCTCAGATGCATGTCATTGACCACAGTAAAGGGCAACCAGCCGAAGCTGAGTCAAGGTAAAGTCTGTGTTTAATGTGTTTTCCATGACTGCTGAGTCTCAGTCTCTTACGTGTTCTTCAGACATAGCAGCCTGTAACTGCACTTGTAGCACTTTGCTGACTGGCTTTAGTAGCTTTATGCTAGCTGGTATTTTGATTGGAGAGAAAATATTAAATGAGTTTTCTGGACTTGATTATATACAGTCTCTTAATACCTGTGTTTCCCGGTAGTAGTATTTCAGAAGCATCGACAGCTTCAGTTATTGAGTACCACTGTTGTTCTTGCTTCCTCCCTTCCTCCCCCTCCTCTTCCTCTGCCAAAACTTTCTTTACGCTCTTCTGTGCGCAAATGCTTAATTCATCTCATTGTTTTATTTCTGGTTCTTCAAGGAACGTTTTAGTGGAATCTGCAAGGATTGCTCGTGGTAAAATTGCAAGCCTGGCTAAGCTTACTACAGCAGACCATGATGCTGTGATATTCCCTGGTGGATTTGGAGCTGCTAAAAACTTGTGAGTGCCAACTAAGCATTAGACTCCTCAACGAAATATTCATTATCAACTATTTATAATCAACTATGATTTGCACAATAAAATCAGGAAGCAATAAATGGCCTTATTTACTACATATGTAACCACTACTTAATAAGGAAAACTCCTTTCAAAGTGTTGGAGTTAAGTTGTGCTGTTCATGATGGTTTCCAGTCGTAATTCTTATTGACATTGTCACGGTTTAAATTTTCTGAACAATGTTGGTGAGAATTCTGGAGTTTAGATAATGCACAAGAAGTCCTTTTTCCCCCACCCTTGTGGTGATTCTTTTTGGGCCTGACTGAGGGAACTGAAGGTAAAACTTCAATAGTTTCAGGTGTTCCTAGTGTTATTATTCTGTTTCTTCATGTCTGCCTACCAAAAAGTCCCCTCTTGCATTAGTAACGATAAAACAACAGCTAGCTCAAAA
>JAYKAV010003354.1:1235171-1251560 GCA_035582835.1 Phoebastria nigripes
GGGGGGAAATGTTAGCCATGTGGAATACTGATCATCTTGTTATTGAACTGCCATTTTGTTGGCTTTGAGAAACCTGAATGTTATTTCCCTTTCCTACTTACGTATTTTTCTTCTTTGAAAATGTTGTTCCGCTTCTCAGTAATCCTAGAAAGCTGATTTGATAATTCTTGTTTCTAGGTATTTATATCAAGTAAGGAACTTTATGACATACCAAAGCCTTAGAAGTGAGTCATTTTGGGTAAAGCACTGCTGGTCAACTACAGCATTTTTCAACCACTTTTTAGAAGCTATTAAGTTTGTGATGACCGTTGAGAGCCAGTTTCAGGGCAGATAGGCATTTCTATTTGTAGGTTTATACTGAGGTATGCATAAAGTGTCTTCTTGTGGCAGATCGACCTTTGCTGTTGATGGGAAGGATTGCAAGGTGAACAGAGAAGTTGAACGTGTCTTGAAAGACTTCCACAAAGCAGGCAAACCTATTGGGTACGTATGCTAGTTGGAGGGGCATTTGTTTGATGGTGTGAGCATGGAGACAAAGTATGTTTTGTGGAAATGTGCAGTTGTTATTGTTGGAGCTAGAAACAACATCGTCAGTTTTGTATCAGTTGTAGCTTATTTTTTTAAATGTGTTTTTCAAGATGTGTGTGTGCGTAGGTGTTTGTGGGAAAAGAGGCTAAGAAGATGTTAAGTGGAAGTTGCCTTGTGATGCTTCTCAGATTTGTAAGACCATACCCATTTGAATCTTTTCAGTTATGACCAAGTTTTGAAAGAGTGCCATCGTAGAATCGCTCTTGTAATTTGTTTTGTTGCAGTCTTTGCTGCATTTCACCGGTGTTGGCAGCAAAGGTTCTCTCTGGTGCTGAAGTAACTGTGGGCCATGAAGAAGAGGAAGGTGGCAAGTGGCCTTATGCTGGGACTGCTGGAGCCATTAAAGAACTGGGAGGAAAGCATTGTGTGAAAGAAGTAACTATATCCTTCCCTGTTAATTTTCATGTTGAGAGACAGTTTAGTAATGTGTTGTTAACAGTAATGAATACATGCAGGATCTATGCTTTTCCACTTACAGTTTAGTGGGAATATACAGTGTATAGCAGTGTACAGCAGATAGCATGTAATACAGTGCATGATTAGAAAACATTGTCTTCTGTACACAGCTGTGTAGTTAGAAGTCATTCTCAGTCATTGCCTTAGAATTCCCTTGGACATCCAGTAATGCAGTAAATGCTGAGTGAATTTGCACATAAAACTGGAATGAGTTACATTCGGTCAGTTCTCTTTGAGATTTTTTTTTTGTTTTCCTGAAGGCTAATGCTGTAATCAAACTGTACTCGGAGACATTTATTACAGTCAGTAAGTTTCGCAGGTTTTCTTTTGTTTCTGAGTGCCAGCGTTCCCACAGATTGTACTTGCAGTGTTTGTATTTCTGACAAAAATAGCTTCTAGTATCTTGGATTATAGGTTGCAGCTGTCTTTACAGCTGGATGGTATAATATATTTGGAGGTGCTTTTTTACAGGATAGTGGAGTTGTGAGGTTTTGTCAATGATAGTTTATTTTGCAGACAGCATCTGCAAGTGAGACATAGGCTGCGTTTTCCTTAACTCGCTTTTACGAAGCTCACGTGGATACAAAAAACAAGGTGGTGACTACCCCAGCATTTATGTGTGAAGCAGAATTACATAATATCTTCGATGGCATTGGGGCCATGGTAAAGAATGTGCTAAAATTAACTGGCAAATAAAAAAAAAAAAAATCAGAAATGTTTAAATTTAGGGTGTAGTATCAAATATAATACGGACCAATGGAAAGTTTTTCACCTGCTTGTCCTGTTCATGCTCTGGTGGATGCCGATACAAAGCTGATTGATTCCCAGCTGCAGGGTTTTCTATGCCCTTTCTGAGAGAGGGGCCTGCAGAAAGGCTTACAGAGTACAAGCAATCTGGCCTGAGACAGCATTTTCTTGAGCTTTTTCAGCTGGAGAGAGCTGTGCGGACATATTCTGAAACCAGTCCTCCCGATGCACCAGTATCAAATAATTTCTGTGGGGGCAAAAGGAGACTAAAGGCCCTTTCAGAAGCTGAGAGCAGAGGTGTTATTAGGGATATAGCAGATGCAGTGGCAGTATATCTAGTGGATGAAGAATGGGAGAAGAGAGGAATTATTGCATTGTTCAAAGTGTACGTGCTCAGGCCTGTATCTGTGAACTAAAAGCCAGGATCATCTGTCAAGGGAATAGACATCTTCTGCATCTTAATTTTAGCTTGGTATTAATTAAAAGATTAATGTTTTGTTTCTTCATTTCAAAGAATCCTCTTTTCACAAAGGAGCCATTCTGAATATCAGTCAGCAGCAGGATACATCTTAACTGTCACGACACTAGCACTTTGAAAAATTCATCCATTGGCCCATTATAGCTAAAAAGGTCTTGAAATGAAGGAGAAAATATCCGCTGATGTGACGCACAATTAATAATATCCGTGTTAAAGTAGTTGCATGACTAGCAGTGGATGGAAGAAACAATCTCAAATTACCCTTACTTTCCCTGCTTTAGGGTAATAAAGTTTTCTCCAAAGAAATATTATTGAATGTCTGGAATAATGATGTATAAATAAATAAATTTCTGCCCTTATCTTATCCTTGTCCCTTCACTTTTGTTTGACAGCTGCCTCTGATAACTTACACTGGTTGATATATTCTAGCAGTTTTTCTGCTTTTCTGTTCTCTTCACGTCCGAGACATTTTTTCCGTATAGAATCCAGCAGAGTCTCCTTCCCCCCTTCCAAGTTGTTTGTCACCTTTCTATTCAGCAGGAAGCAACATTTCTCAAATTAAACGAACAAAATGACACCCCTTACCTTGTATTAAAGTTCCTTTTACATGACAGACATGCTGAAGGGAACCTGTATTTTTAAGGGAGAATTGTGTGTTTCATAAATGAAATCTACAAGTCTTAGATTGGGTTGGAGTATGGTAAATACTGTCTGTGGCTGAAGACTTGCTAGGGATGTGGAATTAAATTTTTTTTATTGGGGGGAGCAAAGAGGAGGAATGAAGCTTGAATATGAGTGGTGGGCATGCTCATCTTAGTCAGTGTTCACGGAAAAAGTGTTTTTGCTTCTGGAGCCTCTTAGTATGTGGTTTATTTTTTTGTCACTAAAAATCAGTTTCGGATTTAGAAGATCTGAATTTGTACTTCAAAGATGGCACTGTTTTCTTGGAGGATTTCATAGAGATCTCTTGTGCAGATCACAAACTCCAGCGTGGGTACAAAGAAATACACAGAAACCAAGTCATCATGGTAGCAGGCATGGTTCATAAAGTGGATTTTGGACATATTCTGAAACTTTTTTGCTTGTGCATCAAATTCTTTACGAAATTTTCAGTATCAAGTTGTTAAGAAAGAGAATTTAAAATACTGTCACTATGTAATTCAGTGCAAATAAAGCCTTTCCTCCATAAGCTTTGCTTGTACATAAGTGTATATTTTTAATATCAGTTTTATACACAGAGGTTTAGCAGAATATGGGAGGTCATTATTCATATAAAATGTAGTGACATTTTAAAATGTGTGTCTTTCCTGCATCTGCAGGAGTTTTAAAAGAAATTTGGTAACATAAGAAAGTACCACAAAACAGAGATGGTAATTGAAATCCCCGGAGTAGAGGGAGAACAGCTGCTACCTGTGTTAACGGTACCTTCCTGGGCTATAAAAGTGATCTAAATTGAGCTCAACTCTTCCTGTCAGGGACTGAGAGTTAAATCTTTCCATTAGCTCCCCTCACCACAGCAGGTTGTGTATATGTATTTAGGGTTTCTCATATCTGCAGTTCCTAGTAAGTGCAGCTGTGGTGGCATAAAGCTTTCTTAGATTCTGAATCTTCGATTCAGGTCTCCTGAGGAAAAAGATGATTTTTTTTAAGAAATTGCTATTATCATGCAGTGACCAGCTGTTGCAAGTTGATTGGTAGATCATCCAGATGTTGCCTCTTTTTACAGTCCTCTGACATTCTTGAATCCAGATACCCAAATAATGAAGACTACTAATAATCTACTGTGTACCTTTCTAAGCAGATGCAGTGGTGGTCATGTGGATCCCTGACCTGGTGGCTTCCAGGTTGGATTATCACAGTAGCACATGCTTAGAATCAAGTATGCAAATTGAAAAGCTCACCTAATTTGACAGGACATCTCATCTGCTAAATAACAGCTCTACTCTAAAATGATGGTCTCAATATCAGTGACTGTTTGAGGGCTAGGGCTGTGAGTTGTAATGAGAGTAGCTAAGGAACCACCAGCTCCTCCTCAGTGCCTGAAATGTTTTTCAAGGTAGTTTCACAAAAAGCGAGCCGCCCATACAGTGTTGTCAGTGCTGGAAGCTTGGGCATTTAGTGGGGATGGGATGAACACATACGCACTGGGGAAGTCAAAGACAAAATTTTATTTTCAGAAATAATCACATTTTAGAGCACCTTTTTACCCTTCTTTTTTTCCATCATTCAGAGATAACGTTTTTTAAGGGAGAAAGAATCGTGCACCAGAACTGCCTTTCTTTTTTTTTATTCTCTCTAGTTTCACAGTAATGTGCTGAGTACAAACCTTTGCTACCCACATTTTAAATTTTTTTTTTATTACTAGAAGATCGTTTAACTTTGATGGAAGAGGTAAGATTGTCATCTTGGCTTCCAGCCAGTGTAAATTTGGAGGGAAATTCCATGTGCGTTTAGAGATTAATAGAGGCATTTGTCTGCCAAGCTGGGTTTTTCCTTTCCTTCCATAGGGCTGTTTGGAGCTGCTGAGGGGTTTGCTAGTTTCAGCCAAGTGGGTAGAAGTTTATGATTAATATGTTTTGTTAAACGCTATCAGAAATAAGAAGTGAAAGAATGTGTATTCTTCAAGCCTCCACAAGGAGGCATGCAATATCTGGCTTATGGACCCTGCCATTTTTCACCTTCAGAAGGCATTTAAGAACTTTGTCCTGCTGGAAGGGAGTGGTAATAAATGCCCCTCCTGCTTCTGTTGGTTTTCTAGTGATGTGATGGGGTTAACTTGTGGGGTGTGGGGAGGAGTTGTTACCTCTCAGTTGTGTTTCTGCCCAGCCCGTTCTGCCCCCATTGATGCTTACACACAAAAAACATTTTATGAAATGTTTCTCTGCAGATTGTTACAGTGTTCACAAATTTGACAGCGGTGCTTTCTTCTTCTAAAAGCAGAACTGAGAGTTAGGGATTGAGATGCACTTTCTGTTTTTACCCTTCGGTTTGCGGCGACAAGAGACACCTTTTGGATGAAGCAGATGCCAGCAGGGGGGACTTTGTGAACAACGCTCTGTGCAGGTTTTCCCTTCCCCAGGCACAGTATTCCAGCAGTTGTTTTCTGTATGACATTTTTGTGTTGACATTTTGGACACAATCAAACAAATACTGCTTCCTACTTGTTTAACAAAAATGTAATAGGAAATCCAGTTCCATCGCAATGAATGCGTTTGTCCCACTGCCTTGTTACGACTCATTTCTTCAACACAGTGACTTCTTATTTATCTCCCTGAAAGTATAACATCAAACATACTTACGTTAAGCTCTAAAGCCTTCTTGTGATACAATTATCACTGAAAAATGAGGAAAAGTGTAGTATAAAGTCATAAAAGCACACAGTGGTGTACTTTTTGTTGGTGGTGGTTTTTTGGGTTTTGTTTTTGCTTTTTGTTTTTTTGTTTTGTTTTGTTTTTTAAAATAATAATAATGCTATTATAGCCAAGGTGACCTAAAACCAAGTTTTGTAGGGAGGGACTTTTATCAGGCCAAGAAATACTCCTGGAAGGAAACACGCTGTTTCTTCAAGGGTGTCTGTGTTTGCAAGCTAGCAGTAGCTCATATGTGTGTGTATACATACATAGTTTATTTTTTTTTCAGAGTGGGAGCTTAGATAACCCTCCATCTGCAAATAACTGAGAGTTGCCTGCATTCCAGGGCTTGAGTCTTTTGTTTGAGCTGTTTTTCTTCCTCCTTCCCATGGCTTGCAGTGGCTGAGGGGAAGCTTGCTTGTTGTATGGGTCAGCCTTAGCCCTCAGAAGAATTAAGGAACTGATATTTGGTTATCTTTTCCAAGGTGATTTCAGTGGTGGTCAGACTCTCTGTGGAAAGAGATAGAGAGGGGAAGAGAAGGGACTAAACTTGGACAATCCCAGAAGTTGAAACAGAAGTTGCAACGAGGATTGCATTACCCATAGCAACATGATTTCTTGCTGCATATTTAAAAATAATCACCGTCCATGCTTATTTTCAGTATTTTTCGGTGCCCTTTGTTCAACTGCTGAGTATCATGCTATGTGAATGACTGCCCGCAGACTTAGCTGAAATAACGGTGAAAATTCTGCATCAAATGTATTACATTCATTTCTTGCTGATGATCTATATGGGCCATTTCTCCCACATCATATGGAACTGAAAGGAGCTCAGTGAAAAGCATTAACCAGTTAAACTGACCTCACTGTAAACTTAGATAACCTCTAAGGTGAGCAAACTAACTCCTTTTTGTCTCTTACCAGTGTCACTGTCAAACATGAAAAAATGAACTTGCTTTTACAGCCATTCTTTCGTGAGAATAATGTACAAGGATCTCTTAAGAATTTCTTTAATGTAGCAGATTATCAGCCTATGCCCTTGCCATATGAAATACGTCGGTGTGGCCACCAGGGTACTACAAGTGAGAGAAGTGGAGATTCCTTCTTCTTAAATGTGTAGATTGTTTTTGTGCTCCTTCGTTTTCAAAGCTCTCTCTCTCGTTCATGATGAAACTCTGGAAAACACAAGAAGTTTGTGCTGCTCATGTTCTGCATGTTGAGTGAACTTTAAGACAGACGCTTGCTGTGTCACCGGCCAGGCAAGGAAGGACAAATCAAGGTCTGCTAGACATTCAAACCTTCGCTTGCAGTCTCCCAGGAAATTGGAATGGCGGTCGTATATTACTACTGGGAATGGTGTTAATTACAGCTCTGGGAAAACTTTAATAAACAGGGACGTTTAAACATTCCAAGTGCTGCTGCAAATCTGAGTCATAAAAAAAGTAGGGTTGTAAGCAACATTTAGAGGTCATCCAGTCTTCTTCCCCCCACCCTTCATTCCTCCTACCTTCATCTGCTCATGTGTTTACTGTGATTCATGCCAGTTTGCACAGGCAGGGAGAATCATTTCTGAGGGTGAAAGATGCAGATGACTGAGGGGATTGGGCATTCCTCGTAGGCACCAGCCAGCACAGTGCCTGCTCTGAAATGTATGACTGGGTTGTCCCTCTCTGCAGCAGTGAGGCTCTGTTCTAGCCCTGCATGCCCGCATAAAGGTTTTTAAGTAATTATTCATTTGCTTGTCCAAGAAATGCAGCTATATAGTCACACAGCTTGCACTTGTGAGTGGAGGTGCTCATGTTGTTCGTGTGCCTCAACACCTTTTGAAAAGTGGAGGGCTGCTTAAGTGGCTATTAGATTTTAGAAGTCATACGGTCCTTGAGATGAGGGCAAGCAGTTCAGACTTTTGGGACCAACAGACCTGTACAGATGCCACCTTTCAGACTTTCTGATTGCACAGGGAGCCTAGCTAACTGTAGGAACAACTAGAATACAAATAAAGAACTCTTAGAGACCAAGTGATTGCTCTCATCAGGGGTTTTTTGGTTTTTTTTTTTTTAGGTTTTTATTTTTAATCAACTTTTGTTTTGAAAAATACATGGAATCTGAGACAAACATTTGGAGGGTAGGACACAAAAAGACAATCACAGTATGTACAATTCTTATATTCAGTCTTTCTGTGAAGTGGGACCCCAGCTGTTAGGCTAAGCTGCTCCGTACCCAGGGTAGCCCGAGTACCAACTGAGCTTCACTGCAGCAGCAGCACAGGCTGTGCGTGGGATTTTGTGTCTCTTCCCCACCATGGGGAAAGGGTTCTTTGTTAAGAAAGTGAAAGGTAACTGTCTCCTTTACCTCAATGGATACCATTTTAAGCTCTATTTGATTCTGTTCCCTTCCTTGCAAAAACAATCCTGTCTTTCCTTTGGAAAGAGGGTGGAAGTGTTCCAAATCAAAACAACTTTATGTGCGTCCTTATGACGGCTCAGCCAGAAGGAGTACGTTGCAGTCACCGCTGTTCACCAGCCCGGGTGAGTAGTTCTCTGGACGCTTCTCAGTTCTGTAATAGTGTGGTTGCAGCAGCTCTGGCCTGGCACAAAACTGCTGCACTTTCTTGATGTTGTTGGTATACAGGATCTTTTCAATCTTAGTTTTACACAGGACATCTATGCTACCTGAAATGAACATTTCCAGAACGAAACCCATTTAATTTGCACAGGTATCAGTTACAATTTTTCTGACCAGTTTTTAATTATTTTTTCTTCCAAAGGTGCCATTTTTAAAGAAGTAATATCATCACAGTAACAATTTCTTGTCGCACAATTCTAGCTTAAGAATCCAGCTTTTGTGCGATGATCACATTTACCTTGCTGTGTTTTGTGACAAAAAAACACTGAATTCAGCCTTCTAAAGCTTTTGGCTTATTTAGAAGTGGATTTTGTAATATTACATCACTTCCTTCCTCTACGTTGATGTTTTATGAAGTTCCATCATCTTTCTCGGTCAGCTTCACCCTTCCACTGAAGAAATACTACATTTCTTGGGGAAAAAAAGTTGTTACTGATAGCCCATGACGCTTCAGAGTAAAAATAGAAGCTAAAGTTCCACAGGCTCAAGTTTCACAAGGTTTCCATCCTTATGTTTCACAAAACGCGAGTGTCTTCCTACTTCCAGTTTTTATCTGACACAAAGGGTAATTACCCCTCCTTCTCCTTTCAATTCTCTTGAAGGACAGCAGATGAGATCTTAGGCAAAAGATCTCACTAGGGTCAATTATAATGTGACCTTGTAGTTTGATGAGTCTTTTATCCTGTCATTAAAGCAAAACCACAAAATCCAAAATAAAATATTTGTACCGGCAGCACTAAAACTGGGCTCCAAGAAAAAAATGAAAAAGCAGACTTGCCACCTCTGAGTTTTGCTGCCTTTGGTTTTGTGGAACACCAAAATGCGGGACATAAACACCTCGTGCTAGGTCTGTTTTCAGCTATTGGTGTTTCTTTCACATGGCTCTGGAACAGTTGTCACGCTAACCCTACGGAGCTGTTCTGCCCAAAGAGGTCCTCTGGTGAGGAGAACTTCCCAAAGAGAAGGTTGCCTTCCCCAGTTACAAGTGCCAAACCCCCAGTGTGACCAGGAGGTGGAGAGAGAGGGGAAGCATAGCCAGACACGGCATATCAGCAGCGCTTCTGGAGGAAATCTGACTGTGTCCTGAAAAATTAAAAAAGAGAAGTCAGCATGTAACTGGTGGCTTGACAGGAAGTGTATTTGAAGTTTGTGTGATATATTTTACATGAATGCATTTGATGGAAGATTGTTTGTAAAATCATGTGGATTTTGGCTCATTTTCAAAATTCTCCTTTTTGTGTGTGTGTGTACGATCCAGAAAAAACAGTCTCAAGGTACTGTGACAAATCATTTTTTCTCCTTCATAGAAAAGGCACAGACACTCAGCAACAATGAATACAACTTGCTTTTCTGGATGACTGAGAATACTTGTTTAAAATCCTGATAGAACAACAACAACTGAAAGAGTGTAAAACGWTATCATTCTACCTATTCAGGGCCTGAGGTAGGCGTTGTGATTAAGAGTCCATAAATAATGGTAATAAATATTAAAAAGTCTAGGCCACGGATGCTTAGGTGGTAGCAGCACTGTGTACYGCTATTGGTACATAAGCCACAACGTGGACACAGAGCACAGATCATCCTTGCCACAGATGGTACCTGCAACCCATGCTGGATGTAGTACACAAATAAAAAAAGATTTTGAACCCCTGACTTAAGTAGTAGAGAAATTTTTCCTTCCAAGTCCTTCTCTGGGAAGATCAGGCTGTATATTGTTTTYGATACCAATTTCTATACCAGTAGAATAGCAGGGTAGGAAGGTTCTGCAGAGGGACCTGGACAGGCTGGATCGATGGGCTGAGGCCAGCTGCATGAGGTTCAACAAGGCCAAGTGCCGGGTCCTGCGCTTCGGCCACAACAACCCCATGCAATGCTACAGGCTTGGGGAAGAGTGGCTGGAAAGCTGCCCGGCAGAAAAGGACCTGGGGGTGCTGGTTGACAGCCGGCTGAACATGAGCCGGCAGTGTGCCCAGGTGGCCAAGAAGGCCAACGGCATCCTGGCCTGTATCAGAAATAGTGTGGCCAGCAGGAGTAGGGAAGTGATCGTCCCCCTGTACTCGGCACTGGTGAGGCYSCACCTCGAATACTGTGTTCGGTTTTGGGCCCCTCACTACAAGAAGGACATTGAGGTGCTGGAGTGTGTCCAGAGRAGGGCAATGAAGCTGGTGAAGGGTCTGGAGCGCAAGTCTTATGAGGAGTGGCTGAGGGAACTGGGGTTGTTTAGCCTGGAGAGGAGGAGGCTGAGGGGAGACCTTATCGTGCTCTACAACTACCTGAAAGGAGGTTGCAGCGAGGTGGGTGTTGGTCTCTTCTCCCAAGTAACTAGCGATAGGACAAGAGGAAACAGCCTCAAGTTGCTCCAGGGGAGGTTTAGATTGGACATTAGGAAAAATTTCTTTACTGAAAGGGTGGTTAAACATTGGAACAGGCTGCCCAGGGAACTGGTGGAGTCACCATCCCTGGAAGTATTTAAAAGATGTGTAGATGAGGCGCTTAGGGACATGGTTTAGTGGGCATGGTGGTGTTGGGTTGACGGTTGGACTCGATGATCTTAGAGGTCTTTTCCAACCTTCATGATTCTATGATTGTACGCTTCTTAGACTGTTCCTATTGCTGTGATATCAGCTTTCAGTATGTTGCTGCAGTTAACTTATCGCTAGTAGGGGTGCTTCCTCCTTCTCCTCCTAGAAGAAGTATGCGGTATTAACGTGGAAAGAGCAAGTAAACATCGGGTGGTCCTCAGTAACGCTTTGAAGTAAATGTAGGATTATAGCAAGTCTCCTGGCCTCTTGTGACCTCTTCCAGGCCTAGGCACTTTCATTTTTCCCAGAAAAAAAACTTAAAACAAGTTTTGATTGACCCAGAAGGAGTCTCGCAAGAAACCCAAAGTGACAGTAAAGTTAGGCTCTTTAAAATAATTATGAAAAAAAATCAATCCAGCAAATAAACAAACAGAAATGAAGCAGATCAAAACTGTTTCTGTTTTATATAAAAATATTAAATATCTGCTGATCTGGTTATGATGCATGAGAACTATTTCTGCAGACAGTGTCTTTGTTCTCAGCAGGTTGTTTAACTTATTCTAAGTCCCTTCCAAAATAACAACTAATACAAAACAGATTCTCTTCCTCCCTTTCTTAAGAAATGGCTGAAAATAAAAAAAAATGGGAGCTGCAGCTGATGATTTTCTTTAAAAGAAGTTGACATCAGGAAATATTTGTTCCTTTTTGCAAAAAATTATGTTTCAAAAGTTAGGCTTCTGTTCTTTCCTCCATTCCCAAGGTCCCCAAAAGCCAGCAGTACAAGAAACTTCAGGTGTCTGAAGTGTGTAATTCAGTTTTTTCTCCTATAGCAAAGTTGAAACACTCCCCCTCGTCGCAATCACTTTTTTCTTTTTCAATGAAAATACCTTTTCATGGCGAGAAATAAAATGTTTATACTGAGGAAAAGTTGTCAGAAAGTTTTCGGCTGAGTCAAACTTATATGCAACTATCTCCTTTAAATACAGCCTGCTTACCTTTTGGTTTTGAGAAACTTCCATTGCTACTTGCATTAAAAAGTTTGACCCTTGATAATTTCTTATTTCTTGTGGAAGGTAACAGCTAGAGATATTCTAGCTCCTGTTCTGTTTGCTTTTATAATGTTATAATGTGGTGCTGCGTCACTGAAGGCACATGATACCGTATTGAATTTAACTTCATGKTTTTTAAAGACCTTTGAGCCAGCTGGAGGAGCTATCTTAGGTCTAAAAAGGGTGTTTCCTGTTTCCAATTTTTCAAGTTGTTTATTGCTCATGAAGTACAGAGCTGATTTTTTCTGTGTCGTCATGAGATAAAACACTGGAACATTTCTCTTCCTTAGTTTCTATTTGAGTTTATTGCTGCTTAATCTGGCTGTAACGTCGTAATGTTGTTGAATTTATTATGTTAACTGTAATATAATTATTGTTATGTAATGGATTTTATCTTTCAGCTACACTGAGTAAAATACAAATTGCACCTATTGATTTTTATATGACAAAATGTTACAGGTCTGATACCAATTTAAGATTTTGTAGAGCTAATAAGAATAATTTGGCTTACAAGCAGGATTTTTACGGGAGAATTCACTGACGATGGCATGTCAGAGCTGGACAGCCCTTCTGTATTGCACTCACTCCAGAAGTGTTTACAAATGACCCTAATATAGTTACTTCTCTGTAATGATTAAACCTAGACATTAGCATCTGCACTATACTTCAGAATTGCCTTTGGATGAGATCTACTTTAATTTTCCCAGAAGAGCTTACGTGGAGTCATTAATCATGTATTTTTAGAATATTTATTACCTTATTTACCCAAAAGGACCCCCCAAATCTCTTGATCCGGTAGTTCATTCATACCAAGGTAATTTACAAAGGCCTTAACTCCCAGAACCGAATGGCTTCCATGTTACTGGGTTTTTACTGATTCTTATGATGCCTATAATGGTGAGTACCTTTATGCACTAGTGACCCCTGGCACTTCAGTATTCTTCTTTCTGCAGTCTAGGTCTGTCTTAGTGGTGGAGATATTTTTCCCTGTCTGGGACAGCTGTATTTTGCTAGACTTAGTAAGAGAGAACAAGCACCTTAAGTCTATTGGACTTTCTCTGTTCAGCACATTTTACCAATCTTGCAAATTCAAATTAAAGCACTGGATAATCACTGAGACACTTAGCAGATTAAGGAATATTGCCTTACCAGAAGGGGAAGGAGCATCCTCAATGCTAGATGGAGCTGGAAAAAAACAACAATAATCAATCAAAGTTATTTGTTTGAGCCTAGAACAGAAAAAGGGTACTGGTAAGTGATCTAAGGGTTAGTGTTTTTTTCTGAGAAAGAATACATTTGTCAAACAAATTGAAAGTTTAAATATGATCACAGAATTAAATCAAAGACACCTTACTGCTCCCAAAAATTAGATGATGAAAACATTTTGATTCTGCATTTTCAAAACACCTTTTTTTCATTTTGGAAACTGCAAAACATTTCACTTTGAAATTTTCTGAACAAAAGTATCTCACTTTACATTTTAAAGATATTTTTCTCTGGAGAATGACGTGCATTAAAACAAAGATATTAAAGGGTTTATATTACTTGAAAACAAAATTTTTCTATTTTAAGCAGAATTAAATGTTTGTGGTTGACCATAATGAAAGTTTCCAGCTGATTTATTCAAGCAAGACACCTTAAAAAACTATGATTTGTTTTGACGTGTATCCCCTTTTTTTAATTTGCTTTTTCAGTTGGTCAACTGGTCAAACCCGATGTCCCATCATTCTGCTGGCCATGCTTGTAGGTAGTTCAAACATGTTAGCTCAGTTGTTTGGCATTATTCAAGCACGTGTTATGGTCTTATTTTCCTAAGGAAGAAAAATAATAATTCTTGTTGCATGTGTCCAGCCTTGCCACCAGATCCAGATCTTCCAGCTGCAAGGGAAAAGGTAATTAGCATCTCCTGTCTCTCACCTGAAAGGGTATATGGCCTGGGCTTTGGATCCAATTGCCAGAGATGAAACTAATCCTGCTTCACAGACCCAAGTGCAAACAATGAAATAAGCTCTCCTGTTCCTCTGGGACAAGGTGGATCCAGGACAGTACAAATCCATAAATAACCAAATGCTTAAAAGTTGGGGAGACCTCATTATTCATTAATGTCTCCTGCGAAGGGAGGGGGAAGAGGCAGGCAGCTTGCCTTCAGGAGTCCTGCTGCTTCTGTGGATATGCCGTGCTGAAGCTTAACAAAGATGCATTTTTTTTTCCCTCTCACTTACTCTTCCAACAAAAGCAAGGAACAGAGTGAAACTGAGTGAAGATTTGCTTTAGAAACTGAAGTCATCCCAGTCAATGGCCACATATGGCTTGTCAACAAGAAATGCTGCCCTCAACCCCCTCCCTCTGAACTAAAAAAAAAAATCTTACCTGATACAGTGAGTTTAATCTTAGATTTCTGTGTTTTGTTGGGATGATCCCCAGTCTGTTTGTAGATGCAAGTATATACAGCTGTGTCCAGTAACTGGACATTGGAGAGCTTTAAGGAAAAGTTGCCATGCTTCATCTGGTCCAAAAAAAGACTAGTTCTGCCATGGTAATGTTTGTCCTGGAACTTCAGCGAATCCTGCCCATTGTGAAAAAAGTGCACTAAGACAGAGTCTATCTGCCAGTAGAGCATTGAATTGGAAAGGATCAGCTCTCCAGGAGAGGTGGTGGTGCAAGGCAAAATGACAGTTTCTCCAACAAATGCGTGGCACATTGTGTCTGGTTGACCTGGAATAAAAACCAGACAACTTCTCAGTGTGCAGCAGAGCTAGGGACACCAGGTTTCCTACAATTTGGCTTCACTGCATCATTGTTGCCTCTCTTCCTCCCCCTTCTTCTGCCCGTGTCCTCCTGCTCCCAGCCAGGCAGGAGGCAGTATGTGCTATGCCAGGACTGAGGGCCATGTATGCTCAGTGCCCATCCAGCTGTGCAGCAGGACAGATGTTGCTGTGTGCAAGTTGCCTTCGCTTTGTCAGTGTGGGTTCTGCTTGAACTTGTCTCCATAGCTGGTGATTTTTCTCCCAGCTTCTGGGGATCTTAGTCTTTGAGATAGGGTGTCTGATTTGATTTTAATTAATCAGTCAGTTCACAAGAGGAAAAGGGGATGCAGGGAAGTGAAGACGGGCAGACATGATTAAGCAAGTTTTGGTTTTGTAGGAAGTCTGGCTGAAAAAAGGAGAAGTTTGAAAAGGGTGTTATATCAGCAAGAGAAAAGTCCTGGATGAGTTTGGTCTCCCCCAATTCCCATTGCTCACCTATCAGATCATGGCTCTCGATTTGTAAATAATGTGCTAGAGGTCCCTGTCTCCCTTCCCCTGCGACATCTTGCAGAGGGTCTGACAGAGTAGGGCTTTTTTCTGCAAGGTGCACTCTTGCTAACACCTGCCCCGTGGCCTCTCATACTCTTTGGTATAGTTATTCTCCCAGTAGCCCAGAATGAAGGTCTGTCATTCCCACTTTAGGTAAATGACTTTTCCAAGGCCTCAGGGAGACAGATACTTTGTGCAGGTGGCCTGGACATCGGGCAGAGATGTTACCAACCTTACCAACCAATTCCAGCACATGCAAGAACCGGGGTGAGGGTAGCCTGCTGGTGAACAAACGGGCGGGCAGGCAGGGCCGGAAGCCAGATGCATCTCACTTGTACACACTGTTCATTTAATAACTTTGATACTAATTATTTTTATAAATTCTTCCAAGTTAGTTGAAAGTATACTAAAACTTGCACAAATGGGGGAGTCTGCCACTATCATGTAGGACAACTCTTACTAGATTGTGGTGTTATATTTTCTAGGGGAAGACTGGGTTATGGAAGAAGGTTTCTGTGCATTTATAAAGCATAGACAACTAGGTATTTTCAGCACAGAATATGGGCTTACATTAACACTTTGACCAAACCTGTTTCATAAAATGATTTTATAAATTAAAATGCAGATGAATTAATTTGGATGGAAAACTCATCCCCAGCAGAGAGCAGAACAAAAGCAGCATGAGTCTGCAATTGTGCCAAGAAGAGAAGCTAAAATTCACTGTGAAACAACTCAATCTGTTTCACAGTTCTGTGAAGCATAAGGGGTAAGTAATCAGACTAAATATAGAAATAAATGTTCTTGGTCGCAGTGTGGTCATTCCTGTGTTCTAGGCCTGCACCAGCTCTGTGCGTAGATTGGGCTAAAGACCAAAGAGAGTCCCAGTTCCCCCTTGAGGTCACTGACATCAGCCAGGGCTCAGCTTGTTACATGCTTGGGCCTCTGCTTCCTTATCAATCAGTGTCTGTTTTGAAGCTTGTTTGGTGTCACATTGTGTCCATCCAGACAGACATAAAAGCAGAAGGAAAAGTATAATTCAGAAAGCTAAATCACAGAGCCAACTATGTGTCTTCGATTATAATGCCTTTGATATACATCCAGTTGGCGGCCAGTCACGAGTGGTGTTCCCCAGGGCTCAGTATCGGGGCCAGTTCTGTTCAATATCTTTATCAATGATCTGGATGAGGGGATTGAGTGCTCCCTCAGTAAGTTTGCAGATGACACCAAGTTGGGCGGGAGTGTTGATCTGCTCGAGGGTAGGAAGGCTCTGCAGAGGGA
>JAYKAV010003354.1:1251935-1292077 GCA_035582835.1 Phoebastria nigripes
AGCTGGTGAAGGGTCTGGAGCGCAAGTCTTATGAGGAGYGGCTGAGGGAACTGGGGTTGTTTAGCCTGGAGAGGAGGAGGCTGAGGGGAGACCTTGTCACGCTCTACAACTACCTGAAAGGAGGTTGCAGCGAGGTGGGTGTCAGTCTCTTCTCCCAAGTAACAAGTGACAGGACAAGAGGAAACAGCCTCAAGTTGCTCCAGGGGAGGTTTAGATTGGACATTAGGAAAAATTTCTTCACCGAAGGGTTGTCAAGCACTGGAACAGGCTGCCCAGGGAAGTGGTTGAGTCACCGTCCCTGGAGGTGTTTAAAAGATGTGTAGATGTGGTGCTTAGGGACATGGTTTGGTGGTGGACTTGGCAGTGCTAGGTTAATGGTTGGACTTGATGATCTTAAAGGTCTTTTCCAACCTAAATGATTCTATGATTCTGTAACTCTATCACCAAACATCTGCTTTCCTTAGGTTTTCAGATTTTTCAGCTGAAAATCCCAGCCCRCTTTTGCCCAACAATGTAAACTTTTAGCTGAAAAAACCCACATATCCCCAGTGCTATTTCTGGTTGTCGGTCGAAGGAGACTTCCCTTACTGCATGGAGGGCTCAACCATTTTCAGACTCTGTCATAGTCGCTGACCAGGTTTTGCTTCTCAAGGAGAACCTGAATTACAACAGTATCCAAACAAGGGTCTTATTTTATTTATAATAAAGCTCAGCCTCCACCGTACTGTACCCTTACTGCCACAGCATGTATGACCCTACACTGCCCAAGGAGACTGCCTCAGCCCTGCAATTAGTGACATACCCAGGCAGGGCCATTAGCTGTACCCAGCACACCGCCAGCTGAGGAAGAGCAGGGAGGGARGGGGAGCAGCCCGAGACCCATCCCTGAGCTGTTTGGGCCTGGGGAGCCAAGTAAGGCTGTGCTCAGCAGAGTGTCTCTGAGGTAAGGCCACATCTGAGAGCAGACTGTGGCTGTGGCTGACCGTGGTTAGCTAACCACAGCGGGGAGATGAGTGTGCCTGAGCTTGCTGCAGGTGTTTTGTAAGCCCTGGAAGAAGTGAGCCTCCAGAAGAGCTTTCTGGTGGGAAGAGTCCTGTCCACAGGATGCCATTAGGAGAGAGAGTGCTTGCAACGTATGGCGTTACACATGGATGAAGAAAAGATAATCCTGAAATCGACAAAATTTGTAGCTCTGTTCAGAAAAATGGACAACAAGCATTTGCTTAATGAGCAAAAGAGGGAGAAAGTGTTGGTCCTATCTCCTGATTGCGGTCACTTCTAAATTCGATATTGGTTTTAGAAGTGCATCTATTTGCTTTTTGGCTCATTATTCTTTTTCTGAAGATGGAGGACAGCAGTGCCCAGCATATCTGAGCCTAGCATAACTGTTCCTTTCCCACGTGATACGGTGTACAAACCTTGTAACACTTGTGATGACTCTATAAAACACCCACGGGGTTTAACCCACCTGCCCTACACTGCTTTCAGCTGGTAAAACCAGGGCAGCAGGAGGCAAAAAAGGAGGCACTGCTGAAGTTGCCTGGGACAAGAACAGGTGACTGAAATCTGGCTGTAATGAGTTATTTAACAGACCCTACAGCTGCATGAGGTCTTTTGTAGACGGGAAGAACAGACTTCTGGGTACAAGTCAAATAAGTGCCTGTATGGAAGCCAGTCTTGAGAAGAAGAGTAAAGTCATGCTGAAGACTGGTGATGCTGTGTTAAGCTTCTTACTGAGGCTACCGATGCACCAGGAGGTGTGGAAGCAGAGCGCTTCCTGGCCAGAGGACTGAAGCAGCTGTGCAGCGAGCCATGGGGATGGCGGCAGCCGCTGCTGGGGTGTGCGAAGCAGGGCGAGTAGTGTTCATCTGATCTACCTGGTAAGCTTTGCCCGTGGAAGGTGCAGTTCTCTACCTTGGAAAAAATGTGTGTTGGCACACAGCTTTCACTTGCAGTTCTAAGACTCAAATGTAAAATGAGATGAGTTTATTTTGTGGATTTTTTTTTTTTAATTGTGTGTTTTAAATATTGCCCAAGCGTTTAAGACTATCAAGGTGAAGTTGAGTGTGCTAATTTAACCAATCTGAAAGATTCYTATTATGAGAAAACACTGCTGCTTCAGTATGCAAAGTGTGGTGCAGTGAAGCTCATAAAGACTGGGCTTTTTAGTTTCTCCTTCCTTTCCCCCCCTGAAGATGATCTAGGGTTATCATCTTTGTTAATTAATTATATATTGCTTGTACCGGGGGAATCTGGCATGCCAGTAGGTGATCTAGAGCTTATRCCTTGTGGAAAAGGGCCTGGAAAGCTCTTGAGTGTGTCTCAAGTTCACTCTGGTAATATTAGCGCAGTTCTGACAGTAAACAAAGTAGTTTAATAGTGGAAGTAATGGGTTAAGCAGAAAAATGTTCCAGTGTTAGAAACAAGGCAACAGGGAATTTCTTGTGTTTCTGAGTACTTACGAGCTCAAACTGAAGTGTATTACCCCAACAAGGTAGTGTTGTGTGATTCCTCACAGGCTCGTGTCTCGCCTACACACTGAAGTATTTTGGGGAGGGTAGGGGACTGTTTGCAATCCCAGTTGCTTCCTCAGAAACACTGAACTCGAATTCCCTTATTTTAGGGAGGAAAAAAAAGGGTCAAAGGGTAGTCAGTTAGATGGCTCTGCATGCTTGCAGGTGCACTCAGCTACCCAAAGAGCACATCTTGAGTGGCAACAGACTTTTCACACTGCTCTGTGGAACAGTTTTCCCTAAAAATGTCAGTCGTGCTTCCAGAAGAGAGAGGGAGACTAGTTCCAGATGAAGTGTAACCTCCTGAACCGCCACAGCGCCTGGTAAATGTGAGGCACTTCTGGGCAAACAGAGGAGTCTTGACCACAGACAGAGGTCTTAATATTGCTGAATTTAAGCCTCAGATAAGGAAATTACAGGGAGTTGCCCCTGCAGCTTGTAGAAGGCACGTACTAGTGTATCTCTTTCATAGGGAAGATCATATCTAATCTATATAATGTCAGAAACCCAACTCTGCTACAGCTTGGCAGAGCGCGTGCAAAGATTCAGAGGGAAGAGAGAGAGACTGTTGCTGGGCTCAAGTTCTTTTGCTTACATGGTTATGCCTGTAGAGAGCCCAGCAACTTAATGAGTTTAAATACAAAAACAGATGCAGGGCAGTTGAGGGTTGTAAAGGATGAGATTCCAAGTCATCCCTAACATTATGGAAATGGTAGGGTATTTTTGAAGATGTGGGCAGGATAAACTTTATAGGTAAAGATTTCTGGGCCTGAAACACCTTAAACTTGAAACCACTTCTTTCAGATATAGAGGTTTATCTGAAGGTTATTACCTGTACTTGCAAACCTTGGACTGTGATGAAATATATTCAAAGCAAAGCATGTGTTTGTTTTGTTTTGCTCCAAGATTCTCAGTTTGCGTATTCACATATAAATACTTCCACAAACTCCTACCTCTGGGTAGAGATGCAAACAGTAAGCAGGCAACCATCCAGAGAGCAGTCTCCCTAATAATGTGAGAGAGAGAGAGAAATGCCAAATGCTTTGTTAGAATGCTGGAACAGAGGTCAAAGACCTTTTCTCTGGCATAATTTATGCCTTGTTTCACAACTCCCTCATCTGAGAAGAGAATTTGGGYACGAAGCTGGATGGGTTAGAAATCCTGTCTTGTTTGTCATCTAGCCTTGGTGTGGATTGTATCTCCTGCCTGTAGATCTGAGGTTTCTCAATGGTCGTAATGGGATGGGGCTTCAGTTGCAAACACCAGACCCATACTTCCCGCTTGCGTTCTCACGTGGACAAAGTTAATTGAGTATATGTAGTCATAGTTTGCTCTTGAGATTATTTTCTATTGGTAATTAAATGAAATTCCCTCTGCCCCCAAACTTCAGCTGCTTCGCAGCACAAGGGAAGTGTAGCTTACCATTTCATTTTTGTGCCTTCCCAGCCCTTAGGAATCCCTCTCTGTCGCGAGCTTCACCAGGCGCTCCAGCTGCTACTCCTGTCTCTGCGAAAGCAAAAGAGTGAAAGGCTCTTAATTTTTGTTGCCATAAGCACTTCTCCAGAAGGGGACAGGTTATTTACTAGTACTTCGTTTGCTGTGGTTCAGTCTGTTTTCTTTCACTCTGTGTATATAAGACACACAGTGTAGTATTATTATTATTATATACACTCTGTGTATATAATATATATATTATATATAATACAGAGGGTGTATACAACAGTGTGTATTTACACTCTGAATACACTCTTACAATACAGAGTGTATTTATTTTCATGTGTAGGATGGATGTGAGTTACAAGCCATCCACTGACTAGCCCCGAGCTTTCAACCCAGTGAAGGGATTCTTGTTCTATAGCCAGCTGAGATCAAAGAAGGTGGTGAAACCTGATGGGTATTGTATTTATCAAGAGGTGTAGACACCATCCCTCAGACTACCAAATACCACCCAAGCTGCATATCTACCAACAAAATACAGACATGGCTAATAAGCCTATAAGGAAAATGCTGCTTAAAAGAGCTGCTGCTTTGAGGAGGCTGTTAAATGGGGTACTTTCTCACAGAGGGGAAGAAAAAAGAGAGAGGAAAACAAAACAAGAAACAAACAACCCCCCCCAAAAAACAGAGCGAGGGGGCAGAAGAATGTGGGTTTGGGGCTTCCTCTCCCCATCCTCATAGCGTCTTGTAGCTTAAGGAGTACAAATATGAGTGATYGTTCCTGCCCAGTGTGCTCCAGAGATAATGCTGATGGTGGAAGTAGTGGTTTAGCCAAGGTCCTCTTCCTGCTGAGGCAGCTCTGTCTGGGGAGGTTGCTGGTGCTGTTCTCCTGCCTATTGCTCCTGGTGCAGTGGTGCTTCCTGGGGTGAGCAAGACCCGAGAGCTGGATTTCTGTGTTTCTCCCTCTCTCCTCATGGCCAAGCCCTGGTTGTGCTTCATTTACCAGCCCCTTGCTGATACACAKTGCAAGCCGTCTGCCATCTTTGGCTTCTTTGACATTAAAACCAGTGTGTCCTGCATGTTTTTGGTGAACTTCTCCTGTGGTTGCCTCCCTCCCTGTTGTAATGGTTATTGTTTCAAGCAAAGGTATAAATTTATGCAATGTGAACTTATTCCATATGTGTTTCCTGCCTGCCTTTTGTAAATGAAACTGAGGCACTGATGGCCACTCTTATCTGCCTGACTAGTTCTCCGTGATGCCCCACAGAGTTTATCCTCCCTCTCAGCTTTGTACAGATGTTCCACTCCACATAAGGCTGCTCTGCAAAAATACCAGGAGCAAACTTCTCCTGCGCTCTGGCCTGGCACTGGGGCAAGAACGAGGTGGATCTGGAGGGACCAGGGCTCCACACGAACTCGCTGTTAGGCAGCAGCAAGGTCTCTTGCCAGGCTGAAGGAGGGCAGCCTGGCAGTGGGTGCTCCGCAGCTGTGCTCTGTAGTGGTACTGTGGCCATGCCCACGCTCTCTGTAGGTAAAGAGGGTCCTTATGGTATCTCCCTATGCAGAAAGAACTGAAAATTTGGTAGGTGTGGCCAGCTAACAGGTCTGTGTAAAGGTGCAATAGCAGCAGACAGGAATGACCCAAAAGTTAGAGCTCCTAGAAGTGATGTCATTCTTCTGAAGAGTCAGTCATATTCTGACTGAAGAACCACATGAAGGTGGTTGTTCCAGCCCAGCCGGCTTGTTTGTGTCTCTGGCTTTGACTGGCTTACTCCCACAGAGTCCCTGTGGGGATTCTGGTTCTCACAAATGCCTGTTCAAAAGTCTTGGACTGGGGGGGGAAGTGGGATCAGACCTGAAATACCAAATTGCATCTGAATTGCATGTGAATGTTGAGCTCTCTTGCCATCCACGTGCTTTTTGTTACTTCCCTACTGAAGTTTAAGCTTGTGCATAAAGAAGGAGCAAGGCAGGTCTTGTTTTAGGAAGCAGTATCTAACTGCAGGAATGCTTCAGACTGGTCTAGCTGGAGCACCTGACCCTTAATTTAGCTTAATCTAGTGCTGTTTGGTTGAAAGAACATTTCTCTCTGGATTGAGCTGACTCTGCTTGGAACAAAAATGTTTACACGGAGCCTCCAAAGGATTGTTCTTGGTAGACGAAAGGGGACATCTGTTCCCATCTGTGCAGTTCAGCTGGTGTAAGATGTTTCAGTCGCCACATAGATCAACATTTAAAACAATTAGTTTCTATTTGGTATTTCACATCTCTCCGCCCCCCCCCCTTCCCCCCCCCCCGCATTTTTAAGTGCTGGTTTAAATGAAACGGAGGTTTAGAAAACTAACAAGTAATTTTTTCTTTGTAATTTTTTTTCAAATTTTATAGTTGATCCATTTACTGTTCATTTTAATCTGACAAAGGAATTATTTAGGACTTATTTTTCAGAGGTTAAAACAATTAACTGAGTAAGGCTTTGCAGTGAAGAATCACTTCCTGAAGATTTAAAATACTAATTAATAACTTTTTAACACACTAACCTACCTGAAATAACTAAGGCATGTGACGTGATTAAAGTGTATGATTAAGTTGCAAAACTCTGAACTTCTTGGCAATGTCTCTGTCATCCAACTTTGGTGTCATATGTGCAAGGCCATTTAATGAACACCTTAGCTCAGCCTGCAATAAAATTAAGTAGGCAAGTAACCAAATGTTCCCAGTGCCTGTAGAATAGCAGGACTTTGTGTCCCAAAGTAAATTGATTCAAGTTGTCTCTTTCCAACGCGGGGGGGGGGCGGCGGCGGCGGTGAGAAGGGGTCTAAATGCTACTGTTGAAGTCTTTAGGCTCGTGGAGCACTAAAACTCTCACTTTAAAATAAGTTAAGAAAATGGTATTTTCCATAAGTGCTCTGTTAACCCTGGAAATAGTGTTGCTGCAGTGTATTAAGGACATTCCTCTGAACAGCTCTGCTGGTCAGGACAGCTGGGGTGGCAGGAGGGGAAAATGCTGTGGGTAGAGATGCTGTGCATGAGCCAGGGGCCCATGTTCTGTGCAGATGTTTTCTTGTTTTTGTTTTTTCTGTTGCCATAAACCTTGCTCTGAATTCTGCAGGCAGCTGTTTGATCATCAGGGATGGTGCAGCTGGAGCGTGACCCACCTGTGATCATACAGTGGGCAGCAGTTCTGGTACCAGAAAAACCAGCTGGTTTCATGGATCAGTCCAGCAATGGCTTGTAGCCATGGTGCACCTGTATACTTTTACTGCAAAGAACAATCAGTTTGGGATCTAGACCAGAAAAGACCTGGGAACTGAAAATCTGGAGAAGGATCATGAGAGGCTGTTATGGGATGATGGGCTGAAGCAGGGTGCCGGCCAGGGCAGGGAGGGAGATGCCGAGCTGGAATCCTTTTGACACAGAGGAGGTACCTCTGTGTGGTGACCACCAAGYGTGACACTGATTTAAAAGTTGTTGTGAACTAAGTGGACGTGACAATTTGGATGTTATATTGAGGGGATTGATTTGCTTGCCAGCTCTTCAGTACTGGCTGAGTTCATTTGCCAACCTCCAGTGCTGGCTGAGTAACATAGGCAGTGCAGCTGGGCACTGAATGAATGGTGATACAAGTTAGAACAGGCACCAGCTGGAGAAGACACCAGTAATTCTGAAAGGATTAGCCAAAATCACCTACCAGATAAATGAAGGCCACTGCTGAGAAGRAAACTGCTTGTTGTGCACCTGGCAAAGCTTTGTAGCTTAGTCACCCATAGTTTCTTCAAGTGTTTTCCCCTCTCCCCACCCCTGTATGCCTTCGGCTTTTGAGAACAGGTTTATGTGAGCTGACTGTTGTTACTGATCCTTGTAGGAGGATGGGGGGACCTTTCTCCCTGACTTTGTGAAATCCTGAGAGCACCCTGAGCAGGGAAACGTCACCTTACTATTCCTTATCCACATCAAGGCAATCTTCTGTCATTTCCTTAACTGCTCTCTGCTCATGTAACCATGCAGTCCTTTTACCTCTAGGTAAAAGCTAATAGCTAGTAGAAAGCTAATGAGTGAGCTTGCAAGCGGAAATTACGGTCTGGCTTCTTAGAGAAAGTTCTTATGATGCAACAGTCTGTACCGAAACTGGGCGATTACTTCTGATCTTATCTGAAAGCAACCTGTAAACAAAATGAGGTATCATCTAGAGACCTGTCCTATAATTAGTTCAAGGAAAGATATTTAAGAGATCTCAGTGRGGGACATGCTGGCATGTATCCAGAAATGACAGTGGCTTTCTCTTTCAGGGTTTTAGATTTTGAAATAAATAAATAAATAAAGCAATTTTCTGGGGATTTGTGAGCAGTGGCAGGTAGTGTTTCTGTAGCTAACTGCTGTGTGATTCACCCTCTCGGCTCAAGGCAGTGGGAAGAAGTGTGCTTTTGCCTCCTGGGGGACTGTCTGGAGCTTCAGGCTGCAAAATGTGCTGTGGTGGCAGCCAAGTCTTGGATTGGGATCCTTATCTTCAGGTGCACTGTAGCAAACTTCATGCACTTGTGAGGGCGGCTAGTCCTGTTTTCATGTTTGTTTGTTTTAGCAAAGTTTATAGGTGTTTAAAACTCTCCGAGCTTGTCCTTATCTGGTGTGCSCTGGAGTGTTGTGTACTCTGTCCATGCTCCCCCTCTTCCCTCCCTGTGCTCCAGTCACACCACCTATGCTGTGGAGGTGGCGTGTGGAGTGCTGGCTTTGGGCTTGCTTATGTTTCCTCATGCTGCTGGACTTTCCCATTGCCTATTTAAAGGCTTATCATGGGCCACAGTCAGGCTCTGGGGACTGACGGATTGTTATCAAATGCATATCTAATCTGAAAAGTTATTCCTTCTCAGGGATAAAGAATGAATGAGCGATGGTGCATGACTTGCTCCCAGTGGAAAGCTGTGCCCCATACAGAGTACTGCAGCAGGAACTTACACACCTTCCCCTGGCTTGGAATAAATACTTTTGGTAAGGAGGAATTTATCCACGCGTATAGAAATAAAACGTGTGGGGGAAACAGAAGTTACAGTTTATATCTGATCAGAGTTTCCAGGATTCAACACAAACATCCTCCCAAAGGTTTGGAGGAAAACAGCAAAACTCTGGATGTGTCTGGCCAAAAAGGCAGTGTGTATGAGCTAGCACACTTGATAAACTGGACTGCTCAGGAAATTAGACTTTATTCTTGATTTCAGAATAACCTTTCTAAATAGCTGTCAGACTAAACTGAAGTTGTTTGTGGCTTTGTGAAATGGGAAGGGTTTGGGTGGCTCAGGGGACTGATGCTAAATGTGGCATGTTTCATTTCAAGTTTCAGAAGGAAGGAAGCACGCTCTTGGTATGCAAGTGAGCAGAATTCAATTCTGATCAAATGATGCTACAGTCTTGTGGGTATTTAGTGGTTTCATGTTATGTTTGGTCTGACTGAATTCTCAGGCAGTCAAGATCCATGCCATCCATATCCTATCCATGCCAATCCATATTTCCAGCTGTCATTTCTGAGGAATTTCATATCTGTCATCTGCTTGATTCCCTTGGGTGAAGGTCAATTCAGGGACTAGAAGGAAGTCTGTACACAGCTGCCAAAGGGACGTTGTGTCACTGCTGCCTGTGGGGTCTGCGTTAGGCAGTTTTGCATGGCAACTGTCTGTAACTTTCAGTAGTGGGCTCTCGTCCCACTCTCTTAAAACATGCTTTATCCTCTATGTAACATAACTTTTGTGCTAGATTTAGTAGTTAGGTTTTCAAGAGAACGCCGCTGCTGTATTGAATGGCAGGGCTTTCATTTGCTTTCTTTCTGTTGGAAAGACTCTTGACTTAAGGAGCAGTTTCTGCCCTCTCAATCCCTAGCAAGTGTTCCCAGCCCCACCTATCCCTGTCTTGCATATCGTAAGTCCTCCTGGGTTTCTGAGTGCTGCAGATTTGATGCTGTCTGGGTGGAAGCTCAGGAAGCGCAGCCTAAGCAGCATATGGTGTATCTCGCCCTTTGCCTGGCCTTGTGCTTTCTGGGTGAGGCTTATTCGCTGTGACTAGTGGTGTGCGGTGGTCTCATGTCCTTTATGAAACCTCTGAAGAGAAACCAAAAAGTCATTGTTCCTTTTTGTAATGTCTTTCTGACAGCTCGCCCCAAAGTTCCTCTTTTTCTTAATTCCTTTTTGCTCTTCTGAGAGTTTCCACTGCTCTTTATCTGCCAGTTCCAACAAAATGTTTTTTCTCTTTTGATGAATAAATTATTCTCAAGAATAAAGAGCTGTTCTTTCAAGAGATTGCAGTTACATGAAAAAGGCATAGGTGTGCGGGGTTTTTTTGTTTTGCCTTTTAGAGAGCTGTAGCCTTAAAGAAGTAGCTCACATGTGACGATGCAGAAAGAGGCAAGGATTCCTTCAGCTGAATCAATGTTGTGTATTTTTTTTTCTGACTTCGGGGGCAATTGCTGTCTGAATATCTGCTTCTAGTAATCTCTGGATGATGTTTTGGTTTACTGTTGTTTAACCTCTGAAAATAGAGGTATTGTAGAGTAAAATGTTAACATGGAAATAAGGACTTTAATTTTTTCATTCTTCACTGTGGGTTTTTTTCCTTTGGCATCTGCTCAAACTGGACCCTTAAACCAGTGGCATTGCCTGATTCTGGAGCACCCTATTCAACAACCAAACAGCTAAGCTGATGCTTAGATTCACTTATGTGAGGAGTCCTGGAGACATTATTAAGTTAACTGTTGTCAGTAAAAATGTTTGTTGGATTAATACAACACTGACCAATACCAATATTTCTAAAGTGGGTGATCTGAAACTAGTTGTGGAAATGAGACCTGGTTTTGAAGAGAGAGATTATTATATACAATATATATACTATATATATATTTTTTATATATATATAAATAAAGCAAACTCTTTACCAATACTTCTCAATCCAGTTTGGGTTACTAGTACCACTTTGGAGTAGAGAGCTCAACTTCTRTGAAAGTGGCTCTGAGTGGGTGCTTACTTATTGCCATAACCTCTAAAAAGCTTAGTTAGCCCTCTTACTGCCTGTGAGTGTGTGTGAGGTTCTTGCTGGCCATAAGCCGAGGAGAAACTTTTGTAGGCTGTACTGGGGTAGGAGAGAACTTTACTTCACCCATCTCATCTTGCTGTCCTTCCTCTGGCCCTCCCAAGTACCTAAACTTTTTTTTTTCTTTAGCCAGTATGTCAAGCAATATGGATCCCTGTATRTAGCTCCTCATAAACCAGATATAGGCAAGAAGAACCAAAATGGATTGAAATACATGGGAAGTTCTTGCATTTTATGGGTGTGGTTGGCAGGTATTTCTCCTTGCTCTTCTATGTCTGTCTCGTGGCCTTTCCCTCCCACTGTAGTTATGATTTGCTTTATAGGGTTTTGTGCCATCTGGGTCAGAGAATTCCCTACGTGAAGTAATTCTTTGTCATTGAAGGACTGGATCATCTAATGCTGCTGTTAATCTGTTACTTGTAGAAACATCCCTACACTGAAATGTCTCCACCTAGATTACATTTCTGCAAAGAGTTTGTAGCCCCATCATTCAATGGGCTAAGCTCTTCAGCTTGCATCTGTGTTGGAAATCTCATGATTATTTGAACTCTTCCTTTGTTACTACGCCCCTGCAGAGGGACAAGGACTCCCCGGTACATGCAGAGCTACACATGTACAGAGCTGGTTCAGGCTTCCTGGAAAAGCAGGCTAAAGAGGGTATTACTGCTAGAAATCATGGAAAGGACAGAGCAGGGCTAGTGGTCGGCAAAGAGATGGGTGACACTGGGTGCTGCCTCCTGCTACGGAGGGATGGGCATCGCAGGAGCAGCAGCTGCCTCGTGCTTCCCAGCTCTAGCCAGCCAGCAGCCCTCTGGTTCAGCAGGGCTCTCGGTGATCTAAGTGAGAGCACGTTTTGCCTGCGTCTCAAGCTGGGCCTGCTGTCCTGCAAATACTGAAGCAGGTGTGTGGTCTGACCTCAGCTCTGCCTAGCACCTAGGTTCTCTCAGCAGTCTTTGACTTCTGCTGCTGCTTACAGCTGATAAGTCTCTAAAAGCTCATGGATGTGATTCCTTTTATCTTTGTTCTCCATCCCATCTGTACGGTGTCTTGACAGAGTACAGCTGAAGGGCCATAAAACTTAGGGAGGATATAACTTGACAATAACTGAGTTACTGAACGCAAAGTAAAAACAATATTGAGCTATTTATATTGTAAAGCTCCAATGCAAAAAAAAAAAAAAAAAATCTTTTTTTAAATTGACAAACTGTCAGCATTTAGTGTAATAATTTCATAAATGTTCATGGTGATGGCTTTAGCTGTGTCTTGCTCAATATATTATCCATTTTACAAGTGTGTTTTTGCTCTTCAGTCAGCAGTTATAATCCTGGCTCGGTGTGAAAGATAAAACCCCCTTGGTAAATGTCATCAGTCCAAATAAGGAAAGAGGAAAACTTCCCTCCCTTTGAACTTTCAAATTTGTGTAGCGGATAAAGCCTGGTCACAAGGGAGAGGGAGAAAGGGAAATTCTGGGGGACTTTCCTAGGAAGCAGAAGGGAAACTACTTCAGGCTCAAGAGACTGCTTTGAGCTGATGGGATAGTCAATAMAATGTCTTTACGACTTTTGTTCAATGCCTTGTCTAGGAGGAAGTATAACATGCTAATGCCAGAGAATTTCCATTCTCCAAAATTACTTTCCAGCTCAATACTGTGAGAGCAGGGAAAATCCTGGCCTGCAGATGCTTATTTTTGCTGGCAACAGTTGCCAGCAACAGGCTCAAGGACTACAGTTGCTTTTCTGCATTGTGAGTCTTCTCTCCTCTTAGTTATTTTTAATTTGCATATTGTAGAAACCACCTTTCTTCAAGACAAGATGATGTTGTTAGTGATACATATACACAAYTCCACTAAGATACAATAGTCAGTTTATTTTTTCTCTGTCAGACTTGTTACTAGACAGTACATCTCCTCCATGACTTGTAACTCTACAATCAGTTGGATCCATATTTCCTAACAGGTGGGAAAAGGAAGAAAGTTGGATGAAGTTCAGAAAATATTTATTATTTTCCTCTAGGAAGGTGTTAAGTATTCATCAACAAAGTGGTGAGCCTCACAGGTAAATGAGGCTAATGAGTAGCCGACATGGTTGTAGTTGCTGCATTGGACATGGAAACACTGGGAATGGTGGGTCTGAAAATGGAAGCTCAGGATGCCAGGGTGAGAGGAGAAGAAACTGAGGTTAACCAAGGTTGGTGTAACTTGTCTTGGCTCTTCCCCAGAGAATGATGTTAACTTGTGACTGAACTGACCAAGCCCCGTGCCAGGCACCTCGCTGAGGGTTTGTATGCCTAGAAGACAAACTCTACGGCAATGGTTCCTCTGAGCGAGAGGAACCACCTGAATCACATCCTGGGTTTTTCTACTAAGCTACAAAATGCAGTTTGTGGAACATGCTTATAAGCAATTGTACATCATAAAGTCTTTATAGTCCTGGAACAAATCCTGGGGCCAATCAATGGTATTAATTAACTCACTGGTGTCAGAGCTACTGAACAGAAAGGAGCTAGTCTCTGCCTGAGCTGGTCTCTCTAGGCGCATTGCTCTGTTAAAGCAAAAGTGAAGGTGTCTGGGTTTTCTTTGTGGTTTGTTTTCTTTTAATTGGTGTGAACAGACCTGCAGCTGCATTTTGTGAGAACTTTTTGAAGAGGGAGGAACTGTTTATAGAACCACTTTCTCTGAGAATAATTCATAGCATGTACCCAGTACCACCTGTGTCTTAACAAAATATCCCTGATATTCCTGCATGTTCTGGTGGCACCTTTTCTTATGCAAGGAAAAACAGATAAGTGCAGTAAAGGTAAATAACTAAGAAAAGGAAGAGCTATTCCCTTCTCCAGGAGCCCATCTTGGCCTTCTCCATAGTTACCCAGTGAAAAGCACAAAGTAGTCATGGAATACTTTGTACTAGTAAAAAGATTAAGTCCTAGTGGTTCAAGGACTCTTGAACCAGTGACAAAAATAAGGCCAACAGTTGCCAAATATCACAGGCTTAAACCTGCCCCCCCTCCTCCCAATGGAATTGCCTTCCCAACCCCTGCTTTTTGGAAATGTTTACAAAGCTGAAGCCTACAGAGTCTTTTAAACCTAGCTGCTCTAGTATCAGAGCAGAAAGTTTCTAGTTGTATGGCTGTGTTACAAGCACGAGAATGTTAATGTCCAATTAACTTCTGTCCGTCAGAGATGGACAGAAAATAGGATCCTAAATAGGGGTCCCTAAAAGTGCCWGTAAGCACTTCATGCTTGTTTTGCTACGCTGTAAATAATTGTTCCAAGCGGAGAACAGTCATACATAGAGTTAATGCGATGTACATACAATATACAACATAGAGTTGGGTTGAGATGCCCAAGTTATTTTGCCTAGGTGTTGGAGGACTGTAGACTATTGGCTTGACAGCTGAGATAGATGTATTTGTTGTCTGAAGGAAATATCTTGAACAATCAATTTGTGTAAGTAGGGCAAAGAAGAGTGGGGATCATAAGCACTTCCTGCAGGCCCTCTTCTCTGGAATGTTTCTCAATCTTCTTAAAGCTTTCAGATCTTGTTATTAATGCTCAGTTCAGATCTAGTTCAGCCAAATCATTTTACAATCTGAAGCACCCATCTCAAGCATTGTAAGCATGATCTTGTCTCATTCTTGTCCCACCAGCAAAAGTGCTTTTTTCTGTTATCAGTGCAATAGCATTGCTTCCCCCCCCATCTGTAATCATGACCGCACAGGGTCATGCTGGCTTCTTTTCAAAGTAGCAAGCTTGGGGGTTGGAAGCAAAGCAAGCAACTCCTTCCTTTCAAACCCAAACTCTGTCGGATCCAATTTCCGTTTTGAAGAAATAATTTCTGGTGTGCCGTGGGGCAGTAATGTTGCCTCAGACAAGTTTGGAGCTGTTAGAGGCAAAAGCCAGCAGAAACCACTGTCCTAAGCCCAGGAAAATCTGGAGAAAACACTTCTCAAGTGTTGGGCTAGACCACATGGTTCCACTTCTCCCCTGTAGCACAGAGGTGACTGTAGTGCCAGAGATGGTGGTGTGATTTAGCCATGCAATGTGGTGATGTAGTTGAGGCAATGTAACAGGACAAAGAACCCCAGGACCATATGAGATGTAGCTAAGGATGACCTGGGCTAGTCTGCAGTGGCAACCCAGTGCTAGGAAAGGCCTGAGGTGGAGCTATAGGAGGTGATTCTGAAAAACAGGTACATTTAACTTATGTACCCCTCGCACCTCTGATCCTTAAAGTTAGCAAATGCTAATTGCTATTATGACTTGGGCAATGTTTGTGTCCCTGCTCTGGCTTTGCTCCTAATTAGCTTGTGTAGGCAGTAAAACTTTGCAGGACTACATGAATTGTGGATGCTGGGGGAGTACAAGCGCAATGTAAGCCTGGCCAGTATCTGAGATACCCATGCTATCACTCAATAGTGTTTCCTGCTGTTATTGCTGGAGATGAAGAACTAGGTTAGACTTGTATGATCCAGTGGGGCACTTCTTGTTTGGGCAAAAGCTGCAGAGTGTAACTCTCATGTTTGTCTTAAACACAAGGAAAGAAATAACTAGGACAGAGAGACTAGGAAGTCTAACTGATGTTACTACAACAGCAATACAGGTGATATTACAAAGGATGCCTGAAGAACAGAGTTACCAGCAGTCAAGTTGGAAATGCTTTGCGTTGGATGTTGTATTCCCTAGTAGAATGGCTGCGTCGAGGGAAGACAAACTGTTGTTCCATGACTGCTGGAAGAAAACTGCACAAAAGTGCATGGAACAGGCAAATGAATTCTGGCATGGATTCTCTGATGTCTCCTGCTGTTAATGCTTTTGCTCTCTGCTTTCTACACAAATTCTCTAGACTCTTACAAGAGCTGACTTTACAGGGCTGTCTTGGTTTTGTCTTTTCTCTTGCTTTGAGAACAGTGCTAACAAATCTCCTCTGGTGTTTGTGGTTTTTTTTTGTTTTTGTTTATTTTTGAAAGACTTGTCAAAGGGCTACAAGGGATGTTGGGGAGAAGGAGGAGGAATTAGGCAGTGCTTTGCTTGATCACATAAGCCTTACTTTTCTCAAGAAACCAGGTTGTGACGTGTTAATTGCATCTTCATGCAATTGGCTGATACTGATCTTTCTGGATTGCGACAGAACAGAAAAGATAAGTCAGTCTTTGAACTTAACAAATAAAGATGACAACCCAATACGCAAATTGATTATAGCTCTCAAGAACTATGTGGGGGCTATAAGTCCTAAAAGTTGCTGGGTTTCAAGTGGTCTTTAGTTTGCTTTTCTAAGGTGATACAGTTAGTGATAATGGAGCTCTGGTAGTGAATTGTCTCATTTCCTCAAAGGGAGCTTACTTCAGTTGTAGCCATGTAACCCTTTCACCAGTTACTATGTTTAATACCAGAGAGCATAACACTTGTAATTTGAAAGTAGGACATAGCTGGAAGTAAGCTGGAGAATTAATATCTGAAAGCAACCAGATGGTGTCGAGCTTATGAACGCTACCCAAATGTCTTGTGTTGTAATAGCATCTGATGGTCACTTAGTAGTGGACAATAGGGTCATCTTGAGGGTTGTGGTGGAGGTCACTTTAGATACGGCCCTGGGCCCAAACAAAGTACCTTAGCAACGGGTCGCTGGATCAACTTTGTAGAACTCTGCTATAAAGGCAACTTGCTGGCTAAGTGGGCAGGCTACACCTACACTAGGAAAGCAGTGCATGGGTAGTTGCTGTCATCTCTCTTCTGTAATCAAGAGTCCACCAAACTTAACCTTTCTCAGTGTCAGAGATGCTGAACAGAACTTTTATATGTTTATGCTATTTTAAGTGTGTTGGTAAGTAATGACTTGAAAAGAAAGAGGACCAGCTTGTGCAAAACCACAAGCTTTCACACTGTGAAAGATCAGCCGGACATCTCTGCGGTTCTACACTTTCAATATAGGAAACCCCCTGTGAAAGTTTAGGTAAACTTAGTTTTACAATGTGTTTTCAACTAGCCCCAAACTGGAAGTTGAGGGTGTGAAATGCACATCCCAAATAAAGCTTGCAAATTCAGCAGCGCGTTGCACTGACCTACAGCTTGGTCTCTAGGCCTCACCTTTCCCCATTGAGGAGGTAAGCTTTGTGAATGGATTAGATTATCAGCCTCAGGAATGATAGGTACAGTCAAACACCTTTGCAATCAATGAACTGATCTAAAGCAAAATTGTCTGAAATTTTGTAGGGATTTAGTCCTGCATGATGGGGCTCTGCACTGAGCCCCTAGTTCTGCARATAGCAGCCTCCTTCAGGCACAGGAGGCAGCTGCCTAGGGCACTGGTCTGCAGGGAACAGCTAGAGCCTGAGGAAGTGGCAGCCACCAAGGTGGAAGGATTGGTAGCTGGTGTTTGGGGAGGGGGTGGCAGAATATGGAGACAGCTTCTCTGCAATCTTACTTTACCCCTTCCCCTCCCTTCCTCCTCCCCTTTGCTCTGCAGTGGCAGGGGTGACTGAGCCCCTTCCTTTCCAAAACAGCAACATTTAGCTTCACTAGTGTTGTTGAGAAGTCTTGACAGTGCTCTAGCTGAACCAGCCCTCGTGTGACATCTCCCTGCTCCCACCACACACACTTATCTCCCTTGAATGCCTGCTTTTTCCCCTTCCATTGACTAACACCCTGTGAAATACCTTCTGATAGCATCTCACATCAGGGTTTTTTCCCTAGGATGATCCAGGCCCAGTAGCTCCTTCTGCAAGGGCTGAACAGGCTGCAGCTCCACCGATTGTAATCCAGTAGCTCTGGGTAGCTGGAGGAGCTGGTTCAGTCTCTACAGTGCCATAACAAAGATACAAGCTCTTCTGCACAGTAGCAGGTGCCAGTGGCACATCTGTTTTGGCACCCTTCGAGCTCTTGGCTGGAGTTGCGCACAAGTGATGAGGCTTTGCATCACCTAGATAATAACTGTTCTTTGGTAATCCAGGAAYATGTGGGTTGGAGCATTACGGTGATTTGGTCTGTGCCACTGATTTTGGAAATGCTATTAAGCATGTGTTGTACAGCAGCAAACTGCCAGTTGGGCATGTGATGTGCCTTGGAGTATAAAGGGCACAAAGATGCATCATATTGTTCCGGCAATATCAAAAATCAAGATGTGCATGAGTGGAAATCTCTGATAATATCACCTCACAACTCTGCATCCTTGGATATCTTCTCCAAGAATGCCAGAGAACCGATGTAATTTGGGAGGCCGCCCATAACTGAGCAGATGGTTATGACTATGTAGTTGCAGGGCCAGTCTTCTCAAATGTTTCTCTGTCCACGTATCCTAGAGCCATGACATAAATGTTGGGCATCCTAGTTGTGATAATTCTTAAAAACTGTTTACTCTCAAGCTCTTCTGATAGTCTCTGCTTTAGTGATCTCTTAAGGTGCATATTTACCCAAATCAGAGACAGAGACAAGATCTTAGCTTTCTGTCATGTCATATACACATTCTGAGAACTGTAAACACCAGTGAATAGCCCTGCTTTCCGTAAGTGAGAGCAAGACATGTAAAATACCAGCTGAAGGGATTGTAAGTGTTTCTGTATATGTGAGAGATCATTGTTTGTCTTCAGGTTTCTCTAACTAAAAACTCGGGTTACACTTGTTTAAAAAAAGACTACTTTCCTTTATTCAGTTCTTGCAGAAGATCCATTTAAAATCATAGGCYAAATACTTCAAAGTAGTGTTTATCCATGTGCAGAGTATAGAGGCAGGACCATATCTGGCTACATTCTCTGGCAYCTTGTAGTACGCTGTGGATATTTTGTTAGGATTGAAAGGTTGTCCAGTCTTGCACGTCTCAAAGTACTTATGAGTGTTTTTCTGATACAGTCAAACCCTCCTGAAACACAATATTATTCAATGCACAGCTGTTACTGCTAGAGTAAACAATCGATTTTCTGCTTTGCCATCAGATTCTAGGGAAGTAGACACTTCTAGGGAGATGTCTAACAAAGCTGTAGCCAGGAGGATTTTTGTCACTGTAATATGCCACTTGCTTTTAGTCTTGACAGATGTAGCAACTGAGCAAGTCTTCCTACTGCTGCTGGGAAGAGATGTGCTCCCTGGGCCACCTCTGTTTCCCACAGCTGGGCTGCCTGAATCCACATCCTCTCTTGCCACTAACACTTTATGAAAACCCATCTTTTGGAGGTGGCCAAAGCCTGAGTTCTGAGTATTTGTGGTAATGTATGACAAGACTTGGGACCTCAGAAATGACTAAGCTTGCAGTCAAAACTATAYGGAAACTTTGATTTGGAAAGACAGGATTCCTCCTCCCATTTGTATTTGCTTACTAGTAAAAAGAGCTGATGCATTCAACGAGAACTTAAGTTGATTGGTCTTTGATGCTGGGAATGTGGAGATTACCTACTGCTTACCCAAACTGTGTCTTGTAATTTCAGCTGGGGAAGTGGGGAGAAGAGTGTTTAACGGGACTTGCTGTGCAACCTACTGCATACCTAACTCACAGGAAAAGGGATGCGATGTCCTCAGATAGGAAAGTACAAAGTGCTAATTGATTAGATATGGCTTTGTACTTAGTTTACTAGCAGCTGCCAAATGTCTTGAGGACTCATTATAATGCAGGCAAACAAAATACTTTGTTTGGACCTTTAGAGAACTATTAGATGGCATTAAACATTATGGCTGCCCTTTTTGTAGACACACGTCTGTTGTTTGTGAGAATGTGTAATGGAACAAGCTTTTTTTTTTTTTTTTTYTTYTTYTTCTCTCCCCTTGCTGACCTGTTTGTGGAGAGATAACTAGCAATTGTTAGGTGTGATTGGTACTGTGCTTTAACCGATAACTGTTAAACAAAGTAGAAGCTTATGGGTTGAACACAAGGGAGAAATCATTTGTAGAAAGCACTCAAACTATGTAAACTTTAAATGGCCTAGTTTTGAAGCACTTCCTCTGAGCACTCATGGAAATCTTTAGATGTTAACATGCCTGCAGTTCAAAGCCCTTGCATCCCTGTCCTACTACTAGATGGGATCTGAAGAGCCTCGTTAGTTATGTATCTTACAATGCCTCAGATTTTGAGGACCTCAAAGCTGACCTTGGCACTTCTAGGACTGTTTATTTAGAGGACTGAACTAGGAGTGCTACATGTTGGTCTTTCATAATCCTTCAGCTGTAAACAGTCATTTGGGAGACAAAGTTAAGGTAGCAGCTGGAGAAGGTCGGTGAACTACTTAGAGCAGTTCTGAAGTGGAACACAGAGGTTTTAGGAACTGAAGCAACCCTATTTCTAAGCAGTTGTTCAGGGGAGGCAAAATGTCTGAGGATTAGCTTTGCAACCTTGCAGCCCCCCAGGCTCCGGAGCCACCTGAGATTAAATACTTGCCCTGGCCTAAACAGGGTAAGTCACAGGGTGTCTCTGATCTGCACCTTGCTAGTAGCAAGCTGATGGTGGTCTTAGCCATGACTTGTGTTACCTCAGCTGTGCCCTATTTCTTACAGCTGCTCCACCCCAAAATCTCCTCTACCAKGGGCTGCAAATGCAAGGAGGATTGGAGCTGAAGTAGCACTTTTACACCCCCTGGAGATGACCCTTGACACAAGGACTATTTCTAAGTAGAAACTTGTTTATGCCTCTCTTGACACAGAAGAAAAGTAAGGGAAAATGGGAACCAAAGCAATAAAACTGAATTTTAATCAAGGCTATCCTAACTTAGATCCTTCTCTCCATTCTTCTGAGGTGTGGGATGGATCTGTAGTTGGGGTGAGATAGGGACACACTGCCAACCATGTCAAGCCAGCAGAGTTGCACTAACTTAGATCAGCTTGTGCATGTCACTCTGCATCTGAATCAAGATGTTCAACTTCAGCTGTGAAAGCAGTGTTCAGAAGACACCTGTAGATTAATATAGTGGCTTCATACCATGATCACCATGAAACTTGCAGCTGTAGTGAGGTACTCAAAGGGTGAAATTAATTGTGTAGAGGATAATCTTTGAGGACAGAAGTTTTCCATGAGGAAATGCAAAGATCCCGCAGCCAGACCTGCCATACAACCCTCATAGCTCTTTAATTAGGTATTTTGCTTTTGGTTTGAGAATATTAAGGCTTCATCCAGACTGTAGTGCAGCTAGCCTCAAAGTTTTTTGAAAAAAATTTTTTTTTTCTCCCTCTCTCCCAGCAGGGAACTTGGAAAATACAAGAGATGCAGCACAACACAGGTACCCCAGGGAGCTCTCATTCCCATCCTCTCAACTGCATGTTGTTGCAATCTTTCTTGTCAGGAAAGATTCCTTCCTCATCTCAAACAAAAAATCACTCTCTGAATAATAATTTTGTTATAGGAGGCAGTAGAAGCTCTAATAGCTTCTACTCTATAGATCCTAGCACAAAGGGTCCTCAAATTCCTACAGGGTCATGCTCTGCTTTCAAAAGTCTCTTGGAAATATAACTCCAATGCAGTTGCTGTAGGATGTGATGATGTCTGAGCCAGTTTTAACCCACCGCTATGCATTTTGCTAACAGATGAGCAGTGTGTGGCCGCGCAGGAGTCAGAGTAGGCAGCAGTTAGAGTGTGGTTAGCCTGTGCCAAATGCTGCGCTGCCCCAGGCAGCTGGCTGCAGCACTGCTAACCAGCTGTAATTCTGCCAGCTGTAAGGAAAACTTAGCTTGCAGCACGAGTAGTCAGAAGCATTGCTATGGGTGATTGAGTGAGGAGTGCATGGGAGTGAATTAAGCATGGAATGGCCCTTGCTGGATATGTGGTAGAGCTGGAAAAGTGGTAACGTTCCCTGTCGCCATCTCCTCTCACCTCTTGGGTTTCACAAATGCTTCTGGGCATTTTTTTGCTTCCTTTTTTTTCTTTGGAAGTCCTAAATGTGTATTTCTGGTGGGTGGAGGGGAGGAATGTGRCTATTAGGCAGATTCCTTCATCATAGCTATTTAAGAGAGATGTCCTTCTCTGGATAGTAAAGTGCATTTGGGTAAGAGGCAATTGTCACCTTTCAGGAAGTAAGAGTTCACGGTAACTGCAAGAGAAGTGTGGTTTGGGTGCAGTTCAGTGTTGTTTGCACTATGCATTTGCTGTAACAGGGAAGAAAGACAATGCCAGCTCCTCCAAAGCTGGGTAGCTGGAGCATGCTGAGTCTGCAAATGTACACAATAGTCAGTTTGCATGCACGGAAGGAGGCAGAAGGCAAAATGCAGCAACTCYCTATAGACCCTGTAAATATACTCTTTAAAAAGAACAACCAAGTTTAAGCTGGGCTGCCTCAGTAAGGGAAATGTAGGGAGTTCTGGATGCTCTTCCCTTTCCTGATGTCAAAATAAAATAATCCTCTTTTCAGAAACGATGACAAGGATCTGCTTGGCTCTCGCTCAGATAGCTCTCTAACTGTGGCGACAGCTGACATTGCTCTGGCAAGGCTACTGAGAAAGGAGCTGAAAGCAAGTTTACTTTTACAAAAAACTTCTGGTTCGGAACTTAAGCACGTGGCAATGTAGAACGCGGAAACTCAGATGTTAGTAAATGGCATCTGGGAAGCCAGAGGTGAAGAGATTATACTTCAAACGCACTTAGTTGAGAAATACATTTGGACTCTACAACTAACTAACTATATTCATAAACTGAGGGGAAAAAAATCAAGCAAATAGCAGTCTCCTTTATCTCATTGCGCCTAGTCTTTCCAGCAGCCTTGCAAGGAAATTGCAAGTGGAATAAGATAATACAGAAAACTGCACAATAATATATGCACAAGGAGGTGTGAGAGGAAAATACCTGCATGCAAAACTAAGGTGTAGAAATAATTTTAAAAATTAAAAAACCTAGTGTTCTCTGGATGAATAATTTGCCCGTTTTCTCCATCCTCCCCACTCTTCATTAAAGTTGCACTCTTCAACTACACCAAGCAAAAGCTAAATTACACATCACCAGCACTCTTCATTTATAGAACAAAAGTGAATTTGGAGTGAAATGTTGGTAAACTGCAGTAGCCGAAACTAAAATACTTGAAACGAATCCTTCCAAATGACACTAAGTCCTGTTGTTTCATCCACTGCAGTTGCTTTCTTTCAGGATGCTACTGAGTGCTCTTACTGTTATGCTGTGTTAATGCCTGCTCTGCTCAGTAGGTGGGCTGGGTGCCTGGATGTGTTGAATAATTCTGCTTTCCAGGGGTATATTGCTATATGGATGCTGTAGTCATAGGTTTTGGTGTTAGCTCTTCATGCCTTTGTAGATCTGTGCAAATGGCATCTTACTCCTCTTGAAGTCTTGCTTACGCATTGTCCTGTCTGCTAACAGAGCAAGTCTCTTGCTGAAAGGGCATAGTTGAGCCACCTTCACTTACACTGAGTAAAGGGTCCAGAGGATGTGGTAAAGCAAATCATATATAGGCAATATTTGCTGGAGTTTATGCACAAAGCTTAGCAAGGCTGGAGGCTGACAACATGTGTGTGGGAGGGAAGGCCTTGAACCCACCTGCAAGGAAGCGGACACTCTGAGACAGGGGCTGAACTGAAGTAGAGTCTGTCGCCAAAGGTGCCATTATGTTGTAACTAGAAAAGCTGTGGTGGGTTGAGCTTTTCTGCTGTGCATGAGGGAATTTTTTTCCTGTGGTTGCTTTAAAAGCAAAACCAAAAAGTGGTAACCCACAGAAGAGGGATTGATTTTAAAAAAAAACAAAAAAAAAAAAAAAAAAAAAAAAAAGTGTGGCTTTAAGGCAGTTGGCTCTGCGATGTTACAAAATCTTAGCTGAACTTAAAGTGTGGTCACACCCCTTGTAAGAAGTTGCATAATTTAACATGCACAAAGTCAAAGCAAGTCTTCCATGCCTGGAAACTGTCTAGCTTGAAGTCCTTGAGCTAGCTATGTATTTATTGTTCTTAAACTGTTGTGCTGGGGAGGCAGAGTTGTTCTGAGCAACCTGCATTCCTAGGGGCTGATGGGCACATGGAGACCTCTGCAGTTTAGGACTTGTATATATTCTCGTCCTTCTAGAATAGATTATATTTTCTCCAATTTTTAATTTTTCTTTTTTAACTTTCCTTACCCCTCCTCCCTTACTCAGCAGGCATCTTGAAACAGATAATGACCAAGGGCTACACACTTTCTTCCTTCAGTCTTATTGGGCACCTCCTTGAAGACACTGTCCTAGTACCAGCAATTTATTTTATTCTGTTACAGATTACTTTAGCAACTAGCATAGGGACGGACTGGTAGAAAAGTCTGGTGGTTGGAATCGGAGTTTAGAAAAAAGAAAATACAGAGACAATAGAGGGAAAGGCAGCTAAGAGAACAGCCAAATCTGGAATTAACTACAGCCATAAAATGGAGATTCCTTTTAGTGATGCTGAAGGTGGCTGTAGTTTTATTTGTTCATTACTCTATGTGAGCAGGAAGGAAAAGGAAAACTTAAAAAGAAAAGTACCCAAACAAAAAACAAACCCAAAGCCCCCACCATCAAAACCAACCTCTCCTTTCTCCCCCCCAGCAAAAACCCAATTGAAAACCCAAGCCAGTGTGAGTTCTGGTATGCCTCTGCTGTCCACCATAGGTGGTATGGATGCCTTGGGCCAGGGCTGAGCAGCCGAGGGTGCCCACACAGCCCTGTGCCATGCTGATCTGGGCTCCTCTCCCAGGCCAGGAGCAGCAGAGCCCTGTGAGCGTGGTGGGGAGCTGCAATTAGTAACTCCCCATCAACACAGGGAATTCATGCCAGTGCAACACTACACAGAGGCAGTGGCACTTCTCCAGACCCTGTTAGCACAGGCACCTCTGCACCATGCCTTGCTGCGTAGTTAAGATGTGCCTGAAGGTGCTGTTTTAAAGATGTACGGGCAGATGTGAACTGAAATCAATGACTGGAAGTCTCTGAGGCTCAGGCTGCTTTGAAAAATCTGACTGCAGGTACCTCTGCAATGTATATACATCCCCACACGCCTCTGAAAATTGTCAGTGTTCAATGAGGTATTTCACTGAGTATATATTCACGTTCAGTACGTGTGTGTATGTATATTTAATGGACTATGGCAGAAAAGTATCTCATTGTTCAGAGGCTTTTTTCTTCTCCTCCTTTGTCTCACCTGTTGAAACAAAGCTCTGTCCATTGACATGTGCCTGCAGTGTCCTGTCGCCTGGACTGGACTGCCACCTTCTGTGTATGTTTAGGAACGCTCAGCTTCCATAGGGGGCGGTTGGCTCTATAGGCTCCTCGTCCTGAGTGGGAGGGAAGGCTGTAACACAATTCAGAAGAGGAATGTAACTGGGGGTGTGGGAGTCGGAAACCAGCTCAACTTTTTCAAAGGGTTCTTAAATACTAATCATAAAAGCATAGAGTGGGTTGGAAGGGATCCTTAAAGATCATCTAGTCCAAATCCTCTGCCATGGGCATGGACATCTTCCACTAGATCAGGTTGCTCAGGGCCCCATCCAACCTGACCTTGAACACTTCCAATGATGGGTCATCTACAACTTCTCTGGGCAACCTGTTGCAGTGTCTCACCATCCTCATCAGAAAGAGTATCTTTCTTACGTCCAATCTAAATCTGCCCTCTTTCAGTTTAAAACCATTGCCCCTTGTCCTGTCGCTACAGACCCTGGTAAAAAGTCTCTTTCAATCTTTCTTATAAGGCCCCCTTTAAGTATTGAAAGGCTGCAATAAGGTGTCCCCAGAGCCTTCTCTTCTCCAGGCTGAACAACCCCAACTCTCTCAGCCTTTCTTCAGAGGAGAGGTGTTCCAGCCCACTGAATGTTTTTGTGGACCTCATGTGGACCTGCTCCAACAAGTCCATGTCTGTGTTGTGCCAGCAGTAAGCTGTAGATGCCATCTACAATGATAAGGTGGGAAAAAGCAACAAGCCCCCTAAAGAGTTGACTGCACTCGTGTAATCACACACATGAGTTTTTTAATTTTTTTTTTTTTTTTTAATGGTATATATTACTTTTGAAGAGTAAAATGTTCTTCCAGCCTCCCCCACCCTGGAATGGCTTCTTTGGCAGACAAAATGTCAAGAAGTGGTGACTTCCACCAAAAGATCAGTCTCTAGAATGTAGTATACATCAATGCAATCTTATTTCAGGACTTTCATAACTGGAGACAGCATATTTGAGACTTTTTTGTAGTACTCATCTTGGTAAATATTTCAGTGGCCTGGTCTGCATTATGAGAAGAGGGCTTGGAGATGAAAGTTTTCTACCACCTCCTCTCCTTTTCTAGAAATAACTAATTAATTTCTCTAGAAGGAAAAATCTGTGCTGATCTCTGCCTTTACGTTGCTTACACTTGTATTACCAAGTTAAACTCAAAACAATAGCAAGCTTTTTGATTTCATGAGAATTGAAATCTATAGCCGTGTGGTTTCCCTGCTCACTCAGGGTTTGATTTTAGTCAACTGGTGAAATACTTCTGTCAATTTAGCCTTCAAAAAGACAGAATTTTCTGGTATGAGCTGGCTCTTGAGAGGCCCGAATTCTAAGTTCGCACAGAGGTATGAGAAATTGGGCTTCGTGACATCAGTTGCTTTGTACTTTTCTAAGGTGACTCTCTTCTACCCTCCTCTCTCCCTGCATTACCTTGGTGGGTGCAGTTCCTTCTGAAGAAGGGACAAGCTATCAAGAATAAAAATAGATTTTTAAAATGGAAAAGTTGTTTTAAATGCCCTGCTGTATGGACTGGTATGTACATCTGTGGTTGTGTTTTTCTTTTTATTCATCTAATATAAACCTTCCATCAAAACTCAAAGGCAACAAGTTTTGTCTGAAATCTACTTAGAATCATAGAATAGTTTGGGTTGGAAGGGACCTTTAAAGGTCATCTAGTCCAACCCCCCCTGCAGTGAGCAGGGACATCTTCAACTAGATCAGGTTGCTCAGAGCCTTGTCCAACCTGACCTTGAACGTTTCCAGGGATGGGGCATCTACCACCTCTCTGGGCAACCTGTTCCAGAGTTTCACCACCCTCAGTGTAAAACATTTCTTCCTTATATCTAGTCTGAATCTACCCTCCTTTAGTTTAAAACCATTCCCCCTTTTCTTGTCGTTACAGGCCCTGCTAAAAAGTTTGTCCTCATCTTTCTTATAAGCCCCCTTTAAGTACTGATAGGCTGCAATAAGGTCTCCCCGAAGCCTTGTCTTCTCCAGGCTGAACAACCCCAACTCTCTCAGCCTTTCATAGGAGAGGTGTTCCATCCCTCTGATCGTTTTCGTGGCCCTCCTCTGGACCCGCTCCAACAGGTCCGTGTCTTTCCTGTGCCGAGGACTCCAGAGCTGGACGCAGTACTCCAGGTGGGGTCTCACCAGAGCAGAGCAGAGGGGCAGAATCACCTCCCTCGACCTGCTGGCCACGCTTCTTGTGATGCAGCCCAGGACACGGTTGGCCTTCTGGGCTGCGAGCGCACATTGCTGGCTCACGTCCAGCTTTTCATCCACCAGTCCCCCCAAGTCCTTCTTGGCAGGGCTGCTCTCAATCCCTTCATCCCCCAGCCTGTATTGATACCTGGGGTTGCCCTGACCCAGSTGCAGGACCTTGCACTTGGCCTTGTTGAACCTCATGAGGTTCACGCAGGCTTGTGTAACAGTACTTGTGCAACAGTATCTTGTTATCTTCTTCGTTTTCAAAGTCCACAAACACTTGCCACAGAAATCATGGTGATTCATGACTGGAGCAAATCCTCCTATGCGGTCGCATGCCCTCCTCCTGGCCTTTTCATTCTTGCGCTTGATTTCTTCACTAGCTGCAAACTGAGACCTCAGGTTTTGTGCAGCACTGACTTTGCGATTGTGTGTGCGCTGTTCAGTGCAATGGGACTCCTCGCCTTCCTCGCATGGGGGTTTTTAGCTGCTGTTACACACTGTCAGTTTGTAAACAGTGACCATTCAGAACCTGAAAAGTTACGTAGGGTTTCGTTTTTGGTGTGACTAGTATGCTGAATGTCTTGTCTGAGCCTTTTATCTTACTCAGCTGACATTTTGAGGCAGTAAGTGTGATTGATTATTTTCAGCCTAGTGTTCATTCTCTGAACTTCRCTAAACTGAAACTCCCTGTTCAGTCACTTCTGTTGGCATGTCAGTTTAATGACTAAAGAAAAGCAAAAAGATAAAGAGCAGAAATAAAGGCAAAACTGTACTCAGTGAGTAAATTAGTTGGAGATGCCTTTTGGGGTGTCAGGTGAAAGCTGCCAAAGCTGTCTTTTGTTTTACCGGTAGCCTTAGCCTCACTTCTCGTTTTGCAGTCTAAGTGCACCCCAGCTGGCAGTCAGTGAAGGGGAGTGGAGTTACAGAGTGGGAACGTTTTAACTGGGAAACCCCTCAATCTGTATTTTTCATCTCCAGCAAGCTGCCACTTATGACAAAGAAAAGAAGAAAAAAAAAAAAAACAAAACCCAAACCCAAAACAAAACACCACCAAAACAAACAAACAAAAAAACCAAACACAAACCAAACAGCCAAACCAAACCCAGATTGTTTCTTTTTCATTTTTCCCCACGTTCATGTCATCTGAAGCAATTGTARAAGACCTTAGACAAAAAGGCATAGCCAAGATACTGCAGTTTTAGCACTTTCTAGTACAAGGCAGAAAACTTGATCTCTTACTTACCTATGTGGAATCTCTCGGTATCCTGTCTGAATGTGCTGAGATTCAAATGTGCTGCTGCAAGGAGGCTCTGCCTTGAATGAGGAAGCGCTGAAGCAGGGCAGGATGTGGAGCAATGACTCAGAGGGCTGTGTTTCTTGACTAGCTGAGGAATAAAAGGAATTGGTGACGGAGCTCACTATAGTGTGCTCAGCTGACGTAAGGACTTGCTAGCTACCACTTTACCAATAGTAAAAGCTCAGGAACATTCAATATTTCACTTTTCATCTTTTCCCAAACTTTAGCTGCTTATGATAATGCAACATTCTGGTATTGCAGTCCTTTCTAGGAGGACTGTCTACCTTTTGCCCAATTAAAATATATGTCCCTGTCAAGAAGCATTTCTTTGCATGAATGTGCCACAATATTCCACTGCATCTCACGCTTGAAGATGTTCAGAATAAGGATTTTGGTAATGTTTCTGAAACAACTCTTGCCTCTTAGCTTGAGCAGACACTTGAGACTTTGGTTCTTTCCATTAAGAAACGAAAATGACTTTAAAAAAATAAACACATCTTTCCTTACAATTAGTTTTAACTGACATTCATGTATTTAGTGTCCTATACACCTGAACACAGAGGCTACTACTTGCAGTTTCTAAACATACCTTTCCAAACTCTACCTTGTCAAAAAACTCTCTCTTATTTGCTCTGCAATCAAGCACTGTTGTTTCACTGGCTCTCTGCTTTTGATGTGCCGATACCCAGCAATGTTTACCCCTTATGTTTTCAGCTAGCTGTGATAAAAGCCTTTCTCTTTCTCATTGAGAGAGCTCTTGCTGGCATCTTGCTGAGCTGTTTACCTGGGTGTGGGTGCCTGGCATGCTCTGCTATGTCATTTCATAAAGGAATTTAAGTTTTCTTTCTATGGGCATTTGCTAGCATGGCCATTGCTTCACTGGGGTTTTGTTGCACATAGTTGCGTAATTGCACAATTCAGCACTCACACATCAGAAATGGAAAAATATATTAGGTGGATTCTGTTCAACTCTCGTCTTTAAACTACCAGTTTGTGGGTAGTCTCTCTTGCATTGAATTGAATCCTTCTGACATCTCCCTTTGTTTATTTTAAGAAGTGTGTGTGTGTATACATCTATAATGCACTGTTAGTGTTGAACTTTTCATTATATAAACATGCCATAAAAGGCATACCAATTGATTTAAAATAATTAGGATTCCAAACACTGTTCTCATTCATCTCAACTCCTCCTCTGCTTGGGTTAAGCAGAAAGCTAGCTATTTAATCTTGCTGGATGAATTTAAATATTGGTATGTAACACTCATATACAAAAAAAAAATTGCTTAAACTTTAAAGTAAGTCTGAATTTTCTTAGTGTTAAGCCAGAAGTTAAATAATTGAAGAAACTCTAGGAAATCATGTTTCATTATGCTAGAAAACAAACAAAACACCCATACTCTACTTAATGGTTTGAGAAGTAACACTTGATAAATTAGACAGCTTCATGGTAAGTATTTCAGCAATACACAGTTTCTCACTCAAATGATGCTGTAATGGAATTGCTCATTCTCTCCTGTGACAGTGATGATCCTGAGTATTTCCTGAGGCACTTCACTTTTGGAAAGCTTTGAATGCCTGATGCAACTCACATTAGATGAGTGGTAAGACAGCACAGAGGAAAATACTTCTGAGTTCATAGAAGTTATTCTATGTCTGGCACTGAAGCACAAAAGCAGAAGGCTTCTGTGACTAAAATTCCYGATGAAGTACCAAAACCAACTATGGCCACACTCATGTCATGAGAAAGATGTGTTGAGTTTTTTTTCCTCATGCTTTTCTGAAAGCTCATTTCTTGATAGGATACTACTCCGAGAGCTCCTCTTACATCAAAGCAGAAGTGTTGTCCAACTTAACACAACTGTTGGAATCTGACTCACAGATGCTATCTCCAAGTAAAAGAAAATCACTCCATAACCAAGTTCAAGAACTTGAAGGTGTATCCTTAATGCTTCATATGCTAATTCTTTCTTTATGTTCTTGGAACAGGTCTCTAAGACATTACATAGCTCAGCCTAAATTTAAACCATCAGCTGAGGTAATTCCTCAGTGTGTCCAGTGATTTGAATACCCTTTTTCAGTACATACCCTTTAAAGTCCTACGTCACTAAATACTCCATGTTTTTCTTGCATTTGGTCTCTGAAGTGCACTGACATGGTGATTAAGTACCATCTAGCAAAAAAAATCATGAGAATGGAAAGGCTGCTGTACTCCAGCTTTGTGCCTAGGTATCCTCTGTGTCTTCCCTTCCATCCTTTTCTCACCTTACTGCTGTCCTCCCATCTTGCAGGAGGAGGTAGCAGATCTGGATTACTAATGCATTCTTCCAAAGCTGCTCAGTGTACAAAAATACAGGAGTGTCAGACGTGTCTTCTAATGGTCTGAAGTAAAGGTTGTGTGTCTGGAGGGCATAGCCATCCAGCTATTACTCAATTTGATTTTCAGTGATAAAGACAAAGAAATCATGTTGATCTGTGATGACTGCTCACCAGGATAAACCATACCAATATGTACAGGGTGTGTGGTTGTTTTTTGGGTGGTGGTTTTTTTTTGGTTTTTTTTTCCCCAAGCTCACTAATTGCTCATATGACAGAAGCGAGGTACTGTGACTGCTTAGTGTTCCACTGCACTACACTGAGTGTAGTTAAATATGAAATAAAATGAGGACCTGACAGCAGTGCAATACTGACTTATAATTGTTTATCTTGACAGATAAAAGACTGAATTTTTTTTTTCTACTCTTCCTGTTTTTCCAACATAGTCCTGTTAAACTTAGCRTGGGTTGAGTCACCTGAAGGAGATTGCTGTTGTTATGGCTATACAATTTGTTCATGTTCTCTCAAAATCCAGCCATAACTTTCCCAGCATCACAGAATGGTTGAGGTTGGAAGGGGCCTCTGGAGGTGATCTGGTCCAACCCCCCTGCTCAAGCAGGGCCACCTGCTTGATCTTCAGACAGAGTCTCCTGTGTTTGTTTGTGTCCGTTGCCTCTGGTCCTGTCACTGGGCACTACTGAAGAGAGCCTGGCTCCATCCTCTTTGCACCTCCCTTAAGGTATTTATATACATTGATGAGATCCCACCTGAGCCTTCTCTTCTCCAGGCTCAACAGTGCCAGCTCTCTCAGCCTTTCCTCACAGAAGAAATACTCCAGTCTCTTCATCATCTTTGTGGCCTTTCATTGCACTCTCTCCAGTATTCATATCTCCCTTGTACTGGGGAGCCCAGAACCGGACCCAGCACTCCAGGTGTGGCCGCACCAGTGCTGAGGAGAGGGGAAGGATCACCTCCCTCCACCTGCTGGCAATACTTTGCCTAATGCAGCCCAGGATGCCATTAGTTGTCTTTGCCACAAGGGCCCATTGCTGGCTCATGTTCAACTTGTTGCCCACTGGGATACCCCCAGGCGCCCTTCTGCAAAGCTGCTTTCAAGCCAGGTGACCCCCAGCAAGTACTTGTGCATGGGGTTGTTCCTCCCTAGGTGCAGGACTTGGCACTTCTCCTTGTCGAACTTCATGAGGTTCCTATCAGCCCATTTTTCCATCCTGTTGAGGTCTTCTGGATGGCAGCATGACCCTCTGGTGTATCAGTGTTGTGGTTTAACCCCAGCCAGCAACCAAGCACCACACAGCTGCTTGGTCACTCCCCTCCRGTGGGATGGGGGAGAGAATCAGAAGGGTAAAAGTGAGAAAACGCATGGGTTGAGATAGGACAGTTTAATAGGGAAAGCAAAAGCTGTGCACGCAAGCAAAGCAAAACAAGGAATTCCTTCACTACTTGCCATGGGCAGGCAGGTGTTCAGCCATCTCCAGAAAAGCAGGGCTCCATCATGTGTAACGGTTACTCGGGAAGACAAACGTTATCACTCTGAACGTCCCCCCCCCTTTCTTCTTCTTCCCCCAGCTTTATATGCTGAGCATTATGTCATATGCTATGGAATACCCCATTGGCCAGTTAAGTCAGCTGTCCTGGCTGTGCCCCCTCCCAGCTTCTTGTGCACCTGGCAGAGCATGGGAAGCTGAAAAGTCCTTGACTAGTGTAAGCACTACTTAGCAGCAACTAAAACATTAGTGTGTTATCAACATTCTTCTCATACTAAATCCAAAACATAGCACTATACCAGCTACTAGGAAGAAAATTAACTCTATCCCAGCCAAAACCAGGACAACCAGCCATGCCTTCCAGTCCTGTGTCATCAGCAAACTTGCTGAAGGTGCACTCTGTCCCATCATCCAGATCATTTTTGAAGGTCTTGAACAGGGCTGGACCCAGTACTGACCCCTGGGATACACTGCTAGTTACTGGCCTCCGACTAGATTGTGTTACTGATCGCTACCCTCTGGGCCAGGCTGTTCAGCCAGTTTTCAGTCCACCTCACTGTCTGCTCATCCAGCCCATACTTCATCAGCTTCTCTATGAGGACCTTATAGGAGATGGTGCCAAAAGTCTGGGTAGACAATGCCCACTGCTCTCCCCTTGCCTACCCAACCAGTCATTTCATCATAGAAGTTTATCAAGTTGGTCAAGCATGACTTCCCCTTGGTGAATCCATGCTGACTACTCCTGATGACTTTCTTGTCCTTCATGTGCCTGGAAATGGTTTCCAGGATTAGCTGCTCTATCGCTTTCCCAGGGATCAAAGTGAGGTTGACTGGCCTGTAGTTCCCTGGGTCCTCCTTCTTGCTCTTCTTAAAGATAGGAGTGACATTTGTTCTCCTCCAGTCCTCTGGCACTTCTCACAGTTGCCATGAACAATCAAAGATTATCAAGAGTGGCCTCGCAATGACATCTGCCAGCTCCCTCGGCGCTCATGGGTGCATCACATCAAGGCCCGTGGACTTACTATTCAGTTTGCTTAAGTACTCCCTGACCTGATCCTCTTCCACCAAGGGTACATCTGCCTTGCTCCAGACTTTCACCTCGTCTCTGGGACCTGGAATTCTTGAAGGCTAGTCTTGCTAGTAAAGACTGAGGCAAAGAAGGCATTCAGTATCTTGGCCTTTTCTATGTCCTATGTAACCAGGTCCCCTGTCTCCTTCAGCAGTGGGCCCACATTTTCCCTAGCCTTCCTTTCCTTTTGTCTCCTATGTATGTATAGAAGCCTTTCTTGTTGTCTTTGACATCCCTGGCTGGATCCAATTCCAGGTGGACTTTGGCTTTCTTAAGCATGTTTCTGTGTGCTTGGACAGTGTCTTTTTATTCCTTCCAGGTGACCCACCCTTGCTTCCACTCTCTGTATGCTTCCTTTTTGTGTTTCGGTTTTGCCAGGAGCTCCTTGTTCATGCATGTGGCTTCTTGGTGTTTTTTTTTCTTACTTCCTACTTGTTGGGATGGACTGAACACAGAACACAAATACATTGAGACAAACTACCAAGCTGACATCAAATCCTTAGGCTGATTCATGTACTAAAGACCGTTGACTAAGGTCTTGTTGGTTTTCAGTCCCTAGGGCTGCTCACTTCAGTGTTTGGAGGTGTTCAAATGATCAGTAGCTTTTTCATGCTGCTTTTAGGTTGTATAAATGTGCTTTCTTTTTTTTTCTTCTTCCCCCCCTGCCTCTTAATTTGCTGTATCCTGCATATTTGCTAAAAGGCTTCCAACAGAAGCAAAATACAGTCTCCTTTTCCACAGAACACAGCAATCCACTTGAGACAACTTCCTAGCTTTGTTACAAAACACAGTTGCCTGCACATCTGCTTATTCAAACACTGTGACTCAAATGCTTTCCAAAGTCAAAGCCAGACATATAGGTGAACAGATGGAAGAAGGGAGGGTTTATATAGTTTAATCTCTAGTATCTGGAATATAAACTTGGATTCAACTAAGTACTGCTGTAGACTGGACAGGGGACCTGTGTAATTTCCTTTGGTGCTATGTTAGCATGTTGTAACCTTGCGACGTTCCTTTTAGTTGTATTTTTCCCTCTGCTTGTGTTTATAGTCAGAATGGGTTCTGACCCTGCTGGCAGAGTACTCCAAAAACTGAGTCACACATTTTTGACTGTTATGCATCACTAATCATTAATACTGATGACCTTACCTGGTTATCAATAAATGTTTTTCTCTTCCACCCACTCCCCTTTTGTTATCAGATGAACCAAATAATACAAATAGCCTTAATCAGGTTCACTTCAAAAGGAAAGAGCAAACTCCGCTTCATTTGTTGTTCTGAGCAGAAGACAGCAAGGTTTTTTTGTGGGTAGGGCAGTATAGACCAGCAGCAGCTGTAGCTTGCCATGCTCATCTTCTCTACTTCATTTTGCTAAACCTTATTCCTTCTTCAGTCCAGGTGGAAAGAAAAAGGCTATTTACACCAGGCTGATGAGCACTTGAGATCTGTGTATTTTAATTGCTATTTTGGATTTGGCTATAGACTGAGGCTTTCCAGCCTGTGAGAAGCATTCCCGGTTGTGACTGGTTTCACTTAAAATCATAGAATCATAGAATCGTTTAGGTTGGAAAAGACCTTTAAGATCATCAAGTCCAACCGTTAACCTAGCACTGCCAAGTCTACCACTAAACCATGTCCCTAAGCACCACATCTACATGTCTTTTAAATACCTCCAGGGATGGTGACTCAACCATTTCCCTGGGCAGCCTGTTCCAGTGCTTGACAACCCTTTTGGTGAAGAAATTTTTCCTAATGTCCAATCTAAACCTCCCCTGGTGCAATTTGAGGCCATTTCCTCTCATCCTATTGCTTGTTAGTTGGGAGAAGAGACCAACACCCACCTCGCTGCAACCTCCTTTCATGCAGTTGTAGAGAGTGATAAGGTCTCCCCTCAGCCTCCTTTTCTCCAGGCTAAACTTGTTTCCACTCATTTGAGGTAACATGGTCCGTTCATGTTACGTGGCTAGGACTCTTACCCCAGAATGAGGGCAGACACAGAGATATGAAGAAATAATGAGTGCTTATGCTGGCTTTCGAACTGTTTGAGCAACTGCTTGATGTCCTTTCATGGTGCCACTAGAGCAGCAAAAATTGAAGCAGCACGTTCATTTGCAAATGAAGAGGCAATAGTCAGCAGTGTTGCTGTCCAAGATGAGAAATGTTCTTTTAAGTTCTGGCAATAGAAGATACTTGGCAAGAAGGACGCATGCATGGCTGAGGCCTAATGACTTGAATGTGCAAGCAGAAATGGAAACAAAAATTCAGCTTGACTGTGAGAAAGGAATGAGGGTGAAGCTGATCTTTTGCTACTTCTGTCAGTCTGATCCCTTAAGCGACAAAGCTTCCAGGCTGATTGATTAGCTGCTTATTCCTTTCTGAAATCACTTTTCCCCTTTTTTCAGAATACCCTGAAGTGGGTGGCTGCCTGATTGCTCAGGATCTCAGACACTCAGTAGGGAGGATTCATGCTTTTTCTGCAAACATGTTCATCATTGTATTGCCATGAGGCTTCTGGGCTTTCCTAGGGAATAGCAGCAAGCACTGGGAGGCATTGAAAGCAAAGTTGCTCCATGCATCTCTGCTTTCCTCCCAGCATAAGTGAGACATAGAATGGAATAGTTCAGTTGGAAGGGACCTACAATGACTATCTAGTCCAACTGCCTGACCACTTCAGGGCTGACCAAAAGTCAAAGCATGTTTTTAAGGGCATTGTCTAAGTGCTTCTTAAACACTGACAGGCTTGGGGCATTGACTACCTATCTAGGAAGCCTGTTCCAGTGTTTGAGCACCCTCTCAGTAAAGAAATGCTTCCTAATGTCCAGTCTGAAACTCCCCTAGAATCACAGAGTATCTCAAGTTGGAAGGGACCCATAAGGATCATTGAGTCCAACTCCCTGCTCCTCACAGGGCTACCTAAAGCTAAAAAACATGACTAAGAGCATTGCCCAGATGCTCCTTGAACTCTGAAAGGCTTGGTGCCGTGACCACTTCCCTGGGGAGCCTGTTCCCTGGCGCAGCTTTGAACCGTTCCCACGTGTCTTGTCACTGGATCGCAGGGAGAAGAGCTCAGCACCTCCCTCTCCACGTCCCCTCCTCAGGAAGCTGTGAAGAGCAATGAGGTTGCCCCTCAGCCTCCTTTTTTCCAAACTAGACAAAATGATATGGGCTGGCCTGCCTGGTTAGCTGAGCAGAGGAGGGGCTGAGTAAGCTGGGCAAGGACACCTGCTCTTGCTGCAGCAAGGCGTTGGTGCTTGGCAGATCCTTGTGGTGAGCAAGCTGTCATCATGGACTTGACTCGCCCCGCACCTGTATATTGACCTTCCCAGCTTTCCTGGTTCTGCCTTCCCCCCATTTCTGCAGTTCTCTGAGCAATTCAGTGAAAAAGCATTTTGCTGCATTTCATCTCTCTGCGCTGGACTCTGACACATCTCAAAGGGCGCAAGTCTCTGATGCATATCTCTTTCTCAGCTACTCTTTTTCTTTTTTTCATTGTGAAAATTTTTCACAATGAGAACAATCAGCTATTGGAATAATCTCCCCAGGGAAGTGGTGGATTCCCCAACATTGGACACTTAAGGTTCGGCTGGACAGGGTGCTAGGCCATCTTATCTGAACCGTGCTTTTGCCAAGAAAGGTTGGACCAGATGATCCTTGAGGTCCCTTCCAACCTGGTATTCTATGATTCTTCCCTCCTATTACAGCCACTGTTGTACTGTTCTACCCTGTGCTGGTCAAAACAGGGCTCCCAAGCCTACTTGGGGTGGAAAGCTGAACTGGTGGTGGGGAGTCTGGTCTTGTGCATGGGGCTGGCTCTGCTCTGTCTAGAAATGCATGGGGAGCACACCCACCTTCTGACAGGTATTTCACATTCCAACCAGCTTGTTTGCAACTATAATAAAGTATTTGGGGATGTAACCGGATTTCTCTCTGGCTCTGCTAATTGTATAAGCTAAGCACTGAATGCCCACCCTGTGCTCTCCATCAGGGAAGAGAGGTAAATACCTCGGAGGTTCAGCATAGTCACGGTAATGCCATCTGCAATCCTTCAGAGATGCAACTGGTCAGACTATTGCTAGTTATAGGAGTGGTTCTTTCATATTAGGCATGGCAGGGAAACCAAGAAATCCTACAGCAAAAAAACCCTAAAACTTGATTTATGCAACACTAAGTATGCTGCGTGGTACCTTGTGTGGGTTTTGCCAAACCTAATGCATATATTTCTAAACACAAGCAATGAAATGGTTGCACCCAGGAATGCAGCCCTCCATGAGTGATACTCTTCCTGTAGGTCTCATTTTTGGGTCTATAAAGTGCATGAGTTCAGTTTGCCACTCTCTACCATGGAAGAGAAGTTGCCTGGGGCATTCCTGTGGTTCAGGTTTTAAGATGCTTTCCAGGAAGCCTGTCAGCTCTGCTTTCTTCTAAATCTGTTTTCTGCCCTGCCCGACGATCTAAGTCTGCATGCCAACCTTAAGACCTGCCTGCCATCTGTGTCTTGTGCAACTGCCGACAGCCACAGTGGCTTGAATGTCCCCGAGCTTTGCTTCCCTTGTGTAAGGCAGGGCTAAATGAATCATAATGCTTTTCTTAAGGCACGCGAGTCTTTTTTTCCTTTGATTCCTGTCACAGCTTGGTTGACGCCTTATCTAAAGGAGAGGTGCCTTCCAGGGTTGACTGAACCGTTAGCGTGTGTTGAGACAAAATGTCCTGGTTTAGCTCCTTACCCAGTGCAGCTCCTGCTCTTGCTGTGGCCGTGGTGGGAGCGCTCCCCTCCTCTGCAGGGTGCTCCAGTCCTGGGGGCAAAGGAACTCCCGTTTCCGATCTTGATGAAATTTGAGCTTTGCTGAATATAGTACTGCAGCTCCAGCCACTCTTGCTGGTTTTTTTGCAGAGGGCTTTTTGTTTCTGGAAGGTTATATATACTCTGTAAATACTAGTAGCAATTAAAGTGCCCATTTTGCAATGCTGTCTGCAGTCCTTTGCCCTCGACCTATCAGAAATTGGTCTAATAGTGGGGAAAATTGTTTAGTTCGGCAACAGCTGCTATGCTGTGAGTCTTCAAAGGCCCTTATAGCCCAATAGCTCTCTGTGGCTGTGACTGTGAGAGCAGGGTGAGCAGAGACTTTGTGACTGGGGAAGCATATAGTGGTAACTCTCCAGATCTCTCCCTGGCCTTCACCTAGAAACAAAGTGTTGATTTTTAGCTAAGTTTCATAAGAGGAAGCACAATTTTTCCTAGTGTGAAAGTTCAGGTAGGTTCTAATAACTGCCTGTGTAATTAAGTTGCTGGTGTTCTGCCAACCTGCAGGGAGCAGCATCTCAAGAGGGCAAAACAAGTATGTGCTGTCTTGGCAGTAAACGGCGACACTAGCTTTGATGTGTTGGGGTCGGGGGGAGATAGGATATCAATCTTTCCTCCCTGAAAAGTAAATAGTCTGAACTAAAGCAGTGACATTGGGATTGTGTTTGCATTCAGTCTGTGGCAGTCCTGCCACTCAAACAAGGACAGGCATTCGTTGCAGGATCCATATGCTTTCTCACTCATCTCCTTGCAAAATCTGCCCTGCATTTGGCATGCTGCGCCATTGCATTTTATCTCAGTTCAAATACACTTTGGTATGCTGCTCCGTTGCGCTTACCTCTGTGCAATTACACTGACTCCTTGCATGGAATTTCCAGCTGGCAGAGATATGTTATACAATTATTTATCTCCAGACTGAGTGCTCTATCCCATCCCGGCATCTGGGTGTGCAATGATTAAGATTATAGCATGCTTTGTAAAACGTAGTAAGCGATGTATAAGAGCGCTGGGCTGTAAAGCCAGACCTTCACAGGATGGGGTTAGGGTCCATTTCCGTCTTTGAAGCAAACTTTCTACCTGGCTTCTGCCTGGGTGCAGAAGTTCAGTAGTTTCCCCCTAGCTGTTTGCAGAGCATTGCCAGAGACTAAACCAAACCAAAACTCTTCTCCTCCCCTGCCTTCCAACCCCACCCCAAAGGCTTCTGAAAGGTATGCAGGTGGGGGCACACCTCTGTGCCTGGGATGCCACATGGCTGTGGGGTGCTCAAGCCTGAGCACCTCCAACCTGGGAACATTAAAACCAGTTTTACTGCAAAAACTGGTTCTTACCAGCAGAGGTAATTGACTTGTAGAACACCTACTACTGTTTCCCGAGGCTTGAAGGCCTGCCGATGCAGTAAATGCAGCCGCAGAAATTGGAGGATGGCAAATTTTTCTTTTGTGAAGTCTTGTTTCTGAGGAACTGTTTATTTGACTTTGTTTAGAAATAATTTTCCATCCAGATATGTTGCGACGCAATAGGAATTGCTCAAAAGTGAAGCTAAGACACATTGTATGAAGCCTGTAGCAGTCGCCGCATTGCCAAAAATGCTAATGAAAGGTACTGGCTCACTGTGTGCATGCCTGGTGGCTTTTGTGGTTGATAATTCTAGCCAGCCAGAGCATATGCTTGTTAATAGGAGCTCTTCTTATGGGCTACTTTTTTAAAAAAAAAAAAAAAAAAAAAAAAATTCCCACACAGAGCTTCATCTCCAGAGGACTGGTGAAGTGTCACTGGGCTGGAGCAGATTAAAAGATTTTTTTTTTTTTTTTTTTTTT
>JAYKAV010003354.1:1296171-1395409 GCA_035582835.1 Phoebastria nigripes
CAAACAAAAAACCAACAACAAACCAACAATTTCCCTATGCTGTTCCAATTGGTGAGTAAGCCTAGATTGCATCAAGTGAGATCCAAACTGCCCCTTCTCTTAAATGCCATGGAGGCCGAGCCTGTGCAGCCCTCCCACAAGATATTGGCGCAGCGGYGGTGCACAGCTACCCAACTCTGAGCCTCCTTGGGGGTATTGCTTCAACGAAAGCTAATTGTGCTATTGCCATATGGTTCTGGATTCCATGTGATGGGACAACAGGACAACAAAATTTATTTTAACTTGGCTGGGATTTGAAAGCTGACCTTGATATGAAAAATCAATGTCCTATCTCACAGTTGACACTGGAGTGCCTCCCCTATGCGGAGCTAGGACAAGTAAGGCTGAGACTTAATCACAAAAATGGTAGAATTTTAGTCTAGCAACTGGTGCAGGAGAAGCCAGGTGTTTCTAGGGCTCAGTTTAAAATCATCATCTCCACCCCCCTGTGACAAGATGGGGAAAACTGCCCCAACTAGGCAAGAGAGCTAGTATAGATTCCTCCTCCTTCAAAACCTCATACCATCAGCAAAGTTTACTGCTTCACTATTTTCAGCCAGTTGCTCCTAGCTGACTCAGGCTGAACCAGCGAGCCACGGGCACTGGCACAAGGAAACTGCATTTCCTGGCTTTCTGGACATTCATGGACAACACAGTGATATAGTCTGCACTTTGTTGGGTTTTTTTTTTTTTTGGGGGGGGCGGGGATGTGACACAAGAAGAGGTTCAGTTTAAAATCCTCCCTGGAAGCCACAGGGAAGTGCTTAAATAAAGACCAGCTGAATCGTGCAGAACTTGACCACAGTTTTTGTTCCATCCTGAAAAGGGTAAGTCCAGGTAACCCAACATTAACATAGCAGAGAGCACTATTTTTAATTGGTCAGGTTTCCACAGCCTGTTCTTTCACACAGTATGTACCCGCTTCTGTCAAAAGTGGAAGTCCCCTTTTTCGGTGGAATATTCGGTAAAAAACAAAATGTTGACATCAATGTTGACATTCCCTTACGTTAGCACATTCAGTGCTTAACCCTGTCGTAGCAACTCCCATTTTTGGAGAACTGGGCTAAAATATTCTACCTTGTTCTGTACACAGTAACATGCAGCTGGTGAAACCAGACAATGAAAGGATGGGAGAAGAGAGAAAAGTGGAAAAGGTCACAAATCTCACTTTGCAGAGAGTCCTTCAGTTTTCTTTTTTCTTTTTTTTTTTTAGCTGCCGTTCTTCACACTCAGTAGTTATCGTCAGGGTAAGGAGAGGAAGCGAGAACTTCCCATGCTCCTGAAACGCAGTGGCTTCTGCTACTAACAAAGTCCTTGATGGTGATGACAAGAGACTGGGCACTTGCCAGCTTTCAGCACTCTGGCACAGAGTAGTGAAGTCCCAGGCTTACTGCTTTCCCCAGTGCAGGAGCTCAAAACACTGACAGACTATCACAGAGGATGGTCCAAAATGGTTATCTGGTGTGGTGACACAACTGTTGTGTGGACACAGCCAGTGGTTGGAACAGAAGTCCAGCGGATTTTGCTGTCTCTTGTGTTGAGAAGGTTTTTTTGCCATCTCTTTTGGCACACACTGCAGAAATCTGTCACTTGTATTACAAGCAATGCTGCCACTGAGATAGGGGATGATGCTTCTCTTGACACATCTCCAGCTGTCCAAATTGTTGGCAGACTTTCCATTTAGACAGGTGCTGTAAAAAAAAACCAACTTCTTTTCAGAAAAAAATAGAAAAAAAATCCCCCAGAAATAATCATGTCCTAGAGTCGTTTTTCCTACGTAACCAGTGGAACAAGCTGCAAAGCTATGGAAAAGATGTATTCATGCTGCTGAGGGAGAATCAGCCGGGGTGCAGCCCTGCCTCGATACCCGAGACACTGGAGGCCTTCTGCCACAGACCGAAAGTGCCTCTCCTTCTGCAAATGCAAAAAGTGCTCTCCTGCTAACATCCCCCTCCTAACATCACTGAAGGGATGTCAGTGTCACCTCTGGTTCGTTTTAAGCTACTTCAGAGAACGAGATGCACAAAACTTATCTGTGGCCAAGGGAAACCAGCTTCCCGAGGCTCCTCTACAGGCAGTGAAGGGATCCCTCCAGAGAGCAATTCAGAATTGCTCCAGCTCTGAATTTCTCCTCAGTGGATCATCCTGCCCCATTGACTGTAATGGGTGTCTGGAGAGACTAACTCCACCGGGATGAAGTTACTCTTCTTTGCAACCTGCCTTCCCCATAGTTTCCAATACTTTTTTCTTTGTAACAGCAAAGCTGGTCTCAGTAGGCTTTTTTTGGTTTTGCAGTATTCAGGATTCCCACCTGCTGTGAAACGATCTGACCTTCTTTATAAAGTGAAACCCATAGAAGCAGAAACATGCTTATATCAGTATTGAAAAGCAAAATGCCGTGGCAGAGTATCCCTGGGAGTGCAACCTCCACAGTGCCTTACTCCCCATGTACCACACACAACTCRCTTGAAAATCTCAAATGATCATTGAATTAAGCTAGAATTTCTCTAAGAGCCCATCTTTTTGCCCCAAGGCAGTACCAGCTATTTCTAAATAATTCCTGACAGATACTGGTTTCCTCTTTTGTTAAGAAATAACGGAACAGCAACAAACCTGGACTGATGGAGACTTGACAGCCTGCACAAACTCTCTGCCTTGGTGCTCAACTACCTTACTCTTAGAAAGGCCTTTTTTCCTAACACGTAGCTTAAATCTCCTTTGTTTAAGCCTGTTGTGCCTCAAGTGCGGTGTCCGCTGGGTTAGGACAATAAATAACTTGTCCCATCCTCTTTAAGGACTCTCTGAAGAGTGCTGTTATTGTGTCCTTATGATGGCCTTGCCTTCTCTAGCCTAAACAAACACAACCAATCTTCCGTCAGAGATCACATTCCCTAGATCATTCTAGTTTCTCTAGTATTGGTCCAGGTTGCCCTCAAATGGGGATGCCCAAAAGATACTGCCTTCCATGCCTTACATAGCTCTGTTGGCAGAAAACAGCCCTCAGAGGTGGGAGAGTTTCTGATAGCAGCGAACCACCAAAGCTGCTGTCCCAGCTCCTCTTCCACAAATGGTACAGAGACATGCCAAGGAAAAAATAATTTCTGGAAGGCAAGTGTCTTTGTTTTGTTGTTAATGAACAAATCACGCTACAGCAGCCTTCAATATAAGATAAATATTTACTCCTATTTATGTCACAGAGTTTTTTCTACTTATGGGCTAAGTCCAGGGATCTAATAAAATAGGGCCTAGTATAAGTTAGTCCAGAGAAGAAAAAGTTGACCTTAAATGAACTGCTTGTTAATGCAACTCACAGGAAYGGAAGGAGAAAATGTCTCTCTATCTTAAGGAGAAAATCCATCCTCCTTTCTACATGATGATCTACAGGAAACAGCATAATGCCTGTTAGTGGTTTAGCAAACACAAACATTGTGGATCAGGCTGGGGTTGCGTGATGGGTCTGGAAAATAATTGACTATTAACCTAGTTTGTATGACCACCAAAGAAGTTCTAGAAAAAGTTTTTTAATTTAAGGGTTATTTTGCTTCTGCTTGATGTTATGAATTGGGTACATTCACAGCATCTGCTAGGGCAAACTATGCTTTCGCTATTACAGTTTTGGTGGAACCACAGTATTTTCTGCCTGTTCTGCAGAAGCAATCAGGCAACAGTCATTTGCTTCAGTAGAAACTACCAAATGACATAAAAAATAGGCAGATATTTCATCCTCTCTGTACTCTCGCAAGTCCCCTGTGCTGCGTTTGTTTTTCCAAATTTGTCTTGGATTTTTTTGCCCTGTTTTTATTTTTCCCCCACTATAAATGATAAATGAATTTGTAAACTAGCTGGCCTGCAATATTGCATTCTTGCTTATAAAAAATATGAACATGTTGAAGGTCTAAACTGCATTTTTTTTCTCTAGGAAAGGAGAGTGCTTAGTACTTTTTAAATTGGGTGTATACATGCTCAAGTTCATAGACATGAGGCATATGATGTTCCTGTATCCCAGCTAAAGACCTTCGAGGATATGGTGCCTAAAAAGGCAGAGAACAACCATTTGGTGGTGATGGGCACTGACATGATACGAAGTGATAAATGGTCAGTGTTGTCCAGACTTGAAAAATTGGCATTTAAAGCAGATTTTCCAAGTTTGGCTCTGCCTGGCTTACAGCATAATCCACCCGTCTTGATGGCAACAGTAGCTGCAGCACAGTTTAGAACAGGAGGGGAGGGTGGCTTCAGCCTGTACGGTCTGTGTACCCTGTTGATTTGTCATGTCCTTTGGCCTGAACTGTTGAAGGAATTTCTGAGAACTGAGACTCTCAGGCTGCCTTTGGCAATGCTTACAGAGCTCAAGGAAAGGGCCAAGAGGAAGAAGTAGGGCTGCTGCTTTACATGCTTGAGTTTGTAACATCCAGCAAGTCTAATCCAAAGGCTTTGTGCTGAACTTGAGTACCGAAGCTATGAAGTTAAGTCACTCTTGAGACAAATACAGTAACAGATTTTTAATACTTACAGTTGAGTCCTCCTTTGTCTTCATTTGGTTGGACATCTGTTGAGACAAATACACTGTTTTAAGCATGTAGGATAGATAACCATAGTCTTTAGCCAAATGGGATTAATATTAAGCAATATCCACTGAAGTTGAGAGTTCAATGTGCTAAATGGTCTTTGCAGCAAAATGCAGTCCATACTCTATTTGCTTACAATCTAGGTCACCATTTCAGCAAGGATAGATTTTGGGCTTGAAGCAACAGCCCTGCTCCATGTTTTGGGACAGAGTCCTGCACCACTCTTGGGTTGTTTCTGAAGGAAGGACATGGCTCCTAGCACAGCTGCTGCAGATGCTGGGCAAGATCACTACCCTGCTTTCTCCTGCTCTTTTCTGAAGCACCTGGGCTTGCTGGCCATGATGAAGAGGGCATGGATTGAAAGTGTGGTTTGTCCTTGTCCATGAAAAGTGTGGTTGCCCCTGCTCCCTTTTCTTAGATGTTAGCTCTTGTATACCTGCAAAGTAGCTTATAGAAGTACTCAGAAACATCAGCAGACTGAGCCTGGTTCACAAGATGTCTTTCAGAGCTACCTTTTGTTCTGTCTTGCCAAGCATTGAAGAGTCCCGCACATGGGCAAATGCAGCAATACAAGGCTACACACATATAACGTGGAGTGACAGTGAGGCATGCTTTATTTCTAACTTGTAGAAAGCTGCTTGATCCCAGTGGGATCTTGAACCCTTAATTGCCCAGCCAGTGATTCTAAAGCTCTCGGGATTGATTTATCCTCTGATTTCTGCTTTGGATTGTGCTAAGCAGAGACAGCTAGTGACCCCAGTCCTGTTCCATGGAGTAACATCCCCGCCATTTGTCCAGAAACAGCCTGCAGGGATCACAGCTCAGAAACTATGGCCTGAACAGGCACAAAGTCAGAGTTACTCTCGCATCCAGCAGTTAACTCCTGTGAGGCTCAGATGCGTTAGCAGAAAACCATAAAGAATAACATGTTCTGGGGCACTATATGTCCTCCCCAGGCAACCCCAGGATTTTGATAACAGAATGATTTCCTGCTGCTGTGTGCAGAGAATTTACTCACACCTTCTAGCAATGTGTTGGATGACATTAAATGTTTTGGCAAATGAAAAAGAATTCTTCAGATTGGGTCATGCAAATGAAGGGCCTCATTACCTGTGTAGGACACAAGTTTAGAGGACCTCCGTTTCCACAGCCAGCAGGTTAAAACAGCTAGAAGACCTATCAGAATGACAATGGAAATGATGCCAGCTGCTTGAGCACCTCGTCCACTTTTTTCCAGGTTTTTGTGACTTTTTGTGCTAGAACCATTGCTTTGCTTCTGCTGTGTGTCTAGGATAAAATAGAAAAAGGATGTAATAAGGTGTAAATTTGCACATTTCATACCAGGCAAATATCTGATCACATTTTACACACACAAAAAATTCTGAAGGACTAAATATTTGTGCTATTCGTATCACTGTGATTCTGGTGGTATTCCTTCTAAGCAAGGCACATCTCCAGCTTATACTGTCTAATAATACAATGCCAGTTTATTCCTCCCTGTCATCATACTGCATGCATCCATCTTTCTTCCTTTTTGTTCTTCATTCCTGCCAGCCTYGGGAGACTGTATGTTTGAGCTTGTATCTAGACTCAGTTGAAAATAAATCTATACAGAATCTATAATGTAAATCTGATGGTATTCAGAAAAGTGGGCGAAAACCTGTTTCCCTGAAGTTAGTGACAAATTTCCACTGATTGCTGCAAACTGAAGGTTTCAAATCACATCTCTTACTCTTTCAAGTGTGGTAGTGCTTTTAGAAACCAACAAAAAACAATAAGATGAGGGACTTTTCCCCCAGAATACAATACGACAGAATGCCATTAGGAAACTAATGACAAGGTTACTTAGTTTTCCTTTAATTTGGGATGACAGCAAGGGTATGCCATCATACAAACACTCTACTGTGTAATTTTTGCTTGCACACGCAAGTTTTGTTCCTGGAAATAGTTTTATCTATATCCCCTGCCTATGTTTGTGAGATCAGTGTCATTAAGTCCAGAGTATGTGATTCCTTGGTGTGTTCAGGTAAGCTAACTGTGGGTATCCAGCTACAGTTATGCAAACAGTCAAACCTCCTTGCACCAGGGTGCAGAAACCTGCAAGAGAAAGGTGTGGTGGGAGGCAGGACCAGGAACAGCCACCTCCAGATAAGCTCTCCCACTTCAGATAGCTTCTCTACACAGCTGTTTGGAAATCATGAAATTCACTATTGCTACTATAGCTATAACTTTTTTATAGCTTTTTTTTAAAAATAGTTTTCTGTTTTTGGTAAGAGTTGAGTGGCTAAATACTTGTTTTTACTTACTATTGATTACTCATATCAGCAATAAATAGCTTCTTATACTTGTGCTATTAGGTGTATTGTTCTACTGGGCTAATATTACCTGTTTGCTACAGGCCTACTTTAAATAGTGCATGGTGTTAAATTGAGTTTTGGAGACTGAAAACAGAACTTCGAAACTAGGCAGAGTAAAAAGCAAACGTGAGTGCTGCAAAGCAGTCAGGTAGGAGTTCAGGCATCATGGATCTACTGTATGGTGCCCCCTGAAAAATAACCTGACTCCCCAAGTCATCATGTTCCCGAGGAACCGAAGGGTAAAGCTCAGGGACTGCCTCGGACACAAAAGCTTCTCAGTGCCATTGTCGTAACACGCTTGATGGGGTGTTCACTTCAGTGTGGAAGAAGTCAGAAGTAAACATAAAGTCCATGGCTAAGCGTAACTAGCTTGAAAGAAAAACTGTGCTCTTCTCGGCACTTTTGGGAACTACTGAATTAATGCGTACCCTCGTTAGTGCCTATCTACAGACAGAGACGCACTGGTGAYACACTGGTTGATATATCTGCTATCTAGAAAACACGAAGTATCATGAAGGGACTTACAGTTGGCTGACAGGTTTTCCTGCAGTATTTTATTTTCTATGGAGCACTCTATTTGCATGTTAGAAGTGGCTTTAACCTTCAGTGTGCTAAAAACGCTGTAAGTGCCATCAGCATGGAGGGTGATCTTTAGCTCTGATGGAGGCAGGTGGCTGTTGTCCGTTTTATTTATCCAATAAACATTGGGCTCTGGGTATCCATTGCCAGACCTGCAGCTGAAAGTCACCTCCTCTCCAGTGCTGTCACTGTTTCTTATCGGTCCACTGAGTATTGGTTGGCTATAACTAGCTGGAGAGCAAGAGAGAAAGAAATAGTCATCAATATGTTGAAACGTATCGAAAAGAAAATTTTGATGCGGGTTCTGAAGCAGAAGTTCTGGGTTTCACACGACCCTCATGACTTGAAAGGGAAACACCTGCAGGTTTGGTGTGTAAGCCAGAGAGCAGAGAGAATTACTGGAAGGGCAGAAGGCTGAAGCCAAACCCAAAGGAAGAAAGCAACTTCTTAAGCTGCTATCTCCCAGACATGTGCAAGAGCATGATGAAAAAAACCCACACTGGATAAATAGCTGTTACAGTTATTCTCCCAGTTTTAGATTCCCTACCTGTAACATTTAAATTAAGCAGACTTCCTTTCAGCAAAGGGCTGAAGTGTGTTTCAAAGTTAAGGGTATGCTTAAATGTAATATTGAAATTGCACAAATTTGAAAAGCTGGAATAAGAATTTAGGCAAATATGTGCAAGTGATACAAGTTCTTACCTGCTAAACTGAGAACCACTTCTGCCTGGTGAATCACTCTGGTATATTCAGTTTTCTGGAGCACTACACATTTGTACGTACGTTCATCACTCTGGCTGACATTTAGTAGTAGCAGAGAAAAATCGCCATTCTCCAATCTATCCCAGAATAACTGAGTCCTGTTTTTAAAGTGAATACACTGTTCACTTTCATTGTCTTGACCAGAGATCAGTGCATGTACAACTGAACACTCTTCTTGATCATCAGCTATTTGCCAATATACCCGTAGATTTTTTAAGTGTAATTCTCTTCCTCGATAAATGCAACTCAGTGTAGCGTTGTCTCCAAGTTTACTGACGATGACCTTCTCCTCCAGTGCAGYAACTACAAGATTAAAAGAGAGAGAGAAAAAAGGGAGGTTATGTGGGAAAAAAGGTCATTCTTGTCAAGTATATTCTACCACATGTGGACTCCAGTATTAGTATTTATAACAGGCAGGTGAGTGTGCTCACTTCATAGTCATTCCTACCTCCTGACTTGCCGGTGGCTAATTCTCTCCGTGTCTGTTTGTCTGTGCGTTTTCCAAAGGGACCTTTTACAATATAAAGCCTTCTGCTTATTTCTTTCTCTGAGGACCAACCGGTCTAAGCGTTCCCAGCCCCATGGATACCTGCACGTTTCACTTTGCCCACTGACTGGGACTGACTGCAGACACATATTCAAGTCCTAATGCTTTAATAATGACTTTTTTTTAATTAAGAAAAATGCCAAAAAATACCAGGTAAATCACAAGAAGTGGAAACACTGATAAGAAAAAGAGTGCTACCATTATTTTGAGACCCAAAAAATTAAAAAGGGGAGTGGAAACAGTGTTTCTCAAAGTGGGCATGTCATAGCAGTTGCATTTTATTGCTACCATTGGTGTCGCCCTCTCAACAAATATACCCAGCTGGCAAACCAGCATGCCCAGATACCTCCAGTGACACATTCATTAGACATTTACAACCTCTCACAGCCACTTGAGGAAGGCCAGCACAGTATCCAGCTTTCAGGGCACTTTTCCTGGCCTCCAGACATGAGGAAGGCAACCTCTCCTCCTGGTGACAATGAGAAGGCGTGAGCTGGCTGATGAGCAATGCAGAAGGTGCAARTCAGCTACTCTGAAAGGGCCAGGGTGGCTCTGACTGCAGCCTCCCTGCTGGGAGGGACATATCACCTTTCCTCCACCCCAGCAGCCAAAACCTCTCTGGTGCAACTGGTTTCTGAGACCAAAGCAGTGTGCACRTTGTAAATGTCGGACTGGGGGGTGAGGGGGTCAGGCATGGGGTTGCATGGGAGAGATTACAGCTGGGCGAAGGGATTATGCAGGTGGCTGAATTAGGGAAAGAAAGATGACAGGAGTGAGGGTTTGGAAATGGGGAAACAGCGCATGGTGAAGTGGGAGGGAGACGGCAATGTTAAAGGGGGACACGCCTTTGTGTTGGTGCACTGGACTCAGAAATAGCTCATCTACACATCTGAGCTGGGCACCCTGGCTTAAAAATACCACTGAAGCAAACGCAGTGCTTGCAGGGAGGAAGGCAGTATGTTCTCCAGGCCCTTATCCTCTGCTGGGTGAGACAAGAAGTGACGGGCTTGAACTGCAACAAGGATGCTGCAGCTCAGACTTTGGGAAACCCCTCGTAGCAGCAGGAAGAGAGACGCTCTGGAAAGCGTTGCCTGGGAAGATGGGGGCACCTCCATCACTGGCGTTATTTAGGAATAGGCCAGCTGGCATCTACTGAAACTCAATCTGGTACGGTTTGTCCTGATTTTGGGGCCAGGGACTTTCCTTGATGACTTTGTTGAGGTCCTTCTCAGTGATTAAGCAAGAACAGAGGAGAGACAACTCTGAAAACATTTAAATACCACTAAGTGATGTCCTTTAACCTTACTTTTGTTTTGAAAAGGCATTTTTGGAACTGTAGTGAAAGACTTACTAATAATGGGTACTTGATACAGTGACGTATAATTCTAGTCATAATGTGAGTATGGACTTTATCCAGGCATGTTGATCTGCCTATCAACAGCCCTTATTACCCCACTTCTAAGACCTTTTGTTGGCAGAGATAAATACGCAGGGATGTCTCTAAAGCAAGCAGAGCAATCTAAGCAAGGGCATCCATAAGGTCCTTTGCTATTCTCCGTACTGAAACTGATAGAAACTGATTTTTTCTTCTTTCCCTGATGCATGTCACACTGATGAATTCTTAAGTGTCTTGCTGAAAACACGCAGATGTTTATATTGTACGTATTACAAATACTCTGTGTATTTGGCCAAACACATTACGGGAGGGCAGCTTCATTTTTAACTGAAGTGTTCTGAACTTACCAGCTCTCAGGATATGAAGGAGCAGTAATAGAAATCCATAGCTAAAATAAAAAAGCAAACAAGAGTGTCACATGATAGACTTTAGCATCTCTGTTGTTTACATAAGCAATAAACCTTATATTGATTGTTTCAGTATAGTAGCGGAAGTAAGTAAATTAGGTACTGCTACTATGTAATGTCCCATTAAGTATTTGCATTTTTGACAGCTGCAATCATCTGTTCAAACGACATAACTCTGTGGGTGGGTGGCTAAGGCCATGAATAGCAGTAAAACGCACTAATATTGGAATCAGAGCAGAAGGCATGAAGCTGGTGTTGTGCCTGTCTTTCTTGTGAAAAACGAACCATATAGACTTACTGGACAAATAGGCCCCGGAGGATATCTGGCTCACTGGGAAGGAGCACGGCTGCGCAGGCCTAAATCCAGGTCAAAGCCGTGCATCCCGCTGTTTTGCTGAAACTCAGTGAGTTACGGTTTTATCTGGTTAAAGGACAACAAACAGCTGTCCATGCTGTCCACCGTTTTGCGCACTCAGTAAAAATGTGTAAACAGGAAACGTGCTGATAGCAGGGAGCTGTGCAAAGGTTTTGCTGGAAAGAATTCGGCGTGTGTGATTACTCCGGAGGTGCAAATCTATGCAGGAGTTTCCCAAGAGAGTTACACCTGCTGGATGCTATAGGAAAACCCCGTTTAACCTATCTATAAAGTCCAGGTCTCATCCCGTAGGGCTTTAAGAAAGATAAATGTGCAGCACTTTCCTAAGAGTTACTTTAAAATAGGCTTTCACCACCGTGCCTAGCTATACATTGTGCTCTCCTTCCTCCAGACCGCTGTGGGAAAGGAAAGGAAGACACTGGAAAGGTTTTGGAATGGGACCTGTGGGGCTGCAGTTGCCCACCTTGATATTGCCCTGGGTGCAATAGGGTTGCAAAGCTGGGCTGATGGGCAGAGGGATGCGAGCACCTGCTCATCCCCAGTTTCCCCAGCTTGCTTTTGCAAGCAAGCAGGACTGTGAGGCCACACTATCTGGGTGCAGCTGGTTCCCTTCCCCAGTTGTTCTCAACCCTCAGCCAGGTCCAACACTGAGCCAAGGGCTGGGGCAATGGGGAGAGCTACCCCCAGCAGCCCATGTCCACCCAGGAGTGAGCTCCAGGGTCTCCCACCCAGACTGCTCACCTTCTTCCCTCCAAACCAACCCTGCCCTGCCTGATCCTCCTCCCTCCAAGCCCTATCCTAAGCCTAGTCCCCCAGCAGCCATTTCTCACCTCACTTTTCCCCATCAGCTATGCTTTACACCATCCCCTCTCTCTTCCAGGTCTCCTGCCCTTTCCCCACAGCTCCTGCCCCTTTGGCCAGCCGAGCAGCAGGATTCATCCACCACTTCCCAGGCACAGCATTGCTTCTGCCCAGCTTTACTCCTACCAGCTGCCTGGGCACAACTTGGGTCTCCTCTGCAGCGGAGGAGGGTCTCTAATTCCCACCCGCCCCCAAGAAAATTATGATCTTCCCAAACATATTTGGCTTCCCATGGAGAAAGCAGAGGACATTCCTGACACAAAATCTACCTCCACTTGAAGCCCCATCTCCAGAGAATGAGATGGGGAAAGTTTAGGGAAATGTCAGTCTGAATTGTGTTACTTTCATATGAAGAAAACACTTTCTTTTCCTTTTCTGTGTCCTTTGAAATGGTTTCATAGATGAGGTTTCAAAAGTTTAAGTGGATGCCCAGCGTGGAACATTTCTGCTCTAATACTTATTTTAGTAAATCCGCAATCAGTCCTAAAGTAAGTCTCCCAGGTCAGCGTACCTAAACGCTCCAGGGAGGCAGCTCTGCTCTGTTCTGTCTCTGGCAGTGACTTTTGGTGCCTTTTGCATGTGGTCTTGTATTGTATTTCTATTGTATTTGTATACTGTSCAGGAGCCATCACTTTTGTGCCAGGCTTGTAGAGGTCTCTCTTGACAAGCTCACYTTAATGTAGTTCTTAATCGTTCTTAATCACACAGCTGTGTTTGTTTTATTGTTCCCCGCCCAAGTTAGAAACTGTGGATATAGTTGGTCATTTGAAGGAAATGAAGAACAATTGACTGATCTTTACGGGACTCTTCAGGGAATTTCCCATGGCAGGCTGATACCAATATTTAGCTAGTCAGCCAGAACTGATTCTCTAATGTATGTATACAAAGCACCTCTTGATTTCTTATTTTAATAAATGATGTCACAGTTAAGATTGGACAGTTCTAGAGATGCTCATCCTGTTACTTGGGGGAGGTTGCAGCTGTGGTAGTGTGGGGGCAGTGTCAGCCCACCATGTTCCCCTGGAATAGCTTTAATGCCAAGCTCCTGTTGGAAAAAGGGAGAAACGCTCTTGCCTGCAGAGAAACCTCCCTTTTGCCCCATACGTACACTCAGCTCCTGTGTCTGTCACACTGGCAGTGAGCTCCATTAAGCGCAGGTGTAACTGCATTAGTTTCTTAGGTTCTCTCTCTCCTTTATTTATTTGTTATAAAATATTTTAAATTTTTTTTTTTCCTTTTTCAATTCTTTCCCACACCTTTCCCTTCTACACGTTTTTTAAAATGTCACGTGAAACGGGAGAAAGTTGCACTTCTTCTTTCATATGTTCTTGTTTGGTGAGATTATTCTTCCTACCAGTATCTCAACTTTTTCATGCACTGTTTATTTTTAGAGTCTTGGGATGTTGCTGTTCTGGCACAGACTAGCCAGACAAAAGACGTCCCAATGCTTGTAGTAATAATAACTTTGGGGCTTTTGCTCCATTGGTAAGATGTGCTTTATCCCCTAACCTTGTAGCGACATTGCTCTTCTCGCATCAGCAGGGGCCCTATAAGGTTATCTGTGAAGCTCTTCTAACGCCTACCGTGAGGCAACACTAATCTGGGCAATAAAAACCGGTGGGCCTGCTTGCCCTTCATTCACATTCGGGCCAAGAGGCTCCTTAAAATGCCAATTAATTGCCTGCAGTCTTCGACGGGGTAGATCACAAACTACAGACGGGTGGGGCCTCTGCATGGGCTGTCCCGCTATGCCAGGTGCACCCTGGCCGCGGAGGGTGCCTTGCAAAACCCACCTGCCCCGCTCTCGGTTCTCCCGCGGCTACGGGCGCCCGGGAGAGCTGCCCGCCCCAGCCGCCCAGCCAGCACCGTGCCGGCACGCAGCRGGGAGCCGCTGCCGGGCACGTTTTACGCCGCAACCCGCTGTCCGGGGGTCGGGAGGGGACCCCGTGCACCGCCTCGCCCTTGTCYCCATTTAAGAAGCCCACCCCCGCCAGAACTTTTCCTGCCCGCTGCGTTGCAATGAAACTCGCATTTTTCTAAGGCGGGGTGTGTATCTCTCTGCCCCCGAGCAAGCAGCCCGCCAGCGCCCCGGCAAACAGCCAGCTTGTGCCCCCCGTGCCCCAGCGACACGCAGCGGGGGGGGGGGGGGCGGCAGCTCCCCCTCCCCCGGGCCGCCACTCACCCTCGCGGCTCCATCGCAGCGGCGCAGGAGGCGGGTGGCTGCCCGAGCCGAGCCGTGCTGAGCCGAGCCAAGCCGACAGCTGCCCGGTTTAGGCCATTCCCCTTTCCCTCCCACGCCTCCTCCCGCTGGGGATTTCCGCCTTCCGTGTGCACCCGGAGCCGGTGCGCGGCCAGCCCTGCTACCGGGGCACCGTGCAAATCGGGGCGCCTTGCGACCGGCACCCGGACCGCCGGCAAAGCCCTCCTCTGGGCTTGCGGGCCGGCCCCAGTCCCGCTCCGCCCCGCACGCCGGGCGCTGCGGTCCGAGAGAGCCCGGCCCCGACCCGGCGGTGTGGAGGGTCTCGGGCGCTCGCCCATCCCCACTGACCCCTATCCAAAGCCTCGCCGGGGCCGCCTGGCAGGGGCTCCCGACCCCCGCAAAGCCGTCGCCCCCCGCGGGGAGACTGCTTGTGCCCCATCAGGCGGCGTGCCCCTCACCGCCGGCTCTGGGCGCTGCTGGGGAGGACCTGGGGAGCCAGTGCTGGGCACCGGCTTTTGTGATCGCACGGAGAGCAGCATCTTGTCGGCCCTGCGAGGCGGTGCAGACCGGTCCCACGGTCCCGCTCGGCCTGTGCGAGGCAGGGGGCAATGTACTGCAACCCGGCTGCGGGCACGGGTCTTTGCAAAGCCTGCCAGGGAACCAGGGGCTGCGTTGTTGAGTTGTGTTTCAAAATACATTTCAAAAGACATCAGGTTTACAGTTCCATAAATAGTAAATAACCCTAAACGTGATTTGATATGATGCATGACCGCACCTGAAGATGTAGAAGATAAAAGTTCTGACAGAATCGCATTGATAAGGGGTGTTGGAGCAGTAGTCGGCTATTTGAAAGCTGTGGTTCATGTTCACCAGCAGTTTTGTTTCTGGCTCCACATCAGGGGCTGTGTTTGGCTTGTTTATTGTCAGGCACCTCAACCCAACTGGGACTCCTTCACCAACATGAACATTTGTGACACACACCACAAAGCTGTCACTGCCATGCTGCAAACAAACACTGCAGTGACAGTTAAAAAAGACTGCCACATTAATGTTTTATTTGGTCTTGGTTCTGGTCACTCTGGGAATACCAATTACTTTGTCCATGATGAATGAGAAACTCCAGGGTTGTGCAAGACCCACAGGTCTCAATGCTGTTTCCACCGCCAGCCAGCAGCAAGAAGGGGGGCTCTCGGTTTTGAGTCTTAAAGCCAACATTACTTCAGCCTCTCTGTGTGTCACTGATACACTGCAAATCAGTGATCAGTTTGGGAGGGTAGACTTAAATTTACATTAAATTTAAAGGAAGATAAACATTGCTATGGAATTACAGTTGAATCGGAACATATTGGCAGCAGCCAATTCACATCTCTCGCTGAAATATTTCCTGATGGAATAACCTAGTTTGGGAACTACTCTTTTGATATTTTAGGTGCTGTTTTAATAACAGACACTTGGTAAACAGGGATGCACATGGAATCAGTTCTTCGTGGCTAAAAGCTTCCTGACTTTAAATGCTTGTGGCTTAACTTTATAGGTGAATTTTTAGAGTTCTGGATATAAACTTGTTTTTTCTAAAATGCATAGTTTGAATGCACTCTTCTGACGTTCTTTGCAATGGTTTCTATCATGCTCTTTTCATACACAATGAATAAGAACAGCCTATTACTACACATGTGTACCAGTTTTGGTGGAAAGGAATTTCAGAATAAGGAAGAAAGGCAAATGTGTCTCCATAGCCAGGAGACTCTTTGGGATTTGGAAAGGTCAGATGCAAACCTCTTCTCTGCCTGCACCAGGCTCTTGAATCTGCATTGCCTGAAATCCCCGATGAGTTTTTCATCTATAAGGCAACTTTGTCTTCTGCTTCCCTTCTAAATGGTGTTTCATTAAGGCCCAGCTTCAGGCAGGTCCTAAGTTGCCCCTACCTGCAGAATTCCTAGAGGGTTTGAAGTATAAGGATATTCTTCTGCCAGTGACTCTGTTCCTATGGCACATATTGAACAACCCTGTCGTTAATAAAAGCAGGCTCTCACTGCCAAATCACTGCCATTAGATATAAGATGTTGCTTGGGGAGTGCTCCCCTATTTCTTTCCACACAACCAAAAAAGGAGAAGCAGCTGCAGTGGAGGATCATTGCAGCTGATGTGGTTCCTTCTATTTACACTGAATAGCAATATATTTTTATTCTTTTAGATACAGATTCGTTAATATGTCACTTCCTGGCAATAAGTTGGGTATTTGGCTTAGGGTCAAAATACAGACCTCAGTTACRTGATCTTTCCCCTGCAAGTATCACATCAAAGATAAGATGAATGATAACAGGCAGGGACGTTTGAAAAGCCTATGTGAAAAGTTTTCATCAAAGATGTGGCTCCTCATCCCTACTGCCATATGCCTATAGAAAAATTCAGGCAGGAAAGCACCTCTGAAGGTTATCTGGTGCAACCTCCGCCTCAAAGAAGGGCCAACTTCAAAGTTACATATCAAAGCTACTACTAAGATGTGGTTCATCTGCTGCTTCCGCACGGCTGTGAAAGTTATGATAAGACTTCCTTTTTATCAGAGAATATTGCGAATTTTTATCAGCAGTTGTCTTCATTTCCCAACGTCTAGTTTTAGTAATGCAAAAATGTATATTTATTTGTTTTCTTTTGTTAAAAAAGCTACAATATAGGATAGTCACAAGGCAAATCACAGGCAAAGCTGTCTGATCTGGCTTCTAAAATTACAATACTTATGACAGGAAAGATGGATCTTAGCTTCAGAAAATCGAGATGTTTGAGGTTGTTAAAGTGCAAAACCCGTTCCAGTTGTAGTACATAGCTGCAATCTTAGGTAGCTGCTGCACTCTGTGTTTGAGATACAGAAGTGGCTCAAAGATGATCCATTTGGTCCCTCCTCCTGTGTGCATGTGTGCACATGTGTGCGTCTCAGTGTGAGAGAGAGGCAGAGACAGCTGAGCTCCTGAAGTAGAGCATTTGTAAAAAAACCTTATTGTTGACAGTTAATTTGTCCTCTCTTATGTGTGTCTGCACCACTTGACGCAATTAAATTCAGGCATTTAAGGCTGTCAGAAGAAGAAACTAACACCTATGGCTTGTGCATGGCAAATATGTTGCCTATGGACTTTGAAACTAGAAACACTGGGAAGAATTGGGGGAAAAAAAGAGGAGGAAACCAATACTCTAATTTTTTCCAGGCTGTGAGACAGAGAAGTGATCTACATACCAGAGCACTAGAGAGCTGATTGTTTTCAAACGGGTATCACACAAAGAGAACAGGTGTATCTGCAAAACACACATCTTCAGTGGCAAGCTCTTTAATGCAATTACTGAGAATCCAGAGAGACAGACTAGACTTTGTGAAAGAGGYGTACCTCTCTCTACATATATAGAAGAAAAGAAAATCTCAGACAAATTGAACACCTTTGGGAACAACTGGAAAATGGGTGACATGACTGTATGTGACGTGGAGGGCTTGAACCATTTTTGGAGTAGGACAGCCAGGAAGGAAACGCACATAAAATTAGTAGCAGAGGATAACTGAATGCTGAAAAGTTTTTAGGGTGGCTAGAGCATATCACCCATTTGAAAARCAGATGCCTGTGTCATTAGCAGTGGGCACAATGACACGGTAACAAAACCAAGAGACRTATGATCACTGGTTGGTTGCCTGCATTGAACCTCTCCCYATCATGCACAAACATGCCAAGACAAAACAGGAGGCAATAAGATAACATCCAAACTAACAGACAAATATGTGATGAAGGTATAGCAAGTTTGCAGCAGACAATGGAGACGCAGTTAAAGAAAACACATTAAAAAGGAGTACCTAGAGTAGGGACTGCTCAAACTTTCATGTACCACGTTTTAAACAGGTACATTGTCTAGATGAGCAAAATGATGCAGCTCATGCACTGCATGCAACTGGAGAATAACTTCAACTAGAAAAACCTTGAAGTGATATTACATACACTAGGTTTGGGGGGCTTACCACAGAATACAGAAAAATAAAAATCTGCAGCTATTTTCACAGGACCAGAAGAAGTATTTGGAAAACCAACAGCTGACCTCAAGCCTAATTGGTCTTCATCTTAAGTCAGAAACAATAGGTAGTACCCTGCTATTAACAGTGATGGCCTCACTGGCATTAGTTGGACAGTATTCATTCGCTGTAAGGGGAGAAATCAGTGCTAAATTCAGGTACAGTAGAAACGTCAGAGTCTGCACGACCATGGAATATATSTTTTCAGCAAATAAATTCTGGGATAGAAAGCTTTAAAATCATCATGATAAAAATTTAAATGGTGGAAGACTATGCAAAAATTAGCTGGCATGTATTTCCTAATAATGTTTTTAGGGCACAGGTTCTTTACCAAAAATCTAATCAAACTCTCCATGACTGCAGCGCTACTAGTACATGAGATGATTGCCAGGAAAAGGGTCACAAGCAGAGAAGCACTCTGGTGCATCACATATCAGAGTGTAATTAAAAGGGTGGAAAATACCTGCAAATGAGATTGCAGTGGAGAAAAAAAAGCAAATGCTGATCGCGGATCTTCAACATAAATCAATCAAGTGAAAGTACTACAGCCTACCCAGCGTGGGTTATGGTGCTTGTATGTTCTCTGTCATGTTTGGCTGGTGCACTAAACACCTAAACTAACACCTAACTAAACAACTGCAAAGCAATTTGTTTGCCTTTTGGTATGTCACCTGCACAGAAGATACAGCAGAAGAAGGAGCAGAAATTAATAGAAAGACTAAAAGGAGTCACAGAGCAAGTAAGCTAATCTGGTATTAGAAAAAGGAGGCAAAAAGCATAATCCAATTAATGTAAAGTGGAAGAACAATCAAAAATAGCCTTACAAAATGGACTGAACACTGCCCTAAGGATCATAATCCTCCTTTATTCTTGGAAAACATTAAGTAGTAACACTTCAAGCAGCAGATCACTGCTGCCATAGAAGAGTGGTCCATGTTGAGCATCCTGATGCCAGATGAGCAAAATCATACTCGAATGGAATAGGGCTCATGTGGCCCTCTTGTTCTTCCATCAGTGAATGTATGACTGTGCTGTGACATTTGAAATACACCAAATCCTTATGGAATGGTCTCCACAAATCTCTGGCTTTTGCACTGTGGAGATTTCAGTGCATGACATCAAAGCTAGTAAAGTATGACTTGCAACTGGGAAAAAAGTCAAGAGAAAAATCACAGTAGCTCTGGTCACTTGTGCGATTTTATGTATGGGTAAAGAGCAAAAGAAGGTATGAGGCGTGAACGATTTTCCAACACTTTCCCAACAGTTTTTCTCTGTCTACAGAGAAGCTGGCAGAAGTAGAAAGTGGAAGAGAGACATTGCATCTTAAACATAGAGGATGAGGGGAGGACAGTTTGCACAAAAGCGAATAGTTTCCTTGACTAGTGGAGACATCTGGAGTAAAACAGCAAAGCTGACTGCTGAGAACAGACTGGTGATGAAATCAGGGAAAAGATGTGATTCCAAATAAAATGTTTCATGATTCTGAGATGGTGAGCTTGGCCTGATGCTATGGAAAAGAACTGCCAAGAAATACACTTGACAGAAGTGAATGAACTAGGAGAAAACAATAGTCCGTCTGTTCGCTCTCTCTGTCTCACATTTTGTTGTCGCACTAGGCACTCAGGGCATTGGCCAAAAAGATCACTTTTAACACCCAAATTTCAAGACTGCCCCATGCAAAAGAGGATACTTGTAGCACTGTAAAATACCAGTTTCAGGCAAGACGTGCTCTGTGTGTATGACAGCAATGGCAAACAATTTATTTATACCCAGAGAAGGAAAGGACTATGATATATTTAATTATGTTGTTAGAAAAGAGCACTGGTATTCACAATTCTTTATTAGTTGTGTATAATGAGATAGTCAATTTCCTGTTGTTTTAAGAAAAGCAAGGGAATAGCTTGGCAATACTTTTACCTGCTCACTGTGTGTGTGTGTGTGTGTTGAGAAAAAAAAGGTATTGAGAACAGTATGTAATTGCTGAAAATGTCTCTTGAGCCTCTCCTACTTAGTGCACATTGTCCTGTGTGGATCTCCTGTGTTGTGAGTGATCCCAAGCAAAAGAGCACTCTTGCCCTCTGCTCCTTTACTCAGCTTCATTTCTGCCAGATATGCTTTGCTTTGATCACAAATGGCAAAAGCTCATTTGCTAAGGACACTAGATAGTGCATCAAAGAAACTGTTGTGGAAATGGATTTCACAGGTTTTGGAGTGTGAAATGCTTTCTGGAGAAGGATTATTTTCTTTTGCCCAGGTTTAATACATTAACCATAAGAATGACAAGAGAGCGGGCACAGATGAAGAACAAACTCAGAATAAAGTCAGATGCAGATGCCTTTAGCTAAGGAAGAGAAGGAGCAGGTTTGTCTGAGACCATCCAGCTGAAGTTTTCCTCCTCCAAAAGGAAGACATTGGTTTCCAGGACAACTTCTTCAGCATACCATTTCTTATCCCACATAATACACAGCACATTGGAAATGCTCTGAGCAATTAAAAAAATCCATCATGGATTTGCCTGGATCCCAATGACTGGCAAACTCTCTACAGAGAGCGTGAAGGGGGAGTTCATGACGCATGAAGCAACTGATCTCTTGTTAGAACTAAAACATTAAGGTATATAGGATCTACCAAAACTAATTTCAAACCTCAGCCTTCCCAAACTGTAACAAGATTAGATTCATACAATGTCATACAATTAAGATCTCTCTTTGTTTCTGATCATCGTGATCTTCTGGGAAGGGAGCTAATGAAATGTTCAGAGAAAAYGCTTAAGAGCCATCTTGGCAATAGCTGAACAGGTGAAATACTTTCAAATGCAAACATACTTATGTAAAGGCTCAAGACTAAAATTTACTAAGGACGTAAGTATAAAATACAGTACAAGTATTTTTTGTACAAATTAAAGATTTTGGGTTTATATCTCACTGGACATCAAGAATTTTAAGAAGCAGATTAAATGAAAAAATATTTGCTGTCATTTTATAGATCTAATTGTAACTTGCTTATGTTTTTGATAATGTCCATATTACATTGTTAAAGTGAATGAGCTCTGACGTGAGATAATGAAACATATTAAGCGTGGGTTTGGAAATGGATATAGTGTTCCAAACTGACAGTCTAAATGGACCATATAGAAAGCTATTTTAAGAACAATAGGTATAGTAAACCATATTCTTAATACTACAATAGAAAGCAAACATGTATCTGTCCTTCTATAAGCCATTGCCATGAACTAAAGAATCTAGCAAATTTTGGAAAAATAATCTCTGTTATGAAAATATTCCTCCTTGAAGAAAAACACAACTGTATTCCTGGATACATTAGTGTCCAGACCAAAACAATGCCCATCACATACCTAAAATGACATTTTAATGTTGTCTTTGGAATTAGAAATTAGAAAATTCAGAAAAAGCTTTATTTCTCCTCATAGCACAGTCAAATAGGAAACCGTGTAACACAACAGGATGTGATACGGGTGCCAAGTAGTGAGGAACAGGAACTGAAATCTGTATGTCTTATGTTGTTTATTGAATTATTTGATCAAAAATCTTACTACTACTAGGAGCAGATTTGATGAGAACTGTAGTTTCAYTTTATTGTAAAAAGCTGTTCTGGCCCTTAAATGACTCAAAAAATTCCCTCCGATACCACTTGCAATACAAAGTATAGATACAGCGTAGTGTGGCATATGGGCTTTTGAAAATGTGGTTGTAGGACAGATGAGTGGTTTGGCTGAATTCCCCTAAAAGCCCAGTCTTTTAGGAGATGTAGCGGTCAGGATATTAAGAGTGATTCCATAATTGATATAATACACTGAATAGTGTTACAATTAGAGGCAAGTCATTAGCTGTCAGTCTTCCAATGAGTACAGGTAGGGATCTACCTGCGAATACTGTCTGGTTTTGTGTGTGCTGTCATGCCACGAAATGCAGCCATGGTTGTGCAGCCCTCTTTCTTCTATTCACGCCAGGGCAAGGCTTGCCCCAGAAAGTAAACAAGAAGCAGTACTGCATGGCTCATCAACTGATGATCAGCTCTCCAACATCTTCCTTCGGCCCCCAGTGCTGAACTTTCTTGCACCATTTTTTGCATATATGCAATATTTTGTAATGTTTTAATTCTAGCTCTCCTGACCGCTTTACTTCTTTTTTTCTTGCACTTGTCTCTACCTAATATTGCAATATGGTCTCTTTGTCCTTTTCCCATTGCTGATGTTGGTATGATGTAATGGAGGCAAGCTTTGGTGGAGCAATGTACACTGCTATACCAGTTACATCTCAGATTGAGAGAAGTGACTTTTTATTTCTTAGTTTTGTTTTTCAGCTTATCGATTGCAACTTTGTTTTTCCCTTTGAGGTCATCTGATGTATTTCTTAGTAGTGGAGGTTTAGTAGGAAAAATGAGAGAGAAAGAATAAAAAAGAGAGAGATTTGGAAAAGATGATCTACATCATAGAGAGCTGGTAAGTGCTCCCGTGACAGGTCAAAGCAATAATGTGATCTTTGTCTAGAAAAATCTCAGAGATAATTCATCCTGACTTTCATTTCTGAAGGAGAAATTTTGAAGACTCTGCTCTTTTCTGTTAAAAGAAGTCATGATCTGCCATAATTTGATGATATTTAAGATGAGTTTTTGTCTTTAATCACACGGAAGTAATTTTTCCTGGAGTAAAGCCAGATGTGAACTGGCAGAGTGTCATCCGCTCTGTGGACACTGCCCATTCTCATGCTACTTCCCTGAAATCCTCCGGAAAGCAGTGAAAAGGAGATGAGCTTTGCCACATGACAACACACTCCCAGGCGATTCTTGCCAAGCAGCTGGTGCACCACAAGTTCATGTGTCAGSTTTCCCCAGAGTAACTTTCTCATTTGCCCAAACCGTAGGGGGGCAGTTGCTCCAGTACCCAGGGCCATGCACTGAGCAAGGGAGCAACAGCATGGACTTCTGCAGGGGGCTGCATTCTCCAAAAGCTCTTGGAGCCAACGTGAGCCCTTAAGGGGCCACCACGGCCACCTCCAGGTATGAGCAGCTCTGAGCCTGAGGACTCTGTCCAAACCCGGTCATGATCTGTACTAGAGCCTGATTCCAGAGGAGACTGGAACTCCCCACTGTTTTGGGCAATGCAGGGGTACAATCTCGCCAGTAGTAAGAGGCAAAGAGCTGATGTACTAACACTTGGGTGGTCATGCTGCACAGCCAGCGCTGCAAAGCAAACATTGATCCCTGACTTTGTGATAGTTGAGGGGACCCTGTTCAGGAGAGTGCTGGCTACAGTCCCCCCTGCTCTGCCATCTTGCTCCAGCCCTTCAGCTTCTCCAGGCATCAGCACTTCTGGGACCTGATGTAACTGCAGCTCCTGGGGCAGTTGGTTTCAGCCACAAGACTCCCTTTGCTGCAAAGAACAAAGAAAAACCCCTGAATTTGCTTTCTGAATATGCTGCACCAGAATGATAAGAAAGCTGGCTGGCTGCCAAGGCTGACATACTTCCCTGCCACCTCCACCCAGGCCTTCAGACACCGTCATTCTGATCCCAAAGGCACTAGCAGAGGCAACAGCAGCTGGGGGACTCTGGCATATTTGCCCCCACAGGTACCCCACTCATCCCCTTGTTAGGGATCTGTATTTGACATGGTGACTTTGCAGAGGCCAAAAGGACCATTAAACCTGCTATTTTGACTCCTATAAACTACCAGAGTCAAAGGGTCCTGAGCTCTCCAGCAAATGCTTGGCTAGAGCATTGCCTCCAGGGAAACTGGACAAGATAACTGAATGCTGAAGAGTTTTTAGGGTGGCTAGAGCATGTCACCTATTTGAAAAGCAGATGCCTGTGTCATTAGCAGTGGGCACAATGACACGGTAACAAAACCAAAAGAGATGGGTTTTCCTGGTCCAGGAAGACCTCCAGGTTTAACCTACAACCCCCAAGAGAAGCAGATCTACATGGTGTTTTATGTTAGTGGGTGGTTCGTTCCCAGAGCTCATCGTTCTTACTCTTAACAACTTCTTCCTCACTCTCCCTTGGCAGTGGCCTGGATTTGCTTCCAGTCTTTGGCTTCCCTTCTCATTTCTGTGCTGGAGTGAAGCGCCTTGTTAGACTGGCTACCTCCTCTCTACTCTCCCTTAGCCAGCCATTTGATAGCCTTTGTGCCACAGCGTTGCTCTGATGTACGTTTCTGTTGCTTGTGAACATTGACCTTTCATTACGTTTCTTGCTCTTCGGCAGTTTGATGAATTATTGACATGACCTACTGTTCTTCACCTGTACAGCATTGCAACTAATGGTGGAATAGAAACCAAATTCAAAGTCAGTACAATGAGTAAAAAGACTGATGGGCTTTAAAGGTGTAGAATCAGATCCTTTACCTCTGCTCCATCAGGGGAGCTACATATCAGATGAATTTTAAGCCTATGAACACTTCTGTCTCTTCTTAGCAGGGCATTGAAAATGCTGTCTTCGCTGCACTGATGTTAACAGACTGGATCTTCCCAAAACATTAAGTGGAAAATGTAAAAAGAAGAACAGAAAGGCAGGCAGGCAGACATACAAAACACTGGTAAACCCATTTTTAAGACCAGATGACTCATATAAATAAACCTAAATTAAGGTCCAAGTTAAACTTTGTAGGAACTGATCTTGTGAGAACAAAAGAAAGATGGGCTAGAGTTCATGCCTTCCTCCATCATCTTTACGTTTGTACTATGCCTCAGAAAAAACCCCTGCTACAGTTGTACTTGTGGTGGTTCCCACAAGTTTTATTATTAAAAAATGCAAATAATCTGCTCTCTTGACCAGTAGATCGTTTTTTAAAAGGATCTTAAGTACATACATTTGAAATGTTCTTGGCTGTACAGGAAGGTTTTTTTAAAGTGTGCTAGTTCATAACAGTTAATGTGAGCTCTAAGTGGAAACAAGGAAATAATTGCCTTTGTAAAGACAAATATTTATTTCATTATTTTTTTGAAAGCACTGTGCAGTCATTCAGCCTTTGAGGTCTGGGGTTGCTGAGAGACAACTTGCACCAGATGATCCTATTCCAAATATTTAAGAGATTACAGGCTTAGTTTTCTACGACACTTGTTGTTTCTCCCTAGTGTGAATGAGGAGTTGTGATCCCTTTTATTCTCCTCTTTAAGTACATTAGCAGGATCTGTCTAAGTCTGCCATTCTGCAACAAACAGGATTAACATACTGACTGCTCCTGCTATACCTCAGCTGGGGACAGAAATGTGCATTCCTCTTTCCCCACGTGTGCATGTTTGTATGTGCACATGTGTTTGGCATGCAGTGAGACTGCAAGTAAAGGACTGCTGATGTGTGTGCAGCTGTGTCCCTCCTCCATCCTCCCTCTCAAAACCTTGGGAGTTTTGTTAGGAGAAAAAAGCTGCTAAGCGATGTTTGCACTTTCTCTGAGTGACTGTTTTAGGGACTGACACATCTCCTCTCAGCAGTGGTCGTTTCCCTTATTCCAGTCAGTTCTACTTCATTTCCGAAAGTAGGACAGCTAGGGGTTTGTCTCATCTCCCTGAAGAGTCCTTGTGTTTGTTTAAGGTCTGTTGCTAGAATTTAGCGTATTTTGGCTGCGGGAGAGAAGACAACAGATGGTTGAGGAATTCCTGGGAGAAGCCTGCAAGGCAACTTGTATATAAACTAAGGGAAAAGTTGGCGTTATTTTTCTTGCCCTAGTGGTTTTCACCCCCGCTCAGGGTATAATGTATCATCCTTGGTCGAAAGAAGCATTGCCCTTACAGCTCATAAGACGGCTCTAGAGAAAGTGCTGGGTTTTTTAAAAGTTGTATTTATTTTTGCTTTTCAAATGGACCAGGTTGTGCATTGATTATATTTTAGGGGAGGGAAGGAATCCCAGTTCTCCCACATGTTGCTCATGTATCTACGCAGCAGATGCAATCCACATTGTGCTCTGCTTTCAGAATACCAGGACTATGGCAAGGGAAATGCGCATATGTATGCATGTGTGCATGAGGCCAGCATGGATCCACAAGAAAGGTAAGATGACATTTTGTTGAAATGCTGTATCTTTCCCTTGACCATTCCCTTTATGAGAACTTCCACCCATGAGCACAGGAGGTTAGAAAAGAAAGCAGTGGGAATGAAAACCACAGGAATACATTGGCAACACAACCCACGTCACTGAGGCAACTCAAAATTCAATAGATGTTTATGTCTTGCTTTGTTCTGTGCGTGCCATACAGAGATTCTCAGTCAGATTTTAATTTGCTGGAATAAAAAGTGTGAGAGGATATACAGTAAGAGTGTCCAGTTTCCCTATTTGCACTAATTTTACCATCTAAACACCTGTTTTTTCCACCTGGGGCCATGGAAGGTTTTCCTGGAATCACAGTTGGAAGGGTCTCAGTCGAGCATGCATGCATAGCGACTTCCTCTGCCCGCACCCACACGCATACGGGTTCCTTGCTGCGACTCRCATGTACTGCCCATGCCTGTCCACCCACACAACCACAAAAGCAGAAGAGGCTGTGAAAACACAGACGAAAATGGTGTAGTAGCTTCTCTGTGACACAATGGAAAATGTTGTGCAGAATATTGCGCACTTCTAAATAAGTACAGCCGCTAGTTGCAAGGATCTGCGAAGGTGTCCGAGTGCCCGAGTCATTCATTGTAAGACTGATGGACAGCATCCATTCTTAATGGAAGTGTTGCTAGCTTCGTCAGCAGTGGAAATCGTTGAAGAATATTTGGGATATTTCTGTCCCTGAAAGTTCTGCTATTTAGATCACAGTATGAGATACATATCTGACATGTATTACAAGTGTTTGTAACTTTACTGCTTCCTTGGGATTAATCAAGGCATTACTCTCTTCGTTTCTAAATAAGACTCTGTGCCAGTAACTTTTTTTCCCAGCCAACTACAAACTTCAGTAAGTTGTCTGGACTGTTTATATCCCCATGGCTCCTAGATGTGTTTGTTCCTGTATTACCTCCCCCCAAGAGTGTGTTTTAATTTTCACTGAGAATCTTCTCTTTGGTTCATGTCTCTGACTGTGGTTTGGTGTGGAGCCAGGCCAGTATGGTCTTGCCCAAGCAGAAGATATCCATCTGGCATTCTTCTTGTTCCCACTGGAGGGAAAAAATCTTTGGAAAGTCATTAAAAGGAAAGTGAGTCCTGCAGGGGAGGATATCTGCCACTAGTATCGTGGCCCCGAGCATTTTCTGTCTGAGTCATATTTTGTAGGAAAGATTAACTTTCTGCTGACCAGTGGCAGACTGAGAAAGTGTCTAAAAAGCTTGTTATGAGGGTGCTATAGAAATTGGTGGTGTTTCACTGGGTTTGTGCAGTATGATGATGTCCAGCTATTGAATACATGGTTGGCTATATGGCTGGGCTGCCTTTGGAGCTGTATTCAGAGACAGGCAGGGTTGTTACTCTGCCGAGGGGATGTAGCATGCTGAGAAGAGTGAGGTCTGGTGAGGCTGGTCACTGCCTGCACTCATCCCTTGGCAACAGGCTTTGCCAAGAAGGTGAGGGACTTTGAGGCAGGGCCAAGGCTACAAGGTGAATTAGTCTGGGGCYGACATCTAGAAGGTGCCAGCAGAGCTCTGTCTCCTCCCAACTGGCAATGGTACTTGCTCTGAGTGGTCTGTATGGCCTTTCCTCAAGCACTGAATGCAGTTATCTCTAACAATTATCCAGTAAAATAATAGCGTGGCTATAATTTAACGTGGTTGTTTTGGTCCTGTGTCTGCCTCTCATCTCTTGTCAGACTGGATGTGAATTGAGGTTGCCCAGAGCAAAGGAGTAATGTACAGATGGGATTGTACTGGTTACATTGGCTTTATTTTCTGTTTTCCTGTCAGCTCTCAGGAGACTTTGTTTTCTGATTATTATCCTATTTCTATTCAGATATGAAAAACCTTTCAAATACACCTTTAGAAACAAGATAAAATGCTTTCAAGTATGTTTACAGTGTGATTTTTCCCTTAATTCACCAAGACTCAAAATAAAGCTTTAAACTTTTGGACTGAGAAATCCTGCTCCTTTCTCAGATTCACAATGCTGTATGGTCTTTTCAAAATGAGAAACATTTAGCTATTCTGAATAACCATTGTTTAGATAAGTGTTTGAAAATATTAAAAAGAAAAATATTTCTATATGCTAGTGTTTATGTAAAAGACCTGATGGTTACTGCTGGAGGTTTCCATCCTCCAGGCAAGTAGGTCTTACAACTAAGTACATACAGGGTTCAGTGGGGCTCCTCTGTTTAGGTATTTACAGAATCGAGACCTCAATGGTCTACTAAATCACCACAAGGAGTAGCATATACACTCTCCCTGTGTAGCTAACGAAATAGCATAAAAACAATCTCATCCTCATACCAAAAAAAGACAATAATACAGTTGTGGAAGAAAAAAAAAGGTGGTTTTTTTTACAGCACCACGAAGAAATGTGAATAAGCAAAGTTGCAGTCTAGATCGGAGTCAAGGCCATTAAGGGTCAACAAGATCTTTCTTACTTCAGTGAGCTCTGGACCAGGACTTAATACTGCAATGCCTCAGAAATCTCATAAACTTTGGATAGCCCCTGCTCTGAGAGGCAGTCTTTTTTAGTCAGTGGTGGCTACAGTCCTTAYATATCTACCATGTAACTGTACTTGCAAATATTAATTGAGCAGTTCCCTTAGTGCTGGSGGGATTATTAGTCCAAGCAAGGGAAGATTTTGTTAGGTCTGTATTTCAAGTGTGCCAGTACACAGTGTTATCAAATATGACTCTATCGTATTAGGAATGTTTACCATGTTCTTAAAGGGTGAAAGGATGTTTTTATAGTGACTGTGGTAGAAATAGATACTGAAGCTTAGTCATGATTGTGCCCAGACAAGCGCTATCTGCTTGCTATTTAGCTAAATAAAAGTGTGACCTTACTGTCTTTTGTCAGCTTTGAAGAATTAAAATAAACATATTTTATTTGTCGAGGGAAGAGTTCAAAATGGTTTAACAGGATTTTCATTGTATACCAAGCTAAGGGCAGTGATGATGAACCTCTTTTGCAGTTTGTGTTAATTTAATTCATTATGAGATGTGGTTCTGGGAAGAGACTTGTTCTCAAGAAAAAAAAAATTCTGGGAATGCAGGAAATGTCAGGCAATCCTGTGTAGTGGCTGCATTTCTCCTAGAAGCATTATGTGTAATTGGAAAGTATATATGTTTAAAATAGCTGGTATCTTACTATCGAATGGAGACGGCAGAGATATCCTTGGCTCTTTCAGCCTGAGGACAATACCATGAAGTTTCAGGTCGGGTGAGAAAAATTTTAAAAGCCCCAAACCAAGGAAGTTAGAGGACCTGGTCTACCAGAGGATCAGATCCTAACATGGTGCTAAAGTACATATACTAACAGGGTATGCATTGTTCTTCGACAGTAAAACTAAGAGGATGATAGGAACAGCTGGGTGTTTAACCAGAAAAACTAGGGCCAGAAGTGAGACATAGTCCACTCTGTTGGCTCTAGAGCCTTAGCCCATATGGCTGAGCAGCTGCTCAGGTGCTGTCTAACAGGAGCAACTTTGAACCAAGCCACTGAAGTCATGGCAACCCGTTTTATCCACACCTAAACTGCTCCTTAGAGGTTCCAAACTCTAAATCCAAGTTTGGCCTCAAATATGTGGCAGCTATAGATACAATAACAGGCGTGTAGGTGTCTGGAGGACTCTTAAACATACATAAACCCCCTGGCTGGTCACCTCTGAACAGATGATGTGTTGCTTCCCATGATTGTCATGTTCTGGATGCTATCTGCATGACCTCTTTGTATGGTCAAGGCCTTTGTCTTTTAAAAGAGGAAAATACGCAATTGGCTGCAATTATTAGGCTACAATGTCAGCCAGGTTTTAATACCATGTGGGATAGTGATGCCATTAGACATAGTCTTCCTATTGTGGGCTAGATAGGGGAACCCTCTTCTTTCAATTTGGGAAATGAGGGCGGGTCAACATTTTTTGCAATTTGGCATTTCTGGAACATTTCTAATTTGAAAGAAAAATTGTAACTCAAAATCATGTGTGAAAATTTGACATTTTTGTCAAAGAATACCCTGACTGATAAAGAAGATGGTGCTTCTGACGTTACTGAGTTGACCAATATCTTTTAAGCAAATGGTGGTTATTTTTAAATTATTTTTAACCATCATTACCCTGAGTCCCCCTTTTTTTTTTGCTAACTCTAGTGAGTATCTGCTCCCTCATTGGGTCATTTGCCTTCTCTTCTATCCCCCTTTGCCYCTGAATTTTTTGTAAGGAAATAAAGACTTTGTAATTTGGTCCTCCAAGCACATGCTAGCATGATAAGCAGCACTGGCTTTTCACATGAAAATCTTCAGCAATACTTTATAGAAAAAAGCAAGGTCACATAAACAGGGTCTTTTTCACCCCAGAGACAGGGAGACAAAAGGAATGTGACTGTGGTTCTTCAAGAACACATGCTTAAATAGGTAATTACTCRAAAATTGTATTATAGTAATTGAAAAAAACTTAAATGTTTGATGTCATTTTTCAAAATTAACCTTCAGATATGTAATTTTTCCAGTTAGTAACCCCTCTTGCTGTTGTTTTGAGCCCACGCTGTCCCCGAGTACTGCTGTGATAGTGTTTATCTGCTTCTTGATCCGAGGACCAAGTGTCAGCAACTTGTGCTGAAGTCAACATGAATGGATGGCGCTCATGCTTTCTAAGAATCAGCATCCCAACTCTGTGGGGATGGGCTTCTCCAACAAATAATGCTGTAATAGCAGTAAAAAATTTATAATGCTTTTACTTGCATGGATGGTTTATAGTCCTTTTAATATCAGAWACAGAGCTGTTTCTGGTTTCAAAGAACTGTTATTAGGATCACCTATTTCTCATAAAAGCATTGAAATTCTTGAAGAAATAGGTGCTGTAAAGTGATAAACACAAGGCATACTAAAATCTGAATGTTTTCACTTTATTAGTTCATATGTAATGGTTAGTGCGCCAAAACTAGAAACACAGTCAGATGCCTGTGGCATGCGCAGACTCTGTGGTTGCATGTGTGCCATTTTAAAGCCACTTAGCATTAATCCGTAACAGACTTAGGCCAAGAACTTTGTCTAGGACTTCCCACAGCTACGAGGAAGTTCGGATGTGGATCCTAGTGTAATATTCTGGGTTTAATTTGTGCAAGATGGATTCCAGGCTTCCAACATTAGCCATTTACTCTCTCTCATCCTTGTAGGTCCTCTGCTTCAAACTTTGGGTAGATTCAAGCTCAGACCCGCCCTTCATCTTTAATCTAATGAGTGGTTGCTGTTTTGGCTGGAGAGAGGCACCGCAGAGGCTGCTGCCCCCACCTAGGCCAGGAGCTGAGAGGCTTAAAGAAAAGGGAAATAAATTGGGTCTGCCTTTTGAAAGAAAACATTGTCACCCCTGAAGGACGAAATGGGCTTCAGCTGGGAAGGACCTACCCACCAAACTCTGAGCACAAGTAACGTGGGGAAGCAGTGGATTTTCTGAGTACTTTAAACAGGCAAGAAACTGCTTGTTGTTGCCTGTTAAAACAAGATTCTCCACAAACACCCAGAGGAGTGGCCTCCTCCAGCGCTGCCAGGGGCTGGTAGCGCTAGTGGACATGCCAGCCCACGGGGAGGAGGCGGGAAGGGCGCAGGGCACGCGAGGGCTCGCTGGCTCGAGCTCGTGAAAAGAGGCTCTCAAATCCTCTCTTTGGAGTATAGAAAGATACAGCAGTGGAAGTTGTTTGAGAGCGGATATGCCGCTTCTAACACGTATAAAGATTTTTGTAACTTTGGCTTAATGATATGTCTTGGAGAGAGAACGCCGGGGGGGACATTCGAGGCCAGCACAAGGCCACAGACGGCACGAAGCAGCCACTTCCACCAGGTCTCTTTCGGGCCCCGGGTCTGGATGAGATCAGGGGACAGGCTGAGATGAATTTTGGGATGTGCTCAGTATTTGCAAGTGACACAGGGTCCCCGGTATGAGGCAGTATGGCAGACGGCACACTGTTTCTTGAAACCTGGTAGTGTCTACAGGCACACAAAAAAAGAATTAATAAAAATGCAAGTACAAAAGAATGTACAAGCTAAAATTTGCATAGGGCTAATTAAGTCTGTACATAAGTCACTCCAGAGAGACCCTGCAAAATAAAGAAAAGTGAAGGAGAGAGAGGACTGTGTGCTGTGGCTCTGGTGCTGCTCCCAAACTTGCCAACCCCAAACCAGGTTGTCAGCAGACGAGGCTGTGTGCAGCACTTAAAAACCCCAGCGATGAGGAATATGCATGTATGAAGGGTTAATGTGTTTGGCATCACAAAACCAGGCTTTCCATCTTTTTGTTGAGACTGGTAGAGGGACTGGCACAAAAAAACTTCCATTACCTAGAGCCCCAGATTTTCAATTACCATGCCACAGAAACAAATGCATGGGGTTTACACCACAGAGCTGGCACTGGCACTGGCACTGGCAGGGAAATGAGCATGCATGCAGTCAGACACTGAATTGCACAACGTTAACATAGTTTCCGTATAGGTAAGGATTTTTCCAACGGGCGTAATTAAAAAATAGTCTAACAGAATAATTTTTGTTGCATTGAATTGTGCTAAAGTGGAAGAAAATATTCAGCAGTTCCTGGTAGGAAATATAAGCTCCTGGAATGGAGGCAGTTGCAGTGAGTCTTGTATATCATTAAATCATGTATGCGCTTAGAAACTCTGTTATTCAAGCAACTGCTTCTATATTGGAAATATAAATCATAATGCCAAATTTTATTTAATTTTATACAAAAATTGGCATGCACAGAATCAGTTTTCCACTCCCTGATGATGTATACTCAATAAGGAGACTTTTTTCCAGTAGGAATCTCCAAAAATTCTGGGCCAACAATACTATATACTGCTTGCGTACTGGCATTTCCCACAAGAAGCAAAAGGCTATGCGTTATACAAATACACAGAAAGGCACAGCTGAGAGCTAGGATGCAAAAAAATGTTCTCCAAGTCTTTTGTATAAAAAAAGTTTTTTATATCTTTTGCTTTGCTTGCTTTTGGTCATTTTGAGGAAGGCTTGAAAGTATGATGAATAAAAAAGTTCAGGGCTAACATACTAGGGAAAATTAGAAATACTATATTGTGGGAGAACCTTGACATCTTTTGCTAAATAGTTCTTTATTAAAAAATCTTTTTTGATTTCTAGTCAAGCTTTTTAGGCTAGCTGCAACGCATTAGAAGGGGAGCAGCTTTGTGTGCTGTAGGACTTACTTGTAGGAGTAAGATGTGCTTCTACTGTATGTGCTGTTTCCTCATTAAAACCTGTGAGGAAGAATTTGCTCAGTCAAGCCGTGATTTCATACCATGTTTGTTTGCTGACTCTAAGTCTTGGCAGGTACACTCACCTTTTGCAGYATTATCAAAAGGGAGAGGACACTGGTTTTTGCCCTCAGGCAGATGAAGGCAGCTATCTCTCAAGATGATTCTGCTTGGAATTAAAAAATTGCTTTGCATAATTGTCTGAGTGCTTAAAGTTGTCCGCTGAGGATAATAATATGTACTTGATTAGATTTGTTTGGCATGAGCTTTTGATTTAGATTCCACAGGAGGACAGGTCTGAAGTGGTCTTGCTGCGGAGGTTGCGTCACTGCTTGGCAGCTGGGCTGGCTCCTCTGCGTGGGGAAATTGCTGCCTGTCTGCAGGCAGCCTGCTCTTCCTTAATTAAATGATCCACCCAACACAGTTGTCCTTTGTTACTTGGAGCTCCTCACGGCCTGAGAAGCTCATAAAACAGTTACAAGGGCTTTGTAGTTTTGGAGCAGCTGAAACGCTAGGTAACGACTTCAGAAGTAATGGTTTTACGCGCTGGAGATAAACACACAGCCGCCACTTCGTTGCGGTTACTGTACTTCACAAAAACGTTTCATTTTCTAAACCAAATCCCACGCTTCAGCCTGCACCCTGTGTGCTGCTTACACCTTACACCTGCCCGCGGACCAAACCCTGCCGTGCGGGGTGGACAGGCGGCACGTCCAAGTGGAGGATTTGGCTGCCCAAAGGTGGGCAGCAGTGCCGGGGCGAATGCCCCTGGGTATCTGAGACAGGTCTGGGGGTACGATGTGGACCTACGGGAAGTCTGCTCCTGCCCGGAGACCGGGGTGTCTCCAATGGCATGAAAGTGTTCAGGCAACTGAATTGTTCTCATTTCCAGCAGTTAAAATGGCCTTCTCTGAAAGTAGCCCGATCCTCCTCGGTGTGGAGAAGAACCACTCCAGACAGGCTGTGGCCCTGCAGAACAGGAACAGTTGCATTTTAGGTTAATTTAAACTGACACTTGGGCTCGGGACTCCTCATTAAAGCTCTGAGCAGCGCTTTTGTGTGGGTGAGAGGAGAGCCAGAAAGACAGTGTGGTTCATGTCAGCTTGATCCTCCTATTGCTCAAGAGGAAAATTGCTTAGAAAAAAAATCCTCTCTGACCCAAAACTTAGAGCATTATCAGTGAGGTTAGAAAGATGCCTCCCCACGGTGGGGGTCCCTGGGAGAAGCCATTAGGAGCATTTTAACTCCGTGCATGGGAGCAAGCAAGAATAATTGATGTTAAGGAAAAAAAATCCTACCCACAGTTCACTTTAATTCACTGCAACTTTAATTCTGCAACTGGCGGAGCTCGGCTTCCCCCTCCTGGGGACAGGGCGAATGGGCAGGAGCAGGCAGAGGCTTTTCCTCCTCCCTTTGCTCCACTTTGAAACTGTTTTTTAACTGCTGACTCTGGACACCTCTGGCTTTGTACTCCTAAGGTGCTTGCGAAGGACAAGGTGATTTGGAAAAGCAAGCCTGTCCCAGTACGATGAAATCTGCTATAGTAATGTTTTTACCTCTGTTAAAAAAATAATTAGGGTCTAGTCATCAAAAAACACAATTCATGTTTTGAAATGAGCGCTGGGGATAATCTTCATTGTTCTGGTGCTGTAAATACAAGGCCTGTGTACACCTAATACGGAAGTTATATTCTGGGTCACAAGAAAATACCTTTTCCTTCTTTAACTTGAAAAATCTCTTTAAAGAATTGCAAAACAGGTGATTGAAAGTTCAAGGCTAATCTATCTTGATTCTCTCTTTAGAAGAAAGAGTGCAAGATCTGTTTTGAAAACAAAGGCATGTCTTAGTATAAAGATATGGACAAAGGAAGACAGTGTAGGATTGATCTGGTTCAGTAATAACATCACCCCTTTCAGTTGATCTATCAAAAGGCAACGGAGCTTTCTTACAGACGCCTGAGCATGGCAGCACTTCAGCTGTGCATACTATTTTGTATTTCTCTTTACTAGCCTGTGGGTGCTCAAGCACAGATACATACAACCAGATACTCATAGCTTTAACTCTCATGGAAGTGTTGAGGGTATCCAACCACTTGAAGCAGTAGCACCTGTTCATATGAAACAGCATTGTTTCAGGGTTGTACAGGTCCATTTCCATGAATGGCTCAACTTAATTTTTTACTCCTCCTCCTTCTAAAATCAAACCCAAGAGAATGATCTTTTTCTCTCAGATTTTTTTTTTTTTAAACTGAAGATGCTGGTACACATCTCACCTTTGATAAAGTGTGTAACTTTAAATGAACACAAGTTCAGGAAGGTTAAAAAAGAAAATGCTGTTTGTTTATGCGAAACTCAGTGTATGGCAGGCCTGGAGGCACAAGGAAGTTTGTACTTTCATTAATGGCAGCAATGCTACATATGTCCATAAATCCACTTATATGTTTCATCTTATTTCCTAAKACAGCTTCCAGAAAAGTAAGGAAAAGAGCTCTGACTGACTCAAATCAGCATTGGGCTAGGGCCTAAATGTATTGATAAAAAACACCATTTCTTTGGGGTTTAGGAGGCAGGAAATATTTTTTTAAAAAAGWAAGTAATTTCGTCAAGGCCGTAAAGGCTGCACCCTATGTAGGGCATCTGGGAAGATTAATGGTCCTCGAAGTTGGGCAGTTTGCCTACTGGAGAGAAGGAAAAAACATTCAGCAGTTTTCCCTGGACGTTCACGGGACATTAGGTTGTTCTTCATGTTCATACCCACAACCTTTCCCTGGGTTGGATCTTCCGTCCTGTAGGACAGCATGTGCTAAGGAAAGGTTTTTAACTTGGGGTCTTCCTGTGCTTGGCAAAAGGCAGCATGGTACACAGCGCCAGCCCCCCAGCAGTGAGGAATCAAAGGTTTGCCACTGATTTTGGCATGTCTGAAGGTTGCCCCAGGCAGAGCTGGTGGATTTCCTGGGGCCCAGAAGTCTTCTTTCTTCTTGCCTTCTAACCATCTTCAAATAATTCCCATTATTTTAATACCTAACTGAAAATTAGTGTCCCTGACAGAAAAGTGAATGAGGCAGCATCTACAGTACCAACGCTGTAAATGTTGGCCTGACACTTATTTAAGGAATTCCATTTTTTACTGAGAAATAGAATTGGGGTTTTAAAGTCATGGCTTATTCCCTAGTTCTTACCTAACTGCTGTCCCACAGGTAATTTGTCCAAATACATTTGGTGAATACCAGGTACTTAAAAATATGTATGTGCGCATACCTGAATTAAAAGTTTAATAAAAAACCAGCAGAAAATTGACCATGTGTTACGTAGGTCATTGCAGCATGTTTACACACAAAACATTTGTCTCTCATCTGGATTTGTATAGCTTTCTCTGAGCTGTGCATTTAGTTGTGCTTTTCTTAGGTAGAGCCAAGAGATGTGAAGAGTCAGAAATMTCTCTCTCGTATGTTCTAGTGGAGTTACCCCATGGCTTTTTTTCCCAAGCTTTTTTTATATAAAATAGTTGGTACTTTACAGTTTTCTCAGTGGTCTGCTAAGTGCTAGCAAAAAGCAGTCTGGTTGCTCTCCCAAGCCATGCCAGCCACTCATGATACACAGGGAACAAATACAAAGTCTCTATTTAAAAAGGGATGCAGGATGTGAGCCTGGAAGTTGCCAGACTAGATGCAGATTTCAATGAAAATACAAAGAAGTTAATTGTGCCTTATGTCTATATCTAGTCCAAATGTAAAAATTTCTGTTTCTTCCTGTGGTTCCTTCCTATTTAGATATCCAATTTTTGTACATGTAGACCAAAAACCTGAGAAGTTCATAGTTCCTCAGTTAGTAGCTCTTATTAGTGCATGCTCATCATGTTTGCTAGAAAAGAAAATCCAAGGCAGGGATTTACTTCAGTGTGTTAGAACATATATTTCTAAAACTGTGGACTTTACTGAAACATTAGAAAGGCTCCAACATTAGAAATGCTCAGTGTTACACAAAAATATCTGGCAAAAAGTACTTGTTATTATTAAGCAGTGTAAATTGCTGACTGTCTAATGCAAACCATCCTAAATAGTCAGTTATGGAAATATCTACTTCTTGATGTGTCAGATTTAGCACTGCTCCCAAGACCTTCATTTTCTAATGTTACCTGCTATTGCCCAATCCGACATCCAAATCTGCATGATTTGTTTTTAAGAGCAGGATCTTCAATTTGCAGATTTGAAAAATAAAAAACCTCACACATTAAATGTTTTTAGCCAGACAGATTTCCCCTTGGCTTCAGATCCTTTCTGTATCCCAACACCACRTATTTTGAGGACCAGGCGTAGCATGCTCATGGATGCCCCTAAAAGAAGCCACAGACAGTGGTGACAGATCACCTCAATCTCCATCCTTGTCCAGAGTGCCTATTCTGAAGATGCCAGCTAACACCTATGTTGCTGATAGTTTTTCACAAAGTGTTGCATTTCTTCATTAGGTGCTGACAATGGCGTCTGATTATTTTCAACAAGAAATTTCCAGATTGTATAAGCTTTGAGGAACTGACAGCATGGATCAGGTTTAAAACTGATGAATTGAATGTGAAAGTATCCGTGAGCCTAACTGTTATGACAGCTGCTTTTTCTTACCGTACTTTTTCTTCTGTTTAATAATCCCCTATTTTTAGCTCCTTTTTCAAGTGTTGGAACTGAAATAAAGAATAACACTAGTGGGAGCTCTCAACTGACTCGACAGCACTAACACAGCCCCGTGTGCTCCCTGCAGGGTGGGACGGTCCACAACATTTAACTTTCCCTCTCTCACTACCCCAGTTTTTAATCCCCCCTGTAGCCTACTGAGATTCCTGGGTCCTTTTTCCAGAGCAAACGGGAAACTCTTTATTTCCTCCACCATGCAACCTTAGCCAAACAGTTTCGATCTATTTGCAGGGCAGCTCACTGGACCTACGCTTCCATTTTAAGGGGTTGCGGCATGAATCTCCCAGGACTATTCAGGTCGCCAAGACAGACCTCAGGCAGACCCACTCTGCCTACACCATGCAATAGGACCCCATCTTCCCTTCCATTTCCACTCTCCCAAAGGCTTTCCCCTTTCCACTTTCCACAAGGCTTTGGAAAGCTCCAGTTTCTTTTGCCGACCCGAGTCAGAGGGATGATGCTCCGTCTCCTCCAGCTCCTCCGTGCTGTTTGCGGGACTAGGACAGTGCCTTGAGATGCAGAGGTGCGGGCTCCCCATGCCATGGGATGTGCTGGAAGGGAAAGGGGGGCTCCCATGGGGATTTGTAGATTCGTTCCTAGTGGGCACAGGCTTTCCCCAGGTAGTACCAACAGAGATGTTGGAGAGAGAGGGGAGAGACATTTGTTATTTATTTACAAGGTAAGTTTTCCCTCTTGGAGATGTTCCCAGTTTACATAAGTGATGTGCAAGCAGGCATACCATGTAGTCTAAGTACAGATGAAGATTACACACCTTATCATTACATGAAATGGTCAAAAACRTTTTCAAATGTCCCTAAACATTTTTTAAAAACAAGCTGATATCCATTTATCTATTTTTGTGCTTATAAACATGAAGAGCAACATGCATTTTATTAGTCATCTGGTGATATTCTATGGCAATAGAGCTATTGGAATTTGTGTATTGCCTGATGTATACACTGCTTAAGTTTTTAGCGGTAAACTTAACAGGGTTTTTAGCTCCTAAAAGAGAGAGATTGTTGGTGATCTGCAGAAAACCATACATTTCTTCAAGCTAATTGAGTTATGAGAAATGCCTATGCTAATTTTATTGTAAATTTTTGCCTTATTAGAAGGCCCATATTCGTGTCAGGATTTAATGCTGAAGATTTATTTTGATGTCTTTTACTCAGGATAGCAAACAGTTACAATGTCAATCACCTAGGCTGCACTTGATTAAAACATCTGTGAACTTGAGTGTATTAATTAACCGTTTTCCTAGTTTAAGGATTTTTTTGGCATGTATTTTCTGCCTGCATGGCAAGTCATCTTTCCATGCAATATCAGATAAAGTTGGTTCAACAATCCTGTCACTTATTTTCCACACAATTGCTCTCTTTTGCCTTTGTGGTGTGTTTTGCTCCTCAGTCCCTTGATACAAATTTGTGACACCGCTAGTCGATATGAAATCAATTACGGTTTGACATAATATGGTTGCAGGTTTTTTGACATTGTCTGGTTTGAAAAATCTTATCCATGGCTGTCGTCACAGCTTATTATAAAATTCTGCTTCAGAAACATCACAAAATTCACATAATGAATGAGAAATATAGTTGTTTGTCACTGTCATGATTTCCTCTCCAAAACCCAAACATTATTCTCATTTATCAACTAAACCTTAATTAAATAAACCTCACATAACCCTATCTCAGCAAGGCTCTTATGAAACTTATTTTATGTTTTGAGACCCTTAGCTGAAATGTGCTCTGCAGCTGCAAAATGCTCCCCTTGTTTATTGAGCAAACATTCTAAATCCGCTGCCTGCTGCTCGCACTTCAGGGTTTTTCTTTCTGGTGTGGTAAGAAGGGGAATTAAACCCATCATATTCTGTATAATGTCCTAGGAAAAGTATTAGTTTTTGTGCTGGAGGGATCTGTCGTACTAGTAGAAGCCGTTAGCAATGATGTCGCGGAGGACTGAAAATAAAATAAGACTAAAGGTAGAATGTTCTAGTGGAATGAGAGAATATGTTCCTGCTATAGATGAAGAGATTAAAGATTATTCATGAGGGGAAAATGTACATATTGAGACCCTGAGGCTGATCTATGATCCAAACAACTGCCCACATCCAAGAAACTGAGGCAGAAAGTAAATGTCAATTTATTGCATCAGTTCCAGTTAAGATAATATCTAATATATACAACATTGCAGCATGACCTATTGTCTCTAGCCACTATTCCAAGAGAAAAAAAAAAGTAGACAATTAACTGCAGTGGAGATGATGGAAATACTAATCCAGGAACAGTGTCAAATGATATATCACGTATTTTCTTCATCAAGGTGATGAAAGGTTTGGATTTGACCAAGATATTTAGCAAGGTGAACTTTCATATTGCATGCAATTCTTCATGAAATTGGTGGGAAACTAGTGCTTCACTAGGAGGAAACAACCTCATTATAATTTTGAACCTTTCACTTTGAAACAGATAGAAATATTTTACAGGCAAAAGTAAAAAAAAAAAGTCTTTGTGAAAACAGACCTGGCTTAGAGTTTACAGTCCTTTATTGGTTTAAGCTCCCACTAAAATCAAGCAGGGCATCAGAGAAAAGTTTAATGACGAGGGAAAGATCATAGGAACTAATGAGTGCTAAACCAACAAATKAATTGTTCTATTGATACAGCAAATAAATGTGTGTTCTGCTGGAATGAGTGACGTGTGTGGTTGCTCTCTGCTCCTCTTGTATTGATCATAAATAAATAAAAAGAGAAGTTACAAGTATTTAATGTGAATAGGAACTAAATTGTAAGAGGAAACTGAAACAGTGCTAGTAAACTCTTCTGTCAAAACCAGAGATGGTCCCTATATGAAAAAGAAAAAGAAAAAAGAAATTAATTCTGACTTGAAATACATCTAGTATTTGGGGCTTGTGCTTTGATTTGACCTAGCATAAAGTCAGGGGTAAGCAGCAGAGTTCAGGCCCACATCAGAACTTCCCCCAAATCTTTGGGAGCTAAAGTGGAGATCCCTTTTCAAGTTAGAAGCGTTGTCGAGACAGCATATGACCCATCACCGAATGAATGATGGAGAGAGCATGTTTGCACTGCAACTGGGAGGTCCGATTGCAACAGGAGAATGCATTTGCACACTAACTTGAATGGGCTTGCTTACTAATTCATAATAAGTGGGTCTTTCATTTGCACAGCTGTCTCATCCAGCCACAACTTCACTCCCTATCCTCACCGCTTGTATCCCACCCGTCTGCTGTGGCCTCTTTCCTGCTCTGCGACCCAGTGTGGGATGCAGGTGGTGGGCCTAAGAGGGCCGGAGGGCATCAGTCATGCTGCCACCTGAGGTGTGCCATGTGCTCAAAGCATCCCCACTGAATGGTGCCCGCTTTGCAGCTGCTACCTGCCACTGCAGCCCTTTCTCTCTCTGGAGCTAAATGCTGGGGCGAGAGAAGAAGTTAGGCCTGAATATTCTCATTGTGAAACTAGTTGCCGAAGAAAAACCTTGATGTAAAATAGCTGGCTAGCGACTGATACTAAAATGYGCAGGGGGAAATCCGTTCGTGCGGGTGAACAGAGTCGTAATGTATGTCCTGAAAGCTGGTCTAACCTGTGTCTCAAAATGGACAGGAAAAGGATGGGGTCTTCGATTAGCAAGGGAAAAATGTTGCCCACTTCCTCACATATGTACACAGACTAGCTTAAAAAGACCTAGTGCTGATGAAATCTACTGGGTTGGCAGTTGGTGAGACTGAAATCCCACTCCGGTGCACAGACAGTGGTGGTCTGAGCTTATCCAAACCAACACAAGAGTGTCAAGCTCATACGCTACACTAATTAAGTCTTTGATGTCCAGGGGTGTTAATTAGGGTTAGTGGTGTGGTGTTGTGAGTTACTGGTTTCCAGTTATTCCCAGATTGCACCCATCCAGGATACTGCATTCCACTTCTCTTTCCCACCCTTCTCCCCTTCCTCCACCCCTCTTCTCAGACACCCCCTCAGCAGCTCTGCCTCGAGTACCAGCAGCTCAGACCTTCCTCACTCCTCTCTTTCACCACAGCCCCGTCTGTCCCTGCTACTGCAGCCCAGCAATGCTGCCTCTGGTCAGTGGGGCTCTGCGCTGCCCTTCCTTCCCCGCTGCTGCTGATACATCTCCCCTCTGCCAGCTAGGATGTCTCGTCATGGACCAAAAACCTGAGCTGGGCCAGGAAACTCAGGTCTTCTAAGTTCTCAGTGAGGCACCTAATGATTAAATATTTAATTAAAGCTGACGTGGTTCCTAAGCCAAAGAGAGAAACACATACTGCATACCTTATTTTATGTTGTAGGGAGGTTCAGCTTCTGGTTTAGCAAGCACGTTATGAAGTAAACTTCTGTAAATAAATAAATGTAGAAACATATACCAAATATCTACATGGGATCAGTAAGTCTTGCCCAGGCTGACCAGAGCACATCGGCTGGCCCTGGCACATCCCTGTTGTGCATCCTGGTGCAGCTCACGTGGTGGGGATCCCTCCCCTACTCTGAGTGAGGAGACATATTGCTGTGCCTGTTTGGGGGCTTCAGGACCCAGGGCTCGTAGGTCAGAGGTAGTGTGCTGGGCCCTGGTTCCTCTCAACCTGGTGCCAGAAAGCCAGAGAAAAGCTTTTGTTTAGACAAAAACACAGAAAAAGCAGAGTCCTGAAGATTTTCAGGCTACTGGAACAGCCCTTCTGCTCTGGGAGAACAGCATGGTTAGAAGTTAGTTGTTCCTGCTGTGCATGGTAAAAGCTCATGTAACAGCTTATGAAGCTTCATAGGTAGAAGTTTGCGAAGACAGAAGTTAAAAGAAATTATTATTATCATTTGGTAGAAGCGCGTTCATTCTGTGAGGGGAGCGTCTAGAGCTGTGGCCCACGTTTTAATCCACAGTCATTTTTCACAGCAATCCTGATCATGTAAATACTACTGATCATGCTATACTTATTAGATTAATATACCACTAATTCTCTTACCTGCTGTAAGTGAAATTGAATAGCCTGATGTGGTTTATTGCCAATTTTTTCTGCTAGCGATCTCACTCCTGCTTTCCAGCGTTGCAGTCTCATTTTAGGTTGTCCTCCATGCTTCTGCAGCTGTGTGACTGCACCTGTACATGCTGAAACCCTGCTGTGAGGAGGAGTCCTACTCTGCAAACTGTTAAATAGAGAATATAAAAAAAATCAAGCGTAAGATTTATTCAGTCAGTACTATTTTATGCTGCCAAGCAAAAGGAAAAGAGGAGCCACTGGAATCACGTATCCAAATTTTTCACAATTTCTGACAACACTGAGGATGTCTTTGGTTTCATAGATGAACGACTTGAACTGTTCTTGCCTTCAAGGCAAGTCTGTGAAATACCAAGAAGGAATGATGCCTTGAAGACATATTGATGGGTAACGAGGAGATCACTGTATGATTACTGGCACTTGTGCTCTTGAAACAAAGCAGTACTATTCTAATGAAAGCAGCATCACCTGAAAGCAGATGAGTTAGGGAGGAAATGGCCCTTTTATTATGCTGTATTCTCCTCTGAAAGAAGGAATATGTTATTATATTACTGTGATATCTTTACTGAAGATATTTTGTAGTTGGTGCTTGTCAAATTTAGATTCATAAAAGCTGATTTTTATTTTAAGCCTGCCTGCCTTCCTAGCACCATCTGCTGGTACTTCATGGGTCCTGTAGGCTGCTGCTGGAGAGCCGTGTTCCTCTGTATTTTCCAGAGGAGTGTGAAGATCTGGTGGTATTCATTGCAACTTGGTTGTGTTATGGAGCTGTAATAGCATTTCTTTAGCTAAACTTTCATTTAGTATCCATTCGTCCTGACAGAGTCAGTTTTCTGAAAGTAATTCTTATTCATATTATGAAAACCATTAAAAGGAACAGGAATGTTTGCATTACAGGGACTAATGCTTGAGTAATGGTTTGTGGGCTTGGCCCCTTAAGTTTCTTGTAAGCTCATCCATAGCTTTGTGGCTCTGCAGAGAAAGAGGCTGTGCTTTACCAAATCTGAACAAAATGTGTTGAACAGGTTTTGTGTTGAACTTGTCAGATTTCAAATGTTTTATTGCATCTCTTCCCTGCTCAAATACGATTTATTTCTTTCTCAAACATGAATGAATTGGCCATATTGGAGGGAGATCAGTGATAACTGATGAAATTTTTAAATGTGTATGTAGGAGATAATTTTAGGTCTGAACTGTGTTGAGGGTGTCAAAGAATATTTTTATGATTTTATTAGTGGGTTCTAGCCTTGGACCTGTAGATGGGTTGTGAAGGTCCAGTGATCTTTTCTCCGTAAAGGTTATCTTTAGCTTTTAAACCATAGCAGAGTTTTGAATATCCTGTGTCTCCAAAAAAACACACACTCCTATTCCTATTCACGAACTTACCTAAATGCTTTAAAGGATTTAATACGCRTATTTTAATCTTGTTGACAACTTAGTTGTTTCTAGAAAAAAAAGTCTAACTGAGCTCTATCTAAGACACAAAGACATCAAAATGTCTCCTAAAAATATATACAAAGCAGTTAATGTTCTTTCTAGCCTTTAAATGTGCCTGAAGACTTAACACTGCATTAAGGAAATGAAGCACAATTAGAGTGTAGGCTTATATGGAGCTAGGAAATAAAGAGGTTTCTGAAATAACCGCTATTGTAAGCAAAATGTTAATTCTCTGCCAAAGAAGGTGATGGAGAAAATTTTGGTTACTGGTGTCTGAACCAGCAGGGTCTCCTAGCCAGCAGCACATTGGTGCATACCCTGGTACGCTTGCTCCTCTGACTCCCTGCCCAAACAGCCCCATGTGGGGCTAGTAAACATGAGGGGTCCCATTTCCCATGGCACTCCTTCACTAACTCAGCCTTGCAGTTGTGTGACTGCATTGTATTGCACTGAGCCGCAAAAATGGACTTAACTCAGCATGTTCGTACGGAGATTTGAGCCGGGTTGGTCTGGGCTTCCAGGGATATCCTATGGGACTGGATTGTTCTCACAGTCCAGGTGTCCTAAGAGACTGCATTAAGCCTGCATAGCAAGATATGAGATCTTGCACCTCAAGGAAGCTTTATCAACTGCAGGCATCTAAAGCAAGAAAAAAGAAGAGGGAATTTGTAGGCTGAAACAGAGAATCTGTTGGGAGGATGACTATGGAAGGTCAGCTTGTGAGTCCATATAAAATACTTTTATTGACTCTGTTGCCATAGTTTTGACAGCTGCATGTTAGATTGTGTGTATTTATTTTACAACATTGCTGTGAGGTGGTGTTATTATTTTAAGGATGGGATCTCTCTGTTTCAAGGACAGAGGTGCTTGTTCATGATCAGGTAGGATACCTAAGATGTAGAAGAGAATTGAACTGGCATCATCTACATCCCAGTTGCACACTAAATCCTTTGCTATAATCTCCTTCTCTTAGTACAGAAAGTTTGGTGTGCCACTTCAGCTGAGTGAAGTACAGCTGAGCTTCTTGAATACTTTGATGTACTGCGTTTTTGCAAAAGAAGTTAGGCACCAGAATAAGTGTTTTTTTTGAAAATCTGTTCCCAAATGTCAGTCCCAACAGTGAATTTGGAGGGCTTGAGGTTAAACACAAGTACATTACTTGGCTTTCATTTGCTGTCAAATTTTGTGTGTGTAGGTGGCAAGCTCAAACAGCACCTGCCAACTACTTATTGGTTATTGGCTTAGGATAGAGCTGTTAGTCTTGTCCTTCATTTATGTTTAGTTCTGAGGCATCCACTTTGTTTATTATTTTGTATCTGCTTTCAGAATTGTATGAAAAATGATGAAATTTAAGGTTCAACAAAGTACACTGTCTCAAAGCAGGAGTTCTAATTTAAAATGACTTTGTAATCAACAAAGAAAAATTGCATCTGAAATCGGTTAACAATGCACAGTTCGGTGGCAAAACTATATTTAAAAGATGCAGTGTATCAGCCATTGAATGTACAGGAGAAACTAAAGAATCGTATGAACATTTTTCAGACTGACTTTTAAAACAAGAATATCTGGATTGTACCCACCAGATATTTATTGAGACCTGCTCCTTGTGTCCTGAACTCTCGTCAGAACGCACAGTCCCATATGCTTCAAGCAGGATAGGCACACAAGTGTACTATAATAATTTGCTTTATGTGGTCTTGTTTGAGAGTGTGTCTTAGCTGATAACTGTAAAAAGGACTCTGTTGACTGGTAAATACACTTTCCTTGTTCTTGCAATTTTTGAGATCACATGCAAAGTTAGTTTATAATTCTTTATATAGCTTTATTTACACGAGTTCTGACCAATGGGTCCCTCTCCTCAGCTCCTGTTAGTAATCTGTATTTTGCAGTCACCTACTGCAAAGTCACTGTTGTCCCCAGCTTTGTTTTGGACATTGTGTCTCATCTCTATCAAGTCCTGACAATGACCCATCTTCTTTCTTCTTATTGATGTGTTTGTATAAAGGGTATTTGAGCAACGATATGCCTTGGAATGTTGATTTCAATATACGTTACACAAGTAATGCAACTCTTTCTTACCTACCTTCCCTGCCAGAAAAGACGTTTGCTTTGTGTGAACGGGTTTGTTTACGGTCAAGGTGGTGGCAAGCTTTGCTGAATCTTCCATGTGTGAATTTGCATTTTGAAAACATCTTTACACAATAATGACCAAAACTGTCACAGACAGAGTTTTTACACCAGGGAACATTTTAAGGTGTTTCCCTCTTTAAATCAAGTATCAGATTTGAGAGTTATTGGAAAGATCCATTTAAAGTAAGAATGGAGGATTGAAGGAAATCCTTTACGCCACATTAAAGAACCTTTTCTGGTTCTGCCTCCAAAAGAAGAGGCTTGCCACACAAATTGGTTCCCAGCTCTGGGAGCTACATGAATTGTCCTGAGGCTTAGGTTGACTTAGCTGAGTGGAAAACAAAAATCACCTTGGAGCCAAACCAGGGTAAGAGGTAGCTGTGAGGCTGGCCCACTATCATTTTATTTCTCTGTATTCATCTCCAAGTGTAATTCATTCCTTATACTTCGCATATTGATGTGACAGACACAAAATTTTGTCTCCTACTGAAGACAAAAGGTGATTTTTCAACTGCCCCCTTCACATAGGATTGGTGAAATCACCAGGGAGGTGTATTGGATCACTCGGTGCCAAGTGGCCAATTTGAGATGGAGGGGTTGCCAAGACCCTGCGGTGTGCTTCTGCCCTGAGCTGTATGGGCTTGTCTGCAGGCTGGGAGCAATGGAGGAGAAGAGTCTCCCCATCAGCACATTGTATCCAGGATCTCTCTGGCACAGGGCAGTGCAGACGGGAAGACGTTTGAGACGACAAGTTCTGCTAGGAACCAGGCAGATGCCATATGCCCTTCTTCATTTCTGTGCTTTCATAAACTGTGCACGGATAGTTGGTTTGCCAAAGTGAAGGCTCAGGTTCTGCCAGAGTAGCTCTGGATTAGGGAGAGAAGGTTGATAGCTGTATATCCTTGCTGATGCTCTCTTGCTGCCTGGTAACCCGTCTTCTAGCAGCTCACTTCTGTGCTGCCAGATATCTTCCTCTGGGAGAAGTCTTTTCATTTTTAATTCTGTATGGGAAACAGCCTCATCTATGGTATTTTTGAAGGTGTGTTGTCATGTCATAAGGTGCAGTTCTGGTTTTTGAACCAAAGCTTAATGCTCCAAGTACATACGCACACACACCATTTTACATGTGTGAACAGCATTGTGCTTGTTAAATATGAATATTTCCAGGACTGTTGCCCAGTTCTGCAGATACAGCATYCTAAGATTATCCATTTGCTGTCTTTCCATCAAATATATTCATTGCAGGAATAGAAAGATTTCTTTTTACTATCTGCCAACCATGGAAACTCTGAAAGTCGAACTGTATTCTTTCTGGCTTATGAATCATCACCCCTAACCTTGACTCAGCGATCACGGGGGAACACTTAGGCCATGGTTAACATATATTCTTCTGATCAAAAAGATTCTGTAGTATGGTGTTACGTTACTTGTTATTTCTTTAATAATATCTATATAGAATCCCACTCATGATCTTTCAGCTACGTTAGTTCAATGGAGCTAAGGGAATAAAACAGTGGAAAATTATTTTTAGTCCTTTGAGACAGATAGATCTGACATTAAGTATGTTATGAATGCAGAAGAGATATCACTTTCTTGGCTATAGTTAACTGAAAATCAAAATAATATATTGCTTCAAGGTGGCAGCTTTTAGTTACTCTGAGATATGATGGTCTGGCTAGAGAAGAAAATGTATGTGAGTGTGTGCTGGATGTGAGAAGAATACTCCAGGAGATGGTATTYTTCATTATTAATATAGCTTTTGGATATACTGTGGTTATTTATAACTATAAGAAGAAAAGTGTGTTTTGCATCAAAGGCAATTATGCCAGTTAACAGCATGTTCAGGCTAAGATAATTGACTGAACAATCTTTTAATACTTTGCCCCTTTCAAACCTGTTGCTTGGATACCACTTTCTCTGAACTATTATGTACCTTGCTGAAAATTAAATAGTAAAGAAAAGGTTTTAGCAGCTCTTTCCTTTGTCTTTTCCATAAACTCCATATTAAAAAATAATTTCAGAAGTGGAGTCAAAGACTTATGGCTTTCTGGCAGTAAAATACTGACAGGAACAGCTGGAAAATGCAACTCATGCACAATCTGAATTCAAACCTTTGTTTTCTAGATATATGTTTTTTCTTGCATGCAAGCTTTTCCTTCCTCTTCCAAGGGAATTTGACTTTGAGGTGCAACGAACAGATTCACATATTGTAGACATCCTGAAGTAACTGGGTAATGCATCCAGGTAAGTCTCTTACTAGTGAGAATGGTTTGTTCCCTGCTCGGTTTTACTCACTCCCTAAAATATGTGATCTGAAAGTGTGAAGTAGTGTTTATGATTTGAGGATTTTGTATAATGAAATGCTTTTTCTCCTCCACCTAAATGCCAGGTATTCTATTAAATTATGTCATGCCGTGAACTGCTGTGGTTTCTTTAAGCTGTGAGCTGCTACTTTATCTATACACAAAAGCCTCTCGGAAACTCCAGAGGTGCCTTAATGTGAGGGTTCAGATTTGCCTACAGGACTCATTTCACATTTCACCGTTGCAGGGGGTTTGAGAAACCTCCGGGATTATCTACCTTGCCTCACTCCACTCTGATACAAGTGAGAGGAAGGGCTGGGGATGAGAATGGTCTGGTTCGCTCAGCAGGCAATGTCTTTAGGATCACCTTTTTCTGGGTTCATCTTACGAATTAAGCCCAGGACTTAAGTTATGTGACATTGCTACCTGAAAACTGAAGGCCTTCCAGTGAAGGTGCAGCCTCTGATCAGGGAAGTCACCTGTTTACAGGGAAGATGGCAACTCCAACCCAGGCATAATGTTTTGACCTAGATTAGGCAAAGAGATACTTATTAGAGATTTGTCCTAAGGAGGATGACTTTTGCTGCCTGGTGGAAGACAAGGAAAATCTCCTGCCTGTTCCCTGTGACCCCTGCGCCTGGGGAGGGTTGTCCTGCCCCAGGCCATAGACACCGTACTCCTCCCTGTGAGGCACAGGGAAGGCTACCAAGGGCTTTGCTGAAGCTTATGTTAAGAGAACAGAGCCAGCGAGAGAAAGAAAGCCTCGTTCAAGTAGACACATGTGCTCTTCTTATGAGGGCGGAGCAGAAGCTCTCGTGCCAGGGTCGGTGGCTGTGGAGAGCATCAGCAGCAGTCCTAGTGGGATTATACCTGTGGGGTTTGGAGGGGGCGACCACTGCCGCCTCCAGCGCTCTAACTGCCTGGTCACGTGCTGGTGGTGCAAATTTAATCTCTCCCCTTCTACGCTTAACTGCACGTAGGGCCTGTGCTATGTGGAGGGACAACTTTTGTTTGGTGAAAACGCAGACAACAGATTTCACAGCATGATACTGACTCAAGCAGACTCTTTGTAAACCACAGGCTGTATCTTGGGAAGCAGCATGTACTGCAGTAAGTGAAAAGTCAGGACTTTGGTGTAGCTCATTGCTTCAGTGGGTGATGGGGCAGAGCTGCAAAGATAGCTGTGGTCCCGTTGTCTCAGCTTTCAGCTCCTCTCTACTTCCTATCATCATGAAAACAAGCAGAAACAGAGGGGAGGTTCCTATCTGGATACAGAGTTGGACCGCAGACATCTCCTAATCTGGATTTGGGGATTTGCCCATGATCTCTAATGCAAAGAGAATGTTTTGTCATTTTATGTTCGTAGCCGAGCCAGTCAGCAGCACTGTCAAAGTGACTCACAGCAGTGCTGAGATTGTGACTCACTGCTGTGTCCTTTCTGGAAAGACACTAATCCTTCTTTCCTGCTGCTTGGGCTGTTTTGGGAACCACAACGTTAAGCACTGAAAGGCACATTTATTAACTGACACATGCCAGGACTGGGTTTTGTTTGTAACAGTGAGGAAGTACTTTGTGGCCTCTCTGCTGTTGACTAGACGCTGACACATCTGGCACCCAGGCACCAGAGGATGGAGAGATTTGGGCATTTGTTTCACTGGTTAGATCTGGGTGTCAAGCCTATTTCAGTCAGTGGGTCTTTGGGCTGGATTCAAGAGTTTTTCTTAACTACCAACATCCGTCAGATGGCAACTCCCCGAGTACACCCTTCCTGGTCACGCTATTTTAAGGCACTTATACTTTAAATAATAATAATAACAAAACCATTCAAGATTTTTCTCTGAGTAATTTGTCCTCAAGGGACTTGGAAGTCCTCAGGTTTCTTCCTGACCAGTGACAGGATGTGGTGTATCCACCAGGAGTCATCCAACCCGTTGCCACACAGGCAGTCTGGTCAAAAGCCTCCGGGATTACTTGTGGAGCAGGAGGAGCTGTGCCCTATGAATGTGCTAAATAGGTTGGTAATTCTACCTCAGTTGATTGTTGGTGTAGCTCCTGCCTTAAAGTGTGACATTTCTGATTTAAACCAACAGTTGGTTTGTTGTGGTCTCCTGAAGCCTTTAGCTAGGGTGGGAGTCATCTTGCATATTCTTCATGTCTTCAGACGTTTGCAGAGGATATCTTTATCTGAGCTCATCTCCCTGGGCTCCAATTACAGTCAGTGGAGAGAAACAGGCATTTCAGGGTGTGATTTATCTGACATGCTTTAGCTCTCTGCCTTAGGAGGAGAGAAGTTGTACCCTAGAGGTGCCTGTTTCTCTCAGTGCATCGTAAAATAGTTCATGGTTGATAGCATAAATGGAACGGTCTATACTGAGTCAGGTGAACAACACCCACAGCATTTACTTAATGAATATACACTCAAGATAAAATTTATCCGTGCAAATGCCAGTTAACGCAATTTCTGCAACTCTCTCCCAGGGCTTAGCCTTTGCATATTTTTTGAACTAATTAGGGGTATGGTATTTTTCTTTTTTTAACCAGCAGTTATGTGTGTGTGGTTTCTTCTTTCTTGAAGGAGGCAGGCACATTTGTACAACTGTCCAGCACTGGCGTGGCTGCACTGATTCACTTGGACTGTGCCAGTGTTTCTAACTCTAGTTGTTAAAAAGTCATGAAAGGTTTTCGAACAACAAATCTGTGAAACTTTTAATTCATTTTCCCGTACTAATAACGTAGGGTGAAGCCTTCAGGCTGCATGGCAGTGGTGAAGAGGCATTCACTCRCACACATTCAGAAAAAGGAGCCCTTCTTGCTGGCTCTCTATAGGCAACGTAATGTTTCCTTCATTATCCTCAGAGCTCCTCTGACTCAGTGCTTTCGCTGTCCTGCACATTTTCCCCTTGTCTTCCTTTCCATGCCTTTCTCTTCCACCTTTAATTCCACATCCTGTCCCTTCTGCCAGCACTTTCAGTGCTGCTATAACATTCTGCTATAACTTTCAGTGCTGGCAGAGCTTCTGAAAGCCTCTGGCTCCAACCAGACCCGTGCTAGGAAGCATGGTTGTGTATTTCACATCCTTTTACTGTAGGTATCTGCACACCCTCATCAATACAGCCACCTTAGCTGGAGGAATGACTCTGTCTTAAGCCTCATTAGGGCATCAGAGTGTGCAAGTTTCAACAATTTCTGTTCCTAAAATATGAAGGGATGTGAGGCAGAGTCCTTTCTAATGAGGACAATGGGTTTGTAATGTTTTCTTTATATGTTAAAATGTGTATCCAGAAAAATTGCAAGTGGAATCAGTTGCACCTTGTAACTGTTATACTTGACATTTCAGAGCTATGTTGTAGTTCCTGTCACCTTTTCTTACTAAGATTTAGTTTGTTGGAGATAAGTAGAAGTCTTGGAAGAAAAACTGTTGCAAATCTGATATAAATTTTTCAGGGTGAGAGGGATCTTCTGCTTTTTGTTGGAGTTTTTGACTGTTGTTATCACAGTGAACACTGATGAAATTCAAAACAGCTCATTTTTTTCTTAACAAATATCTTTCTTTTATAAAACAGAGGTTCCCAAGTGGTGGTAAAGCAAAATAAGTCTCAGCAACAGTCTCATTAGCTAAACTTTCTACTGTTAAAGGAAAAAGTGTAAAATAGAAATCAATATTAATTTTTAAAAAATATGATCTCCCTAAAATATTAAATAATGATGTAGTCTAAAAGCAGGAAAAGTGCAAGGTTCGGTGGTGGTGTCAGGTTGGTATTTTACTGAAGTACTGTGCATCCCTACTTCCTCTGATAGGTGAAATCGGAGGCTGGGCATGGTGCCAGGCAGAGATGGTCAGGGCGTCCTGTCAGCCTGAGAAGAGCTCACGAGGCCATGCTTCCTACCAAGGTTTCATATGGAGTATGTTTTCACGTGGAAGTGCATAAAGGTGGTGAAACAGATGTTGGACTTCTAGTCATTAACAATTTTCACCTTTGATGGCACGAGGCTGTTCCATCCCACAGGAACACATGAGTTCACTTGCATTCCCACACTGCCCATATGCCTACATTTCAAAGTTTCTTACCTTATTAACTGGTGGGATATGCTCACTATAATAGTAGCAATGAGAAGTATTTAACTGCACCTGACGCAGTCAAAGCCCAAAGTTTTAAATCTGCAAAACTCAGCTGCTCCTAACTCAGGAACTCCCATAAAATATGAAGGTTCAAAGGATGCTTACGTTAAGTTTTGCAAGCGCTCACTTTTTGCATTTAGGAAATTGGAATTTCACTGGAAATTGCAAGACAAGATGTTCCACTGCCTATCTTTTTTTTTGGTGCTCAGTTTGACCGGGCATTATGAGTTCATGGCTACTGGCTGCTTTTGCTTGAGTTGATCACTCAATACTCGAAGCACTCCTGTAGGTGCTAGAAATTTTAGGTTCAGTTCCTTTCTCTGTCTGAGAATTATTAGTATTGCCTATCTAATCTGCAAGTCCATTTTGTGAGAAAGGTGTCCATGGCGAGTCTTAACTTCAAAAGGAAGAATTCGGATCTGTGACTCCCAAAGGTGGGAGATGTTTCCTTGCAGATGAAAATAATGCATCATTCAAAGCACAGGTCTTAATGATTGGGTTAATTTGCTCTGCCTCAGATATGTGTAGGACTACCAATTTAAAAAGTAAGATCTTTTGGGGACTGTAGGGAAACCCTTCCTTCCCTTTAAGAGGTAGCTACAAATTTAGAACTGGCATCATGTCCTCTAGTGGAAGAAGTTTTTCTTTTGAAGCAATAAATAATGTCTATAATAAATGTCTAGGGTTGGAAGATGTCTCTGCTGCTGGAGCTGCCACTTTTGTGAGCAATGTGAACTGTGAGCTTTTAAATATGCTGAGAATTTAAAAAAAATGCTATGCTGTCACTGTAATCTACTACATCTTCCTCCCGTCAAAAATCTCCCTATTACCAACAAATGAACAGCAAAATTCTGGCAACAAAATTCGTAACTGTTGAKTTTCTTCTCTGATTTGGTTTTCATATGGGACATTTCTCTTGTGTAACTGACCCTTCTGTGCAGAAAGGCGCTATGATCTGGTGGCTCACATGTTGGCTTGGAACCAAGAAAACCTGGGTTCTCTTCCTGCAGGTTTCCCAGCTATTGCATTGAAGAAATGGCAGCAACAAAACCAGAAAGTGATGACTCTTAATGCAGAAAAAAATCAGGATAGAAATTAATTTGCTCATCTTTGATACCAAGCTTTCCTTCAACGCCTACCCTAATGCCTTTGTTACAAGGAGGGGTGTATGCATCATACTTGTAGCAAGGCTATGTCAAGGCAGAGCTTTGGTCTTTACGAGCAGTTTTAATCTGTTTTGGAAGTCTGTTTCTTGCGATACAAAATCTAATCATGCTGTTCTCTGCACGAGTGGTTTAGTTAATTCCTCGGTACCCTTTCACATGGAAATGCTCCTTGCATTTACATTGCCTAGCAGTAGTATAGGCAGCATGGTGGAAAATGTAGCAGGAGGAGCAGCCTCCTCTTACCTGCCGTCCATGCCTGCTAAACTATGTTATTTTCCCCTTCTCCATGTTTAAAACTTGTTTTTCAGTGGTTTGCAGATGCTTCTCTTGCTTCCCACATAAATTCCAACAGTATGACCAGATGTCTAGTTCATTTCTCTTGACACACTTTACAGCCCTAATCTGAAATGTTAACACCAGCCGCAAAAGAATCATACGCTTGTTGTGTAAATTACTACAATCAGGTAGCCAAAACATTATCTCATGCTGTCCTAGATGTTATAATGCTTGCAGCTAAAATGCTCCCTTAGGATCCAGGGCAGAGGTCTCTGGGCTTTGACTGTGCTCTGAGATGGGCAAAGGCAAACCTCTCTGTGTAAGAGTGTGTGTGTGTATGCAGTCTAGACAGATGGCATACCCTGAACCAGTTACTGAGGGCCCATGAAAACTTGTTCCTTTAATGGAAAAGGCAGGAAATCAAGTGAATCTGCTGAGTTTCTAGCAGTTCAAACCACTGCCATTTCCCCATGCAGGAAATCTGTGGTTGGAGCACAGGCTAATATAAGACCAAAAGTATATATCCTGCTTGTATCTTCACCCAGAGGGATGAAGATATCAGCCATGCAAGATGATCCTGAAGAGGAAGAGTTCATGTAACTGGCTTTTAGGAGGGAGAAGGTGATCATGTTAGTATCAGCCCGGCTGAACAAACTTGCTCTATTTGAAAATCCTGTTAGCTTCAGTGGCTGTTCTGCCTGCTGGCAGTGTGAGCAGAACAGTCCAGGGGTCACAGGCAGCAACTGACTATGAAGAAGAGCAAAAGGCTTATGCCCCGAGAATCTGAATCTAAAACTCACCTTGAWAAACTCTTGAAGGTTGGGTGCTGGGCTGTGGCTAGGAAACCTGGATTATATACCTGTCACTGGCCTGCTAGTCTTCCTTATTTTTTATTTTTTGTGTGTGCTTCTGTATTTGTAAAAGGGGACCTCCTTTATTAAACGTTCTAAGATTCACAGATGGAAAGTGCTGTGTAAAAATTAAGTTGGTCTTTTCACTACTTGATTTTTTTTTCCCCCAAGGCCTGAGTGAGAATAGAAGTTTGAGTTTGCGTGCAGAAGTTGTATTTTTGTTTTGTTTTGTTTTCCTAACCACTTCCACATGCAATCAAGTTTTATTGCCAGCTGCTCTCCATGGTTGGTCTCCTGGGAACCTAGGCTCCTGTTTGTTGTTAAACTCAGAACAGTTGGTTAGTTTAATTTTTTGCAAATGTTAATTTATCAGGTTTGGATTTCCACCAGTTCTCTTTACCCAGCCAGAAGTGGGCAATGGAGTAAGCACTGATGTGTAAGAAGGGCTCGTCAGAACCTCAAATTCCAGTAGTGGGAGAAATGGCCAAGTTTATGGCCACTCTCACATTCTTTCTGTATTGAAATTAAGTATCTTGAAATTTTTCACTTCCCACAGAGCAGGAATATGAAATTTCATTTAATTAACAGACGAAAGACTTTATTTCAAAATTTTAAATAGGAAAGGACAGGGCTCCCCATGATGATCACAGCAGGGAGCCCATGAGCCTAGACATGCTGCTCACCAGGGAGGCTTCCAGAGAGGCCAGCAAGCTAGCAGGAAACCAGGCAGGTTTCCCTAGGAAGGGTGTCTGGTCGCTGTTAGAAGATTTGATTCAATCAATCTGTTCCTGCAGAATATGTATGCATATTTTTCAGGAATTAGCATTTTCCTATGGAAAAACGTTTTACTGAGTTAAAATTGGAGATTAGTGAGCATGCTTTCCAGTCAATCCTAGCTACCTTGGTGAGAAAGCCACATGCATTTTGTAAATATATATAAATACACGACAATCTAGAATACAGTTAGGCAACCACACCAGACCTCTAAAATGGGGCCTATGGATGACCTAGAAGTCTTCTTAAAGACTTTTGTATGGTTATCTGTCAACCTAAAGCTAGCACTGGGATGAGCAGACCATCAGGATACTTCCCTATCTTGCAGTGGAAGGCTGCGTGGAAATGGGCTGTCAGCAAAGCAGAAGCAGAAGCTAGCTATGGTGAGAACATCTGTACCCTCTTCATCTTTTCATAGTTTCAAGAAATTAATGTGATAGCTGCGAGTCCTGTGCATTTCCCTGTGGAATTTATTCTTTTAAAACAACCTTCTGATTGTATGCTTGATACCATGGTACCTATAGCTGGGAGACTTGAGGAATTGGGTATCTGCTCTGGATTTAAGAGTCAGTTATTGGTACCAGGTCACAGAGACCTGAGCACTGACTGCACTTTCTGCAGCCTGTGGGCTATGCTTTTTTGGGGACCGCCCAGAGACCTGTCAATGTTTCAGAGCCTAGTGGACAAGCTGCTGTGGTGCCAGGATGGGCAGCATGTGCTGGTGATGGACTGGTCCCCACCACAGGAGGGACAGAGCGCTGGCGAAAAGAAGGAGGGTCTGGGGCTGAGTGGGGCAGCGTGGCCCATGGCCAGCCCCACCAGATCTTCCACTGGATGTTCCAGAGGAGAGCCCATGGGAGGGTTTAGGTGAAATCAGGACAGAAACGGAGTGTCTGGCCCTGGGCACCAGAAAACAGCTGAAGCAATTTCTCCTGTGGTGTCCTGGCATGTATAATGGACAAAGGCCTGGGGGTCTGGTGTACTATTCAGMATTTGGGAATCTCGCTCCAACAAAAAAACGCATTTTTCACACACGCTGTTAAATAGAGATGAACTCTTGCAGGGGTTTGTAGATGGAGACCTTTCTACCCTCTATTTCATTGGGAAACTCTCTGTGAGAACAAAAATGTGTGTTAAGGCAGGAAAGTATTTAACCATTGAGTGAGCTGAGGAGACTCTGCAGCATTTCCTACTGTTACCCTCACATCAGATCATGCCCCATTACTGTGGCCATAGGCTTTTCTAGAGGAAAACTGGGCATACATGGTGGTGCCTTCCTCTGCACTGAATGCCATCAGTTAGGGCCATGCATCCAGTGCTTCCAGCTCTGTTTTGCAGGGACAGAAGAGGAGCTGTGGTGGAGTATATGGCCTATATACGGCTCTACTTGGTAAGGCAAATGTGGGTGGGAGGAATAAGCCTAGAGGTCTAATTCTCAGTGTGCAGATGTGGTGAGGAGACTGATCCTCTGGGAAGACAGAACAGTGCTACTGCTTGATGAGAAGGTTTTATTTTTCATAATTGGATGAAATCATCTTGTTTCTGTGTTGAGCAGGAAATAAAATACTCTTTGGCTTTCTGAATTTTTACACGCGGAAATCTGTTGTGCTCATTGTCCTGGCTGTGTTTAGCCCTCAACTGGATCTTAGCTTGTATTTTAGCGGAAACACGGCTCCTTTGGAAATACCATGGCCCATAATGCTGAGCCCCACCAGTGACTCAGTGCTGAGTCAGAAGAAAGAGTGCCATTTACTGAATCAGCCACACAGCTGTGGTACAAGCCCATGTTTTCCTTGGCTGTCTCCATCAAAATAGTGACCAGACATGTAGATGTACTCAGTTTGCTAGGTAAGATGAGATCACAGCTAAAGAGGCTAAAGTCACATAGGGCATATTTGCAATGAGAAAAAAGCCCTGTTTTTGTAGACTTGCTTGTTTGTACAGGATATAGAGGGAGGTATGATGCAGGGCACCTGGATTTGGACACTTCTTTTAGAATTTTCCAAAGGGAAAACATAATTCATACTTCAGAAATGAGAATACATGGTACACTTTTGGGTCTTTTAATTGAACTACTATGCTAATATTCTCTCTGACTCTGATTCTGGTGTTTTCCCTGCATGAGTCTCCTTCACAATGGTAGTTTTTTGTTTTTGTGGACTTGTTTATTTTTTAAAGTTACCATCATATCAGCTGCAGTGCTTGTCATATGGAGTAGTGGAAGGTGCTAAAAGTTATTTAACAACTATATAAGAGTCAGTATATTACTCACCTTTCTAATCTAAAAATCATATACTGAATTATGGGGAATGCACAATATGGAAACATCACGTTAAAAGAAAGGAATGATACTGAGAAAGGTAATTTTAAGTTGAACTTCACAAAGCAATTTTGTCAGATCTGTTATTCTGCAAAGTATTTCCCTGGAAAGGTGGCTGAGAGAAGATCCTTAACACAGCATTTGACTGCACCTGCATGGAGTGTTCTACAGTAGCAGTGCAAGTAATCACGTCTCTCTCACTGCTGGCATCTGAGATCACAGCAAAAAGAGTTGAATATTTGCTCCCTATGTATTTAGTGCTGTGATAAATTTACACAGGGACACTGCTGACCCTGTCATCCATCTGTTTTTGGTACTGGGCTGCCACATAGTGGCCTCCTTCATAAACCTGGAGAATGGGAGGAGGGAGGGAAGATATCAAGTTGATAACAAGAAAGAGCAAATACAAACCTCATGACTCAGTTTGTGGTATCTGTTAATTCCTTACTGGCTGAGGAAGCAGAACTTAATTTTGGACAGTCCAAAACACAAGAAACAAACGTGAGAACACAGTAAAAAAAGGTAGGAAACCCCTCAGTGAACTAACAAAAGGTTCTTTGAAGAAATTTATAAAGGACTTCGTATGCAAGTAGAAGAGTTTTCTCTGACATACTAATACCTGCTTTCTTTTCTTTGCTACCTCCTTTTTTCTCTCTAGATACAGACAACCAAGATTTGAAGTTTCTTCCTTTTAGATGAGCTCAGGTTAGGAAGAAAAGTCACAAACGGGTGTACGTGGTGGGCATGAATGTTTCCTCACCTCAGGCTCAAGCTTGGTGTTCAGGGTGGTGGTTCGGTTTCGTACCAGTGGTTAATGGAAGCGCAGCCCCTCTGTTGCGCTGACCCGTGTGCCCAGATGCACCCTGTGCTTGTGTGTGTCCTGACTCCCTGCTCAGCAGTGCATTGCTCCTGACCCACACCAGGATGGCTGCTGAGGCATTTTCCCAATTTACCTGGGAACATGGCCCCTTCTCATCTAGCTGCCCCCTGCTCTACAGCCTGGTGCTTAGAGGTGACTTGCCTGAATAGCCTTCCCCTTCTTCCTGGCTGGATCTGCCAGGGAAGATGGGCTTTTCCCTTCATATTCGTGCTCCTGTAGTGAAAAGAAATCTGATTTTCCAGCTTGAGGAACTGTCTTGTGCAGAATCATTTTTGACCTTTTATGAGGCAGTGGAGAAATCCTATTTGATCCAGACCTGGAACCTGTGCAATTTTAAATTTCAGTTAAAGTGTTCCTTCGCACAGGTTCTGCCTTTGTAAAATATCTAGGAGGGAGGTGGGAATGGGGCCTCTTTCATGCCTTAGGATACTGCCTGGATCAGTACTTTGTAACTACAATAAAATGTGTCATTTTTTGCTGCCCTATAGGTTGAGATTTTGACGCTCTTCACTCCTCTATGCCTGCCTCATTCCTGTAAGCATGTAATCCATTGCAGGTGGTCAGCCTTGGAGACTGCAGCTTTGGTTGGGTTTGTACATAGCTGCCCATGACAGCCTTCTGTGAGAAATGATCTGAGATGATAGAAAATCTTTAAGGTCTTCAATCTGACAGTGTGTGGGAGCCTGATTTTCTGGCTCTTTAGCCAAATATGCACTTAGACCATCAGGATCCCGTAAGTGAAAGATAGTATTTAGGAAGTTTGGACTTCAGCAGTGTATGTGCCTCCAGTCAGACTAGGTATATGCCAAGCTCCTAGTGTTGGTTATGGTACTTCGGTCATGAGTTAATCCCAAGTCAGGAAGCAGAGAGGTAGGAAAATGAACTCTGTCCATAAGAAAAGACTGTTTTAAATCTTAAAAATAGTTTCATGTGAATATATGGTGAGCTTAGATCTATTATTTTATTTAATCATCTGTGATAGAAATGTTCAGTACCTTTTTGTTCTAAGAATAAGCATCTTGTGCATTTTGATTTGTCATGGTGTAAAAAGTCTGATGTTATTTACAGTAGGTGGATGTGAAATATATTTCTGTAAAAGCTCTAGGATCTTCATTTTAACACATGCACATTAGTGCTATTAGCAGAGTGGTGAGTGTTTACTTGTGAAATTATGACTTGTTTTCTCATTGTGCTTGTAAGGCTGGTTTTATTTTGTCATAAATTCAAAAGCAGGCAGAGAAGCGTAAGTGACTGAGGCAGTTGTTGCAGGCAAAACAGTCCCTACGTGGGGAATTTTTAGTTAATCTAATTTATTGCCAGTTAGCACGAACTTCTGATCACCTGGGTTCTGGTATTGAGAAGGAGGAGGACAAAAACAATCAAATAAACACTTCAGTAAACACCTTTCCTCCCCCTTCCCTGGGCTCAGCAGAAGCCACACACCTATCATCCCTCCTTTCCAGCATCACCTCCCTGTATTTTCGCCATGGGTTACACTCAACTCACCCCAGTCCCTGCAGCAAGGCGCTGGGCAGCACGGGAGGGCTGGGGCCACGTGCATAACACTTTCTTTGGACTGTTCTTTGCTTCTTTGGGTTTTCCTGCTGCCCTGCTCCTTCTTAGTGTCCCTGCCCGGCATGGGCTGCAGTTCCTCAGGGGTGACCTCGCTAAAGGTAAGGAGAAAGTAACGTAAATAGCTCTTACTGATCAGCATTCACTGAAACAAATGCCTGGAAATAACAACCGAGAGGCAGAAATTTGAAACTGTTGTAAAAAGGACTTGCTGGGGCACCTGCTTTCCTGGATGTGTATTTTCAATAAAAGCAACAACTTTCTGCAACCTAATATATGTCTCTTATGGTTTACTTACTTGGGAAATGGAAACCAGGTTAATTTTAGAAGGAAAAGTCCATACTGGGGAAGCATGTACACTGAAGATCCCAAAAGGAATTATACAGAGGAAACCAAATTCCATATTCAGGTCAGTAAGGTTTTTAGGGGCCCTCCTCATGAAAATCCCAACGCTATTAGCCGGAAAAGAGTTGATGACTTTTCTATGTGGAAATTTGCCCACGTAGTATCTTTTTCAAGAAATTTCACAAAGAATTTAAAAAACATATTTCCATTTCAGAAAATGTTTCAAAACAATGAAAAGGTGCAAAAAGAAATTGCATATTTTGCTTGAAATTTGATTTCATCTTTTATATGTGTTCTGTTAGTAAAAAAATTTCAGCACGGAGAAAGAAGTTTTAAGTAGAAAGGAGAGCAAAACCTTCAGTGTGTGTTGAATCACTACTGTCATTAATGATTTTCAAAACTGAATATAAAATTAAATGTTTTATGAATTAATGTGAGTTATAGTCAGTTCCCGGCATATCATGAAAGAATAGAACAGTACATATGAATTAAGTGATATAGAATTTCTAAATAACGCTTGAAAATTCCTAGTTATTCTCTGTTAAAGAAACAAATTTCAAAGTTTTTATTCCATGGGAAAATTTGGAAATTCTATTTTTGTTTCCCTTTTAGAATAAAACTCCATTGAAAAATATGGAATTTCCCATGAAATAAATGCTAATTCTTGAGAAACTTCAGCTCAGAGTTTGAAGGAGAGCCACCAAAGAGTTTAGTTTCCTGCTGGAAAACAGGAGTTGAGTTCTGAAATGTCTGGGCACTAGTAAGAGAATTCTCATCTGGCTGAAAAAGAAAAGAGAAAAGTGCCACTGTTGAGAACTGGAACATCCCTGAAGGTATCTCTCAATCTGTCTTGTGAAAACTGAGCTCATCCCGTTGTTCAGGTTTGGAGCCCAGAATTTTTGGTTGGGTGTTTGTGGCAAATGGAGGCTATGACACCCATGTCAAAGTCCTACTGGATTAAGAGAGAGGGTGCTTGCATAGGAACACCACTATCCCAACTGATTTAGGTCCCTCTYAGCTTCTCCAGGCATGGCAGCTCATTCACGGGAGACTTAAGAGAAGGTTTGGCAAACATCTGCCAGATGTGGTCTGAGTGCATGGGATCCTTCCTCGGCGGAGGGAGGAGATGCTAGATGATCTGCGGATGTCCCCCCTAGCCCTATCTTTCAATGRATTTATTACATATAGGTTGTGGCACGGGGAGCAGGCGATCTGTGGCCTCTCAATGGCATGTTGTTCTGCAGCTGAGTTTGACCGGATGACCCTGAGGGCCCCTGCCAGTCCTGTATTTCTGTGTTTTTGTTGGAAACGTGTTCCTTCAGACTGTCTCTTCATCAGTATTCTGGGACATTGTGTCCAGTCCTGCTCATGTCTTCTCCCTCAGGAGTTTTCCCCCAGGTACACCCTCCCCAGACGCAGAGGTTTCTCATGCATACCTGGTCTCTGGCAGCGTCTGCTGTTAGTGGTTTCTGTTCTTTCAGCAAACTGCCTCCTGGAGCTGGGGTGTGAGACTGACTAGAAAACAAACCACAAAACAAATAACCTCTGGGTTAAGCTAAACACAAAGCTAAAGTAGCGATAGCTGTTAAGTGTGCTTTTAAATTCATATGGCGGGTTAGAGCAACAGTGAGAGCAATGCCATTTAAAATAGCGTTAGTCTACCTGGCGCRGTGGAAGGTAGGTTGCTACTTGTGTGCTCCTGGGGAAAGAGTGAAGTTACACAGAAGCTCAGATGGTTTTCCTTGTATCTCATGCAATTTAGGTAAATGCTAACTAAAACTATTTTACGATCGGATGAACATTTGTATTCCTGGCTGAAAAGACTGCGGAACAGCCACTGTCAGCTCCACCGAGATGTGCTGGTTGCAGTGTGGGTACAGTCCTGATCTTCAGTAGATTAAGAGAACCAATTTTATTTGCATCATAGCAAAGTAGGAACCATCATGCAATCAATTGCTGCCTCTCACCTGAGGCATGGCAACTTCTAGCTGAGGAAGAGCRGCTTTTGAAACCGCTGTAACAGTGTCACGACAGATAGCCTGGCTGTGCCCTGACTTTTGCAGTTCAGCTGTTAGTGAATAATGTGGTAAACGAATACTACAAATTCTGACTCTACAGTGCCATCCTTCCTCACAATCTGCCCTTCAGGTGCTCCTGTGCAGTAATTTGTGCAAGTTTGAGGAGCTTTCTTGCTTTTCTTGCACTTATTCCTAGAATGGCTTTTTATGAGACCCAACTTCTTTTGTTCAACTGGAAATGGGGCTATTCTAGGTGTAATTTTGAGAAATACAACTTAAAAAATTTTAACCGACACCACAATTTAGTATGCACTCAACGTCGGCAGTATTTGGTGTGTCACAAAATGTTCCTTTGGTGAATTTTACTTTGTCTAACTAATGTCTGTGTTGCTGTCCCAACCCCTTTGCCATCAGTCACAGTGATTGAATCAATTTAGAAAGCAGGGGGGTGCTGGAGGAGTAGTATGTCAAACCAAGCAAAAGTAAAAGTGGAGCTCCAAACTGGATACAACACCTATAAATATCTCCTACATCATAAGCTAATCGCTCTTCATGATCCTTGTGAATTCGGAGACATTGGCAGGTGAGTTTTAGCTTGTTCAAATTTAAGAAACAATATTACTTAATTTATTTCGCTTAAGACGTTTCTGAAAGAAGGAATGTAAGTATTAACTAATGATCTTGGATTATTTTGTTTATATAAGGAGCATCCTATTGCATACTGCATAGGTACTACCCTCTGTAATACTACTTTTTATAATAATACCAGTATTTTTCACAGTGTGTTGCTGTTACTCCCATGTCCCTCTTTTTCACCAAGAAGCCCGTGCCTGATTTAATGTAGAGGATGGCTCCAGAGAAATGCATTTTGGGGGATCTTAGCATTGGGCCTTTTGCAGTGGTACAAAATGGAGCTAATGGCAATGTTTTATCTAGAGGTAAATGTATGACGGCAAGGCCAATTTTAATTGGGTGGATGTCATTATGGATGCGGACATCCAAAGGGTCCCAACTGAATTAAGTAAATCACCTCACCACATCTTTTGATTTAAAGCCTTAATGATCATTGTTCCTACATCGTTCCCCACCCGCCACCTCCTTTAAGGACTGCGGAGCAAAGGTGACCCTGCCAGCAGTGACGGCAATCCATGGCTCATTCTGGGACAGGTCTTCTAACCTTGGGGAATTGTATGCAATTGGGAAAATGCTCCCTAATATGCGTAACTAAAAAGAAGGTTGTAACTTGACTTTTTTGCTAGAGCATGTATTTGTTTGAAATTACTCAAACCTCTTCTAGTTTGCTGCAAGTTATTATTGCTACTGGTTATGTCCTTCGGAGTAGTTTAGGGAATAGAGGTGTGATTTATATGCAATAATGAAAATGAAACTCTCTTTAAAAGCCAGTGTAGAGGGTCTTCAAATGGGACTTCTGCTGGAGACCCTACAAAGATGGTCCTGCCCCAGGGAGAAAATGTAGATGAATATGAGTATGCAAGTGAGTAAGTGATTTCCATCTTTGGTCACCAGCTGATCATAAAATGCTGAAAAACTTATGAAAAGGAACAGTGAGAGTGCTTTTAGGACTGAAATTTTAGAATTGGTGAGAACCACATTGCTTTGCCATCCTGGCAAAGCACGATGCAGCCTTATTTTTTGATTCCTTAACCAAGGAACTGTGCTTGTTCGATAGGTCACAGGCTGAATGGTTTTGCTTTGCATGAAGAAAAAATAAACATATATGGGTGGGTGGGTGGGTGKGTGTTCTGATTAAATTGTGATTAAGAGGAAGGTTAAAAGCAGGTGTTTTGGAACTTATTTGCTGTCATTTAGAAGGTGTTACAGTGAGCTCTTGACAGGAAAAGGAGACAAAAAAGGTTGTATTTCTTTGAATGAAGCCCTTATTTGTGGGGGCAACCAGAGGGGTTAAATAAAGGCTAGGACTTATACACATGGGAAAATAAATTATGCATGTTAGTATGTATAAAAGAAAAGGAAAAGGAGAAGACCTGTGTGGCAGTGGAAAGGTGAGATGTCTCTGTAAAAGACTTTTTTAATTCCATACAAATATAGCACAGCGTTGACAGCTCTCGTGACTTCAGGTGATATATATGATGTCAGTCTTGGTGTCATGTGATTGTGTATTTTAGCTTGCATTTATAGAATCATAGAATCATAGAATAGTTTGGGTTGGAAGGGACCTTTAAAGGTCATCTAGTCCAACCCCCCCCTGCCATGGGCAGGGACATCTTCAACTAGATCAGGTTGCTCAGAGCCTTGTCCAACCTGACCTTGAATGTTTCCAGGGATGGGGCATCTACCACCTCTCTGGGCAACCTGTTCCAGTGTTTCCAAGTACACAAGTGAAAGATAAACACTCAGGTTTTCTTGAAATTATGAAACATAAGGGCTCCAAATTAAATAGCAAATAAAAATAGCCCACATTCCCCTCCAAACTCTTTTGCTTTGCAGTCCGTGCTCCAGTCTAGGGGAAGCTGCTCTCCATCACCGAACCCGGGGAGGCAGTTGTAGGTGCCAAGGGAGGGATGCTCTTCTCCTATCTGTTTTGTGCTGAGGCAATTCCTCTGGTTTTAATTACATTTCTCTTTCTCCTGACCAGCGAGATCAGACCTGGGACCCCAGTATCCAGTTGCAGAATGGTGACATACTGAGGAAGTTGCAGCCTGATGGGTTAATCAATGTAGTAATTCTGTATCTTATATATTTATCTCTTCTACAGTACCGACTAGTGCAGGAATGTGGGGAGGGGAAAAGCACCCCTCGGGTAAGAAAGTGAAGTTTCACATTTCACACTGCTTCTGAAGAGCTTCCTCGTGCTCTGCTGGCAACAGAATGATAATTTGCTACTCTGCTACTTCTAAATGTAAGACTAAAAATGCTATTAATGGTGAGCTGTTACGTTAATTAGTTAATTATATAACTGTTTCTAATAGCCATTTCTATTGGTGCAAGGTAAAGAGATTTAGATCCAGCTATGCATATTTATTTATAAATGTGGAAGAGAGGAGGGTTTCCACCTGGATGCATGTTTCTAATTGGATGGATTTTCTAAGAACCTGGTTTACGGAGAAAAGATGATGACAACAGACTTCTTCAAGATTTTTCCTTTTGGGAACCCAAAATCACTAATCACTTTTCAATCCTGCCTGTTGATTTCTTTATTTCTGTTGGCCTTTTTTTGAAGAGAACATAAAATAACTCAAGTACACTGTGCTTTAGTGTTTGTAAGTGATTGTACTTCTGCACTTAATTCATGAGAAATTAGGGTAAATAGGTCTTACTGATCAGCATTCATTTAAACAAATTCCTGGAAATAATAGAGGCCAGATGAGGGAGAGAGAGAAAATTGAAACTATCTGAAAAGTGGCTTGCTGGGGCAGCTGCTTTCCCAGAAGCATGTACTGAGTAAAAGCAGCCATGTTCTATAACCTAATATATGCTTCTTACAGGTTATTTATTTGGGAAGTAGAAAGTAGGTTAATTTTATAAGAAAAAGCCTGTACTGAGAAAGTTAAAGTCTGCTCTTACATCCCTATGGTGTGTAACAGCCTCGCCTTTTGGTCTTCAAAATTTGGCTGATCTTGCACCGTGTTTTGCAAATGGGCAGCTTGAATTTGTAGGGGCGGGGGAATTCCTCTGGAGTTCGGGCGATCACAGTGGGTTGTGTGATTCCTGCACAAGGGGATACAGGGTAGCTGTATGCTGAAGAAGCACAGAAAAGTACGTATGTAGCTAAGAATTTTTACAGGTTGCAGGTAGGGGAATAATGTTAGGTTTTTAAAAATACTGAAGGTCGCTCAGGTACCTCAGTTCATTATCTGGTGCTAAACACTTGTATAGCACCACGGCATGTGGCGCTCTTTATATGTTACAAGAAAAAATATCAGCACCAAGGCATGCTACTACCTTCCTTTAGTGTTTTAAATTTCACCATTGGGTTTTTTTATAAGGTTCTATTGAACTGAGCTGTATCTTTGAACAGCACAGCTAATTAAGTTATCCCTGAATTGTATTCTGGCTCCAGATACATGCTACATTCAATAAGTTCACAGTGCGTTCTTGAAATAAATGAAGTAAGATTTCTAGAGTCTACCTGCTGAAAAAACGTATTATGCATTGCCAGCTAGCTCTACCAGTCAGATTTATGTTGTTCATCTACTATTGTTCTTCAAACTGTTGTTTGTCTCACTGTGCTCTTATTGTTTTACAAAGTAAATTGCTGATGTCTGAAGTTTAAAAACCTCCCAAATGCATGTTGATATGCAAGAAAATTTAGGARAGAAACCAGCACAAATGGGCATTTTAGGAACTCACGGCTGTTATATCATTGAATAAAACCAATTTGATGTCTTTAATGAAATGAGACAGTCTGAAGGCGGAGAGTAGCTTGTGTGTTCACACTGCGGGAGCATTGCAGAAGCTGTCTGTTCCAAAATTCAGGGTACAAATTATTTTGCAGCTAAGGGTCAAGAGGAAAATACCCTCTTTTTCCGCTCTCCGTATTCTGCAGGACACTATAGAACAATTAGGTTCATTGCGGGCGGGGAGGGATTAATCCTCTCACGGAAACGTCTGGAATTGGTAAATATGTGAGGCAGGAGACCTTCTCAGAACAGAGTATGAGGGATTTCCACAGTGGAACAAACCATCTTTTATTCTTTCATTTCTCCTTTTCTCAGCTCTTTGTTAAAGAGAAAGATTTTAAGATCTGAAACATTGAAAAAATGTGCCTGTGCTTAAAGGGGAGGTTTGAAGTAAGAACTTCAGCCAAAATGAGTATTATAGACCAGACAAAGGATTTGTTTATTCAGTGTGGGATGAAAGAAGAAAATATGTATCAAGGGGCATGAGACCATTTGATCTTGCAGATACTTGGGAGCAATGGCAAAATAGAGTGGAAGTTTCTTCTAGAGAGTAGAAAAGCAGAGGAAGGAGGGAAGGGGTTGGTGTGTCTCAGAAGGATGTTTCCCCAAACACAAGTTAAAAACGATGAATAAATGATAAATACTTTCTGCTTACTTGGAACTAACACTTCTTTTTGTCTTTATTTCTCTGTAATGGATTTCAAAATGCATGTAACGGATATGTATTCAAAAGTGCTAATTTTTATAGACCCTCGTATTTCCTGGCCGAGAAGTTATTTTAGAGCAGAAAACCTGAAAATTCTCAAGTCTCAAGCAAATCAGACCTGTGTATGAGAAACTCCTCCAGTATGGCAGTTTTAAATGGATTATTTGGCTTGTACTTATTATGATTTCTGCATGCTTTTCTGATGAGTCGAAACAGAAGAGGTTGATTCAGTGGTAACACTCTCTTCCAGTAGAAAGTAATCAGTCTTTGTAGAGATATACCCAATATGATAATTTTCCTGCAGGGAAATGGTTTGTCTTGATGTTTTTTCATCAAGGCTAAGTGGGAGGAAGCAAACTGAGTCTGTCTCAGCTGACGTTCTGAACTAACTGAAACCCGCATACCAGACTTAAGGAATTTATTAAATGCGACTTGTGTGGTATATACTATACTTTTAAGCTTCCTGCATATCTCCTGCCAAAAGCAATTTCAGCTGGAGTACTTTATTTCAAAGACTTCCCTCCCACCCTTCTTTTTAATGTATCTGTATTTGACAGTGATATTATTTTGTAAATATATGTATGTGTTTAGCACAAACTAAACCAGAACTGTCTGTGCTGGAGAAGCTAGAGTTCTCTTTATACATCTATTAAAAGCCTTTTTTTCCCCCAAGAAGTTATGACTTTGTTTTCTGCTGAAGCTTACCGTATGTGGCTTCAGTGGTAAATTGACTTGATTTACTTTAGATTTGTTAAATAACATTTTATTTCTATTGAAATTGTAAWGTTGGATGCAACCTGATTCTTTCTGTGAATATCCTGTTCTCAAACTTCTATCAGCATGTTTATTATAAATTACTATTATCAAATTAAGTTGTTATGATTTAAAAATGTCAAAGAAATTTTTTTCTTTCGTATGTAAAGTAAATATTGTGACAGCTGTCTTACCCCAGCTGTCTTCATAATCCTTCTTGTGGGATTTCATATTAGTGAGATTTTTCTGCCTATAGGTTTGATTTCGCAGACGTAGGGCTGCCTGGATGGCTGACTGCTGCTAACTCCCTGGGCTTATTACTATTAGCTTGAGCACAACACCAGCCTATAAATATGCCACCTCTGTGTGGGAGCTGACTAGGGCCAGGGCAAGAAAGTTGGTGCCTGTCTTCAAAAGACCGTGAGGACGTAAACACCATCTCTCATGAACATCTGAACCATTAGAGTATCTGCTCTGAGACCCTGTGTAATGCACGCCACACAGCTTCAGCTGAACCCTTTGCACTGGGTCCAGGGATTTCTGTTTGATTATTGACACGGCTTTTGTGAGCCACTTCGGCCAAATTTCCCGCTAGGATGCTTGCCTGCTTGAGATACGGACGCAAGACTTGACTAACATCAAGTCACCTAAGACTACAGTCTGCSTCTTTCTCCTAGAAGCTTTGCTGAAAGCATTCCAGGAAAGAAAAATAATTCCCTAAAGGGTTATCTCATCCTCCAGAGGCCAACTGGTGTGATATCAAGAAAGGGCAGTTAGCTGTAATTACTCCTTACCAGTTCAGGAAAGGGTGAAGTCAAATCTCTGTTTATTAATCACTTTCAACATTGCAGTGAAGTGTGTTCTTATTTCGATGCCTGTGAGAAGTGCTATAGAAGTTGACGAGTGTTTTATAGTCTCAGAGATATTGCAAGTCTCCATACCTATGTATAGAAACAATTCGTCTTTTTCCAGGTGTGATCCCATTAGATGTGATGGAGACTTATGTACCCACTTGCAAGAAAACTGGTCGTTTCAAAACCACTGAAGAAACAGGAAAGGAGTTCAGAATAAAGCAAACAAAACAAACGAAAGGATACAGTGGCTATTTCAAAACTGCAGCTAAAGGTAAATTCCTGTTCTGACAGAAGTATCCAACCTAGTCGGTCTCAATCTGTGGGGCAAGGAAAGGATGCTGAGAACTAAAACCTACAGCGGTTGAAAACCAGAAGTAGCTAATAAAGCACAGTTATTGGCTGTGGTTTGTTACAATGCTTTAACACAAAAAAAGGCTGACCTGACAAGCTAAAATTCCTTTAGAAACCATCTGTAATCTTTTTACATTACCACTAACACTTTGCAGCACTTAGCTAATAATTAGGAATTCCTCTGGTTTTCACTGTCACTGTATGAATCATTTGGTTTAAATGCGAATACCTTAAGTAGGTCTGAATGATTCCGCTGGAATCAGCAAATTAACTAGACCATTTAATCTTCTCAGCCACGTTTACATGGCTGTAGGAACTGTGGTACAGACATTTTGAACATTAATTGGAGACTTGTAAAAATGAAGGTTCCTCTTATTTTGTAAAGGTCAGCAGAATGAATGGTACAATTCATATCACTTGAAAAAATGGAAATCTTTTACAAAGTGTCAGAAGTGAAAAAATAGCACTGAAATGAATAAACATGTGAARGAATTAAGTGAAATGGATACAGAATTTGTTTTGGGACTAGGGATGAGCAACTAGTGGGGTCTGTACAAGGAAATCTATTGAAAATGGGGAGATAAATCTGGATTGGGAAAGCTAATTCTAAATAGACAATTGCTCTGTAATCTCTCTTTTTTTTTTCCTTTATGCATATGTGGTCATTGGTCAGCATTTTTAATGAGTAACAGCATATATTACACACTTCAAAGAATCAGTTGTGAGGCACAAATAAAGTAAACCCTGTTACTGTACTCTAAAGGTAAAATATGTTATACTCATAACTACAAAGTGTTACAAATCCCACCACTTTTCCATTGGTGATAAAATAGGTGGGCTTGGCAACTGCATACAATAACTAAATGTAGGATGCATTGAATTATTATTTAAGTATCTACTTCGAAGTAGCTACCATTCTTTCGCTTAATAGGAAGAAGGAACTTTCTTTGCTTATCTTCTGACAGGTCCCTTTGAATGTTGCATTTCCCATCATTTTCCTGTTTTAATGGTTTTTTAATGTCTTGCTTGAAATGTTAGTTTCTGTTTTCTTCTTTTCGCCTTTCTTCCATGCAACTGCTTCAGTGCCACTTTCCTCCCTCTCTTTCCCCCGGACTTGGCAGCATCTGTAGGTCAGCTGTGCTCCGTGCAGACCGGTAAGGAATCACTGTAGGCAGCAGAGCTGGCAGCTTTTTGTGGAAGGAAACGTTGCAACCGCTTTGTGGAAGCAGCTTACATTTCTCACCTGAGGGGCTACCAGTGGTTAAATCGGTTCCATTGAGCTGCCTATGGATTCAGAGTCCTGCATTTAGTCAAAGTGCTCTTAACCAGAACCAGCGTTTAACTTTCTCGCTTATTTGAGGTCTAAGACTTTGAGGCYATCTGCTCTAAATGAATCTTCAGATATCATTATTAAAATACCAGCAAGGGATATCACTCAAGACTGGCATGCCCTTCCTCTAGTTTCTGTGAAAACACAGACAAGGAAATATTCCTTGCCCTGAAGAATGAAATGGGTAAGACAAAGCGAACAGAAGCACCTGGAAGGGAAGGAACTTGGTTGCAGTCACACAGCAAATCAATCCTTGGCAGACCTTGAGGTCTCTTGAGTTTTGTGTGGTTGATTTTTTCAAAATAAATGCAACAGTGATTTGAAATGGTATCCACAATGTCAGAAATCCCCTTTTTATTTCTGGTTATTGGGCCATAGCTGGAAATACCCTTTCTGCCATATCAAGGGATCTCACTGACCTGCTGCAGTCCATAATCCCTATCACCTGCCCCTCTTCCTTCACCTACCCYGAGATCTAGGCAAGGCGTGAAAGAGTAGAGCATTTGTTACCTTGCATCAATAGCCATTTATCACAGACAAATGAACTCCAAAGTGGGGAAAAAGTGAGATACCTTACAGTGGCCTAATTTATAGAGATGGTAACTCTTTTGCAGACCAGGAATTTGGTCAATTTTCTTTAATAACGAACAGATCCAACTATAAATCAGTTTACCTAGAGTCACAGGTAGGTAAGAGGAATAGAAACAGTGGAGACCACAGATGTACTGTGTTTTTATATTGCTTTTTCATCTGGTTTCCAGTTACCTTTTTTGCATATTTGTTTCCTCACCCACCTTCCTGTCTCCCATGGTGGTATTTTGAAGTGCTACTGTACACCTTTGTGTAGGAGGTCTCCACTGAGGCCAGTGAGTGTAGCTGTAGAAGAAGTACCACCCAACCCGCCTTCTGGTGGAACGCGCAGATCCCGCTGCCTTCAGCCCGGCTGCGTTCCCTTATCTTTCATACTTGGCACCCTCTCTCCTACAATTATGTGGAAAAATAATAATTAGCACTGTCAGGAATATATATTTTTTTTAAGATTTGGGCCAAGATTCGCACATGTAAACTTAGATTTTAAAAGCAATTTGCTTTATAGTGATTAGGTCCCTGTTTCAAAAGGCACTTTGGGGTCTCACTYGTGCAGAAAGTCATGGGAAAGCCACCACAGCCTGAAACGACAGCAGCCACTGGCAAAGCTCAAGACAGTAGTGCAGATTCAGGGACTGAATACGCGTCCATACACCATGCAACCAGTCCTGCAGCACAGACAGCGAATTGCACCCTGGATGCAGTATCAGCCTGGCACTGCCCCAGGGCTCTCAGCAGGACTAACGAGACCAGGGCCAGTGCCACGATGAGATGGATACGCTGGTGCCTGTCCCATGCGTGGTGCACAGGCTGCCAAGCTGAGGCCCTGTGCACGCTCCCGCACTGCGTGGCAGAGACATGCTGTCAGCCACCTCGCTCTGTATAATGCTGGCTTTGTACGGAGTCCGAAAAGGGCTTCCTGGCATCTCCAGAGGTTCCCTTGGCCCAGCAGGAATGTGGCTTTCCTCATCCTCCTTACAGCTCAGCCATTACCAGCTAAAATCAAGTGTCCATTCTGCAGTCAAAACAGACTTTGGGGATCACTTTATATAAGTGGAAATCTTCATGTACCGTCTACAATACATAGGTTATATTATTGCCATGAGCAAGTTAACAGTTCTGGAAACAATTGAGTACTAATAACAAACTAACCCTTAATCAAACACGTTTTGCATTGTCTGGGCTCATTAGCCTCACAGTGCTTGAAGCAGAATAAGGCATCTGCTTCTAGTTTCTTTCCTAAATCTGTAATAACCATTTTAATGTATGTAATCGTGATAGACCCTGTATTGTGGTGTTCTGTCACATCAGGTGACTGGTTCTGCCTGTTTTACAAATAATCTTTCTCTTTTTCTACTACTTTTTCTACATTAGTATGAGGCTCCATCTGCAGTAGTGGATGCATTCAGGCATTTTAAAATGTATAAGTGACCATTTTTGAACTTAGTAGCACTTAGAGGTCTAAGTTAGGGTCAAAGCCCCTTTGTGCTAGGCACTGTAAAAACCCACAGTAAGGGAAGGCTTGACTGGAAATGTAAGTGTGCAAGAATGGCCAAATTTAGGAGGTAAAATAGTGGTGCAGAAAAGAAAAGCATTTGCTGAAGTCACGTCTCAAGACGGTGGAAGAGATAAGAAATTAAACCATAGTCCTCATTCAGTGTCTCATCCAGAAACCTTGTTGTTTTCCATAATTAAACTATTAAATAGTTAGATTAAATATTTAAATGAAGACAAGGAATAAAGTAGAACTGTACACCCCAAATCACCATTCTGCCTCCCGCGGTGCTCTGGGCTTCCCTTTGCCACTGTTTGCCTGGTATTTGGGCACAGAGTTGACTTGGGGAATGTGGACTTTCACTCTGCCCYAGTTACGGGCTTTTAAATCTTCCTGTTCTTTCCAGCATGGAGACTTTTGGTTGCCTGTCCTCTTCTTTCTGGTGGGGGAACTGACTGCTGTTTCATTCGAGGACACATGTTCTGCAGGGCTTTCATGTTGCTGATGCATCCTGCTTCTTTTGATGCTTCCAACCCAGAGCAGCTGGGGTGCTTTTCCCTGGCCTTGGCACTTTCCACAGACTGCCTGTCTACATGCTCAAGCTTCCACTTCCCAGTTACCCTCACTTCTAACCTTGTTGCTGTGGCTGCCTGCTGTAACCTGTGTCTTACTCCAGATTCAGCTGGCACCTTTTCCATCGTGTGCTTGCTGATCTGATAGTTGGACCCAGGTTTCCCAGTTTTGTGCGGTGTCCTGGGGCTGGGGCTCCTTTGCTGTAGGGAGGTGCTTGTGTCGGGGGCTCAGGTGGTGTTTGATCCTGGCCATTGCTTACACCTGGGACTGCTGCTGCTGAGGGACAAAATCCTGGCATTGCAGTCCCAGGGTTGGGTTGCCCCAGACACCCCAAAGAAGGGGCCACAGCCCAGGAACGCTGAGTTAAGAAATCCTTCCAATAAGTTATAGTTGGATCAGGGTGACTCTCCCGTGGTTTTTTGTTCACCTCTACCTCTTGTGACCAGAGGAGGTCATTTAGGCTCCTTCCCCCTGGTGCTCATAGGCAGGGTGTTTTTAACCTTGCTTTTTGTATCACTTTGTGTAGATGGTGCTTTGGACTGTGACACCTCCATTCTCAGCCAGCCGCTGGTCCTTTACCTTGTTCTGTGCGAGTGTCTGTGCATAGCGTGTTTTTTTCCTGCAACAGTTCAGCTCCTCTTGCTGTCTGTGTGCCTTTCCCTTGGGTTGGATCTGCCTGCAAACTAGAACCTCTCCAGCTGGCTGGAATAAGTGAGCCACAAATGTGCCTTTCCTTAATTAAGGAACCTTTAACATCTCCAAGTTACGTGTCGGTGTGTGAGTTCTTGGGTCAATAACATGAGTATGCAACTCATATTTTGCTGCTTAACTTCTAGTTCCAGGCCTCTTCACAGCCCTATTCTGTCACAGGAGCCACRGCAGTTCACGGTTGGCTTTGTGTTAACTCCTGGCAAGAGCATGTGTCTCTTATGTCCATTCTTCCTAACAAGACAGCAAAAGCTCCACCTTTCTTTTCTCTGCCCTGCTCCCTATCAATAGGTTTGTTTATGGGCTTTATTGTTGTTACTCTTGCTTCAGTGCTTGTGCAGATTTGTAGACTCAGAAATGTAAGTGCTGCTTTGTTTGCCTGTTTAATCATAAATTCTCTCCTGGTGTGTGTTCTGCCTGGCTGGCCATTGGCGCTGTGTTTCTCATACATTTATTAGGGAATAATAAAAGAGCCATAGTCTCTGAAACTATATTCACTCCTTGCTAGGGAAATTATTTACAGAGATGCTGCAGGTACTGCTAGCTCTCCATTTGAGTGTGCGCACACACACACTCACACTGGTTTCTTGGCCTCTTGCATCAAACTTTTCCATTTAGGGTTTTACAGTTTTACAATATAGCAGGAAAAATGAAAGGGTCCTGATGAGTGGGGTCCTTACCTACTGTTTACTGTACCTCCTTCCTCTCTAAAGCAGAAGAAGGGCTGAAACTACACAGGAATGAACTAATGGTGGGGGTGATGGTAAAAACAGGAGCAGGAATACAAAGCAGTGAATGCCATGCAATGCTGACTACAGTGTGAATATTTCCAGGGTAACAGCATTGCCAATGCCTGAACTAGGAACTGAAGGATTTAGGAAGAAAAAGGTTCCTTGGTAGCGGATCATGATTTCCCTATATATTCAGTTTCTTGTCCTGGACTGACAGGTGCTTAGCATCGATAGCACTGGTAGGAAATGCCTAACTATGCCTTTCTTCATCTACAATTAGACATATTGTATTTATTACTGGTCAAGTAACTAAAACAAAAAAAAACCAAAATCCTTTGTGATTACTCCTGTCTTGGAAGAAAGATTTTTGGGGGTCAGATACAGAGTGGGGTGATACAGACATCTCCATGAGCACTGTCCTTACACATTGCAAATCCTCCTTGCCAGAAAGCATCTCTGGAGATAGATTGCCTTTTTTTCCAACTCAGGAGACTTAACTATGCTGATGGCATTTTAGGTTGGGTTCTTTTCCTCATGCATATCTTTTGATACTTGCATGACATGTGCTAGTACAGAAAACCAGGTGTGGTGTGACGAAGAGAAGGGCTGTGTTATTTGACAAGTTATATAATCTTAAAATCTGTCATAGGAACATAAAGTATTGGAGTTAAAAGATAGACTATTTGTAAGTCTGATTAGATGTTTATATTTCATTTAGAATAAATGTTAGGATGTTTTCACAAAATGACTGGAATTATAGGCATTCTGTTAAACCCTTTGGCTCTCCCACTTGGTTGCTTCATGAAATGCCCAAAGTTTTCCCATTGCATAATATGATGGGCTTTTCTGTTGCAGCCGCGTTGTGCTACACTGCTCCTCAGACAAGTGAAATCTTTGGGAAATGACACTCCCAGCAACTTCTTCACTGAGCAGATGCAAGTGTTGCAAACAAAGTTCTCTGCTGCGTGGTTGGTTTTTTTTTTTTTTTTTTAAGGCTGGCTGATGCCTGAGATGGGCTCTGCTTTGCTGCTTTCCCGTCCGGGAACCTCAAACATATGTGTTACCGTTGTGCTCCTTTATCGTATCCACTTCTGCCAGATCATCTGCCTGTGCTTGTTGAGCATGATGAGGAAAGCTCTTTTTTGGCAACAGGTGGTGACAGGTCAAGGCTGTACAAGACCACTGGAGCGCAGATCTCTGGTGCGGTCAACCCTGAGGAAAATGATCCAGGTGTCTGCCCTGGGCATGCTCCGACAACTCACTGCACTGAGAAGTCCCCGGGGTGGCTGGCCTGAGATCCTCTGCAAGTGCTGCCAGATCCAGTCAGGGTGCGGGGAGATACAAGATCTCCGTAGCTTTTCTGCCTGGCATAGATTGAACCCTCGGCTTCGTTACTGCCCCTTTGTAAGAACCCTTAAAACACTGCTGATGGCCTGCCCAGTGTGGATGCCACAGACAGACAATGTGGTAAAACACAGCTGATGAGAATCGAAGGAAATCTTCTATGGGAAATGGCCTAGGAATAGATTTGCCTTGTGTCCTCAACAGCCCTCAGCTGAAGAGGGTGTTTGGAGAGATGAGCGTGTGTTGCTGTTACTCACTTTGCTCACACACTCACAGGGACTGGGAACACTCACCCGAGGGTTTTCTGAAACAGAGCTGTAGTGGCCTGAAGAAATGTAAGCGAAGCAGTTGCTAACATCGCCAAGCAAACCCAAAGTGTAATTGCTGCGACTCTGACTTTGCCGACTGAAAACAAGTGTGTTCTGTGACCGGACGTGTATTCTTGCATGGCTTCAAACATAAATACAAAAGATGGTGTGGTTTCACAAACTAAAAGGAAAGGGAGCTCTATAAAAAGCAGAGAAGTCGAACGTCAGGGTTAAATCTGGGCTTTGAGGGGGTCAGTCAGGTGAGAGGGCAGTCGAGGCTGAGCTTCTTGGCTTGCAGCACCAGCAGCACAGTTGCATGCTAATGAAATGTTTTGCTCTGCATATGATGCTCGTTATGTCAGGCTCTGCATCTCATGCTGGTTCCCCAGAGCAGCAGAGACACCTCCCTGGTACTGCCTTGGCACCGGCCAGGCTCCCAACAACAATGGGGGGCAGGAGCAGGGGTTGTCCAGGCAAGGATCCAGAAGGATGCATTTATCCCAGTTCAGGGTACGTACGATCTTAGAAGTAAATAGAAAAGACTGCATTTTTTACTGTCCTTTTCCTTTTTTTTTTTTTAATGTGCAATTTACATCTCCGTTGGAGTCAGTCCCAAATGATGGGTGTTTAGTCATTTCATGTCATGCCCACCTGCTATTTTCAGACATTTCAGAAAATGACTGGTTTCACAATAGGATTGCTATGTATGTCAGAGAGGGACAGGGACGTTAGGGTAAAATTGGAGAGGGAGGAAAACATAAATGCATCCAGAGCTGTTATTTCATGTTAATATGCAGATGGTTTTTATTACATAAAGACAGAGGGAACCGTGCAGGACTTGCTCTCCTCACTCATTTTGTCCTGCTCCTATTCCCCAGTTTTGCTTTTTGTCTGATTGTCGCATCTTCTTGCAACCAAGAGTGTGTATTATCCTTGAGGCACCATCTGTTTACTTTGTACCTGTATGACATACCACCATGGGACCTGGCACTCGTGGCCTCTGAATGGTCCGATGACACATATTAATAGTCTGGTGCAGTAGGGTAGTTCTGCAGTTCCTTAATACTCCTGGATGCAGAGCATGAATAAAACAAGCTCCAATACAGGGAGCTCTTAATTGCTCTTCAGGAAACAGGAATTGGTGCTGGTCTGGAAAAACAGGTAAAGATTGCAATAAGGCATTTGGATTGCTACAGAAGGTTTCTGTTTGGAGTGTATTTGGAAAGAGCGTATTTTCTCATGTAATGCAGTCTGAAAGTGCAGTTCCTATTGCTCATTTCAGCTGAGTTGGAATCTGATCCAGTGTCTTTGAGCTGCAACTGGATTAACTCCTAAATCAGTTATACCTCACCTTTGGAATGTGATAGGAATGCCATTTTCCCTAACGTTTTCAGCCCATCGTCAGTAATTCCACATGATCTTCTATTAAGATATGGCAAACTCAAATTTCGCCATTACAATTTCGAAATGGCCTCTTTAAGCAAGAACATTTTTCTCAGACCATATTTCTTGGTTTGTTTTACATAGCCCAAAGCTCAAAGCCACAAAAGAGTAATCAGCAATACTGAGTTTTTTTGGAGCCTGTATTTTGTGTGGTTGTGTATGCCAGCATCCTTCTTTTCTACAATGCAGTAGAGCAGAGATGAAGCATATCCAAAATCAGGCTTCTCAAACATCTTTTCAGTATTTAAGGAGAGATACATATTTTTAAAAACTTATGTTTTCTGAATGAAGGCTGAATTCTGTTTGCTCCAAGCTTTCAATTTTCTTTCAAAAAACCTGAATTTAAGCTATAAAAAGGACGAAGCAGCATTGTGAATGCCTGTAGACAGAAGAAAATAGGGCACCACTTGAGGGCAGCAAATACTCAGCTTCTCTCTTTCACAATTAACGAAGTATCATAAAGAGATAGGAGACTGTACTTTTATTTTGCATTTATTTACCTTGTAATTTTTGACTTGTCTTGCAAAGAGTATTGTTTCCAAATAATTGCACTGACAGAAAGAAAAGTCATTTTTGTATATCTGCAAAAAGAAAAAAAAGGAATTTTGTCCTGGGTTTTTATTTTTGCTTTGGAATTCAGCAAAAATACAAAGGTGCATGGAATTTGTTTGAAGGTGGCAGAGAACGCGTCTGGCAGCAGAAGCTCATTTTCACCAAATACGTCCTCAGAATGTTATATGACAGAATTTGTGCAAAATCTTCACACTAGAAAAAACATATGAACTTGAAAAAATATATTTTCAGTCAATATAGATGATAGTGTGAGATCATGTAACTTTCAGATACATAAAGGATGAAGACAGTGTCAAAATACACGTTTGAGGATGTCAGATTAAATCTGCACAAGAACCTTTAATCCTAGCATAGACTAAATTCTTATAGCACTTGATTTCAGAACCATATCTTTTTCTAAAAAATGCTCAGTTTTAAAATGCAGCAAAATGATAAAACAAAATCCATCATCTGGAACTAAATTTATGCCTTCATGTTCCATTAACAGCTTTAAAATTTAGATGTAAAGCAGAGAACTTTACCAGTTAGGGTAACAGAGTGATCAGCCATGAGGTTATTTGGGAACTTGATGCATAAGCCCATGTTTTATTGTTGTGCTTCACAGTCTGATGATGATGATGGAGAAATACAGGTTTCAGTCTAGGTTTTTACTTTCTTCCTAGTACCATCTTTCCTCAGCTGAACCATTTTGCACCTTTTCTTGTGCCAGTTGCTGCCTTCCCTGTAGCCCTTTTGTCCTCATTGAATGTCTCCATTTCTCCATTCTGCAGTTTGGGCTGCTCCCCCTCAGCCCCTCGCTCCCCTTTTGTCGCTAAGCCTCTTCCTAGCTCCTTCTCCATGCCAGCTGTGCTGCTTCTCCTCCACATTGCTGAAGCACGAGGATGGGGAGGGGAGCGTGCATTGGGGGGCACTTTTGGCCTCAGCTCCTCTGCCCGGTGCTGCAGCATCCTCAGCTTGTTGGAAGATATCACGAGCAGGGAAGTCCTGCTCAGCCTCATCAGCTGTGAGTGTGTGTGTGTGTGCCTACCTTGGGATCTCAGAGCCTTGCACAGAAGAACCTGAGCGGATTTTCACRTGGGTGGTAAATACCACCACTGGTTTCATCCACATCTTTGCTGAACTTTTAATCTCTGGTCAAAAGCACAGAATTACTGCAGAGTTTTAGTTTTATGGTGGTATTTATTTTAATGTTGAGGTTAGAGAAAAAGTGAAGTTGATTTACCATTTTCAGAAACGAGTGAACTGTATAAGCTAACTAAAAATATATCCGCATACAGAAATAAAATTCAAATTCAGCTTAATGCCATTCAGCACCATAATAGGCAATTTCAGTGCATGTGAACAAAGTTGGTGAGATTTAATTGAAGGCAGACTTATGTAATGGAGAATATAAAAGGTGCCTTACCTGCAGGTGTTGTTATTGGTGTTACCTCTGCTCTGTTTCTCTTGTCTGAGGTTGTGTTGTCCTGTGGACATACAGGAATATTGCAAGGGGATAAATGGAAGAATGTCTTTGTTTCACAGATAGGAGAACTGCTGCTCAGAAAGACTGTTGGTCAGAGTTTTCAAGATTTGGCACCACTTTTAAGTTTTTAAATTTTCAGCTTTTGTTATCCAATCTGAGAGAAAGAAGCTGTCTTATCAGAGTAGCTTTACATTTGTCCCTCCCACTGAAAGTAAACTGGGGCTCCCAGTCTGCTTTTCTAAAAATCAGGTCTTAGGTGTTTCAGATGAAGTCTGCAAAAGCTGGCCATTGCTGAAAAGTTGATTTTTTTGCCCTATCTTGCGCAGGAAATCTGTTTCAGAGCCAGAAATATAGATTGAATCTCAGGACTTCTACACCTTTGGTTCAGCAACACGACCATCTGTCACTTCTAATTCCTGCTATGAAAAAGACAATCTAGTTATCTTTGATGGAATACTGAATTTGCAAGCCTCATTCTTCTCCCTTTCCCCAATTAGATTTTCCTCCCCTCATACATACTGGAATTTCTATTTGAAGGTTCAGCCTTCGATAAAGCTAAACCCAAAGAAAACGATCCATTTTTAATCACTGTCTCCCCATTGGACATGATATAAACTTGCAAAACATGCTAACTCCTCTCACCAAAGCAATCTTGACTCAGTTTCAAAAGGGAGAGAAATTGGAGAACAGGTGAATTCCTTGTCACTTTAGATTTCATTAAGGACGTGCAGGACTTTTGCTCCATTTTAAGCTTGATATATGTTTTGGAAGATAGAAGATGTGTAAGGAGGGGCTGGATATTTTTTTGGACATGTCTACATCCTAACTAACATCTGCATATCATTGCAAGATTGCTTTTTAATCTACTGGGTTCTCACTCAGCTTTGTTTAACTCTCCAAGGCAAAGTACTCTTTCTCATAGCACCATTACAAACATGACTAGATTCTCTTTCATAATGAGGAAACAAATCAAGTTTCTTCTTTGGAGAGAACCATCCTCATCCTCATCTGGGTAAAGGTATGTTCCCTGAGATCATAATGTGTTCAGTCTTTCACATACATGTTTTCATGGTGTAAGCTACAGGTAAAAAGCACATGATATAATTTCATCATTTGAGTGGCCTTATTTTTCATGGCTGTAGGTGAGGGAACATCTCAGGCAGCTCCTTCCATCCAGCTATCATTTTTCCCACGAATGTATACATAAATACATTCCTGAAGCACAAACTCAGTTGTGTTTGTATAGTTTAGGACATGTCTCCGCTGTTAAATTTTAATGAAAATATGATTGAAATTTTGGGGATTAATGACCGCTTGGCAAAAATTCAGCTGATATCTACTTTAGCTGCACCAGTTCTTCCAACCTTCTTTCTACAATGAATAACTAAAAAGGACTGAGGAACTGAAAGCTGTTTCTAGGATACAATGTGCAGCACTTCCTACTCTTGGCTCACTCTAACTTCAGCCTCWCAGCTCTGCCATTTTTTTCTGTCTGTGAATTTAAAATAGTTTTTGCCACCAGATAGTGAGGTAAAAGCAATAGCATGTGTCCCAGCTGTGGGTGGGATCACCTTGCTGCCGTGGCAAAACGGAAGGGGCTGATCTTCATGAGGATTTTGCGGTGGGGTAATTTCCACACATTACTTATCCTGCTGTTTGGAAAAACCCTTTTCCTGCAGTGAGTTCAGAGGCTTTGTGCGTGTATGTGAGCGCACATACGTCCCTGTACAAAGCGTGGCTTCTCTGCGTTGGTATTCCAGCTGACAGTTCCTGGAAAGCTGTCTGGAAAGTCACCCTGTAGCTCCAAAAGCTGCTGCAAAAAGGAAATCACGAATGATATGGCCTCCCTCCTGCCGTTCGTACCCGTACCGTCCTTTCTGTGCTCCAGTGCTCCTGCACGAGCAGAACGGGCAAGAGATGGTTGCTTTTTCGCAATCCTTCTTTGAGGGGAGAACAAATTCCTTACGGGGCTGTTTTCTTTGGGCAGTACAGCTGAGGGGAAGAAAAGGTCTTTAAACTGTGTCGCTGCAGGTTGATCTGGGTATAAGCACTTTGGGTACATTGATCCATTGTAAACTCCTGGAACAGGAACAGGATGCAGGTATAGCGGTCAATTATTATAAAACAATTGCTACTCTATAAACAGCCAGTTTACAGCTTTCTGGTGTCCCCGAGATATAGGTGTTGGTTTCATGTTCTTGGCAGCCCTTCACTCTGTAAGTCAAGGTCCCTCTTTTTGACCAGGAGCAGGCAGGAGGCTCGCAGGTCAGTGGTAAAGGGCTGCTGGGGAAAACCTACCCTCAAACTGGAAAACTGAAGAGACTTTTTTGTCATTTAGGTTTGGGAGACAAACCCCCTCGCCAGCATTTTGTACTTGCAGTACATGATTACTCTGAGATTTAGAAAGCAAACAAACAGTAATCATTAAGAGCAGTTTATTAAATGAAATAAATTTCTCCTTGTGCCGTTGACTAAAGAGCAGGCAATTTAGCTGTTCCTAATTATGGGATTATGCCTAGATTTTTCTAAACTGAAATGACAGTTTATATACACTTTTTTTTTGAGGTATGCGTGTACTTTYCAAGGGTTTTACACAAACGAGCTCTTTTACCTCTCCTCTGTCCACAAGTGCCACCATGTGCAAGTGATTGAAAACGGTGGTGTAAATCTTGGTGCTGCTTCTAGCCAATTACAGAGCCTTGAATACATGGCACATACCCACAGGCAGTGATCTGCCCTGGTGTTTAGCAGAGGGGTGTTTTTTCTCAGCCAATTCAGGCAGGGCAGATATGCACATTCACCCCAGGCCCATGTTTGGGATGGTGAAATAAAATAGTTCCCATAGTTATTCCTAGAAGTTAATTAGCTGTGACAGTGGGAAAGTGACAGCCTCATGATTCTTGGATATTTATAACGAGGCTGTCACTTGCTAGGTTAGTCGGGTCATAGAGGAGAGAAGTGTGTGAAGTCAGGTTTCTGGCAGGACACAGAGCTGAACCTGTATCGTCGTGCTTCCTTGCCATTGCTTAGATGTTGGCGGAAAGGATCTCTTGGTGCAGCATTTGTAACACTACACCAGCGTGTGATCCCTATCTTTGGGAGACGTGGCTTCATTGTGCTGCAGAGCTCTGTAGGTGCACACGCGTTGCCTTCATCACGTGCCTTTAGAGTTTGATCTGGGATTATTGAAATCGAGGCGTCTGTTCTGCTCCTGCTTTCACGAGCGCAAGGTCAGACTTCCAGGGGCAAAGCAGAGCTGTGGCATAGGGAGGTCACAGAGACAGGAAGAAATGCTGTGGTGCCATCCCTTGGCGTGCACGGTCTGCTTAGGTGGGTGGTAGAGCGTTCCCCATGCCTGCACCGAAGTGCCCTTCTGCACCATGCACTGGTTGCTCCATGGGTGACATAGACAACTGGTTTGGGGTCTTTTGCCTCTACTTTGTGTATTTAGCAAGCAGCGCTGCTACTATCGTGCTTCAGGACTTACCGTAACTGGAGTTTCCTGATGCAGGAGGAGATGTTAGAGTTCGTTTGACTCTCTATTTTTACCATGTAATCAAGGCTTAATGTGCTAAATGTGYTCACTGTACACTGGTAACAACACAGCTGAGCATGACTTTGTATTAATACCTAGAGAGCTGCTCAGGTCCAGAAAGGCTGCTGGGAATATTTCTGAGAGCATTTTTGTATTTTTGAGAGTTAAAAGAGCAAAAGAGTTACACCAGTGGAAAAAAGCTCTCAAATTACACATTTTGTGCAAATCACAGGTATTTTATTGGTAATGATAGGCTAACCTGGAATAGATTATTTCAAAAATCTCTCTCATTCAGAGTACCATTTATTAATGTTGCTACTGCTCAGAAAAAGAGATATCTCATGCTGAGAAATATATGAGTTACCATCGTGATAAAGAGAGAGCACAGAAATTGGTTCATTTTTGGCTRTCATTCTGGTCCTTCAGTTTTAGTAGGAAAAACTATCATACAACTTTAGCATGATCTCTGGAGTGTCATTTCTCCGTGAAAATTTCCTGCCCATAAATAGTGTGCCAAATTTTGTAGTGGGTTTGTCATCTGCCCAATATTCTTCAGAGAAAGCAGCTGACTGTTGGCTTCCCTAATTATTTCTTCTTCTAATATTGTTTCCTCAGAGCTAGCTTGAAGGGGGAACAAACCCCAACTATATAAAAATAATCAACTAAACCCAGACATTTATGTCAAAAAAAATGTAAAGCTTTGGAACAAACAAAAATACAAAAATACTTTCATGCAAATTTCTCTCTCTTAAAACTGGCAAGATTCAATAAGCATTTTCTGAGAAATATTTTATTTCAGTGAAAGGTGGGACACTGCTTTTTTGCGTTGCTACAAACCCCCACTGGAGAGCAAAGCTGGGAAACTGCCAAACATCTCATACCTGCTGTGACAATGGGTAGCTGTATCAACACACACAAACCCATATTTAACTAAACTGTTCAATTGAATTCTAATCTCCAGCTAATCGCTAAGCTTTAAAAAAAATATCTCCCTATTCATGTTTTATTTCTAAAAAATACCTTTATGATGTAATGCAAGTGAATGAACGGACGAGAGACTCAAGCACAATATGCTGTCTACAAAGCTAAATGAGCTACGGGGTTCATATTCTATTAAATATTTGACCCATGAAACTCTCRGTTACAAAGAACCTTTAAATGGAGATCGGGAAGTCACTGAAGAGCCCTTTTAGGGATCCTCAGAATAGAAGGTGATAGAGAGATGTGTTTTTGTTTTGTGCTATGATATCCCAGGGAGAAAGCACTCCAAGCCTCCATAAGCCACACAACTGAATGAGATTACAATTGGAGAAGTACCAGTGGTCACTGGCTTGTGCGTAGTAGGTATACTTTGTGTTCAAAACAGAACTGCAACCTCCTGAAGGAAGCATGTGTGTGTGTTGTAGGGGATAGGGAGAGCTTTCATCTTTCCTACCTCAAGACTGTATGCAGAAGAAAGCATGCTGTCTCTGAGTCTGTGCATCAGACTTGGCATCTTCTGTGTGACTGGCAGTATCCAAATTAATTTCTTCTCAGTATTTCTTAATGGGCAATRTTACAAAAGTGAAGAGGTGCTCCTCCCTTGACTCCTTTGGGGGCATAATTTGAAGTTAACAATGGGGGAAATGCGAGGTTAAAACACACAGTCCCTAAGTCAGGACTTSTAACACAGCACCTCATCCTTTACAAGCCTGAATGGGTACCCTGAACCAGTTTTACCCAGGAAGCACTGATGTTCCTGATAAAAGCCACTTCTGTGGAGAAGATGCCGACCTGTTACAGAACCAAAACACAATTTCATATGAGGATGCTGTGGAACAAGTGTGAAGAACAAGACATTTGTGTACAGCTGGTTCTGAAGCACAGCCCCTCAGGTATCTCATACAGCAGAAAACTGTACGAAAAACGGAAACGTCTTCCCTGGACCTCCTCGCTGAGTTTCAGGTGCTTCCCTTCTACCTGGGTCTCAGTTTCCATCTTTTTTTGCAGACCTGAACATAAGGGCAGTCTGAGCTGTGCTAGTGTTTGGTTTGTAAGTATGATGGCTCCTTTTTGCTGATTTTAAGAAATTCCTTGCAGGTGGCTCATTCTCATTCTGTTTTTCTATGCTGCACAGCAAGGCTGGGCGTAGCCTTAATTTAACCTGGCAGTGAGAAGTACTGGCATGTACTTTTAACTGAAGTGACTCTCCCTGACCCAGGTTTTATGCTTGCGTGGAAACCCTGTCAGTGAAAATAATTTTCCAGTGTCTTTCCATTTGTTCTGTTATTATACTGTGTCTTCAAATCTCCACCTTTTGAGTGCAAATAGGCCAATGTGACCTTCTTACCAAACGATTATTGAAGACTACAGCTAACAAAGTGTTCTAGGGGGCTATCAAATGTCTCCAAGGTAAGGCATGCATAAAACATGAGCACATAGTCGTAAATAACCAGGCTCCTCTTCATTTATTTTAAAATAATGACGGTTGTTTAACTGGCTCGAAAGGGTTACTCTTTCACCCCTGGCTTGTTCTGAGCACCGTGGGAAAATGACATGAGCACTGTTTAGTTTAAGGGATGTAGTCATGCAAAACCTTTGCTGTACTTGTGGAGGAAGCTGGAGTGTTTCAAGAAATAATGAAGGTGTGAATCATCACAATCCTGAATTGTCTGATAAGAAAATCTTTTAATCTCTTGTAGTAATGTAAGGACTCCAATTGCTGCAATTCTCTTTATAAATTGTGCAATAAAATATGGAATAAATCATTGCAAAAGAATCCAGGATTATCAGCAGTCTCTTCCTTTGATATCAGTATTTCTGAATGGTGTTCTTTAAAGGCTTTTGCTTGTTAGTTTAGTTTTAGGAGACAAGTAAACTAATTAGTTCATTTTTTTTCACTTTATGGTCTGTTCTTGGCATGCTTAGAAAACATTTGAGCTCAAACAGTTCATTTTCAGTTGTGCCCGTTAGCAGGAAGGATTTCCAGTTTTCAGAAACTACTTAAGAAAACAACCAGGACGAGATACTGCTTTCATTAAAAGTATATGCAAAGGATGAGGAGTTTAGTTGCTTGCTTCTTTTTTTTTTTTTTTTTTTTTTTTTTTTTTTTTTTTTTTTTTTTTTTTTTTTTTTTTTTTTTTTTTTAAAATTTTTTTTTTTTTTTTTTTTAAGGTATCTTAAATGGCATTCAAAATGTACCAAAAAATCTTCAGTTTTATATGTGTGTGTTCAGCCAAAAAACCCTCAATAGTTCCCTTTTGAAAAATATTCTCATTTCTCATTGTTTCTGTAATTTGGCTCCACGTGCTCTGTGTGATTTTACAGAACATCATCTATGGTCTTCACCAAGGTTTTATGGTTTTATTTATACAAAAATCACACAATGCAGTAGGATGTCAAGCAAGTGAACAGCTTGGTAAGATTTAGGCTTTTGAGGTTCCTTTTATGATCAAGAAAGATATAAAATCATGTAAATCACTCAAATTGGAAACCTCAGAACCTAGCTTTGATATATGACTCTTCTCATAATATACAATAAGATTTTGATTACAGCTTTATCATTTCATTTATCACTTCCTAGGCAGCAGCTACCCATTGGCTAGAGAGGAAATCAAACGTTTATCCACTGCTACCTTTGCCTGTGGACGGTAAAAAGGTATCTATAATATATGACAAAGTCCTGCCATAAAAGATTAGAACAGTGGAGCTAGACAGGAAGAATGAACTACAGCCATAAAGAATAAAGTTTAAAACGTTTGGGTCGGATTCTGTTGTGATTTGTCCGCCAGCTCCTTGCTCAGGCTGYGGTACGTCCCAGCAGCCCGCCCCGGGAAAGAGCTACAGAGCAAGGTGCAGCTCCTTGCTGGGTGCCCATGAACATCCTCCAGGCACACGTTTTCAAAAGGCTGCGAGAAAGTGGCAAAGCAGTTTTCGGAAACAGCATGTGCAGTTGCGTTTCGGATGGTTTTTTTTATCACTGGAATACGTTTTATAAATATTTGATGAATGTCTGAAAAAATGTGAAAAATCACATTAATAGTAAGATTGCTTATGGTGCTATAATGCATTTGGTCTATTTACTTTCCACAGAAAGTTATTAGGTAAAATACCTTTGTGTGCAGATTAAAGATATGTGACAAGCTCTGGCTAATTGTCTAGATGTGTAGCTCAGACAAGAGGGACAAGCTGCCCGGCCCTTCCTCTGTCGCCTCCCTCACTTCATACAGCTGTTTACAGCCAGTAATTGGCTTGGGAAACAACATACAGTACAGCCACTGTTCATATGTCAATCGTGAGTGATGCCTTTCCACAAATAATGCCCAAACTGGCTTATGTGAAGGTACCAAAATAAAGCTACTTGAGGGCTTGTTTAGCCCCAGTTGCTTCACCTGCTGGGCTTTGGATGCTGGAGGGAAGAAGCCAAGTGACTGCGAGCTGCTGAGGGGTGAGTGGAGAGCAAGTGGGTTGGTAATGGCATGGAGAGCCCACCTCTGCCCGAGGTCCTGGGCATGTTTATGTCTCCTGGGACTTAGAAATAAGACCTGTGGCAGGCTGATAGTGTAGTGTCCGTGGGAGGACGAGAGAGGTCCTGAAGGTGAGCTGAGACCCCTTTGTAGCCAAATAAGGGGATCTCAGTAGGTGGTGAAGGCACACCTTCAGGAAGAGGTAAGAGGACTGAGGATATGACAAGGAGTAGGTGAAAGACAGCATCTGGCTGTTTTATGTGCAGTTCATAGACTGAACTGGAGGACTTGACAGGCCTGAACTCTTCTCACAGCCTCCTGAAGTGTTGAGACGGGGAGCATGGTGACGGACCTGGGAGGGGAAGGGGGCTGCTCAGGGTTAGTCTCTGCRGAGATCTGCCTTGTGGTGAGGCCAGCTGGCCTGTCTGGAGCTCTGTGATGCAGTAGTGAGGTCACCTTGCTGTTCTGCTCTGGATGCATCCATAAGCTCATGGTCCACGTCTTGCGGAGCAGTGAAGGAGCTGTGTTGCTGCAAAAATGATATGGATGCCTGTGCATGTGTGTGATTATATTCTAGCTATAATGGCCTTTAAATACCATCTGATTCAGATATGATCTAACACAGCATTTTGGACTGTGTGTGAAGTGCTTGATTTCCCCTTAGGTTTCTTTAAATATGAGGCAATTGCACAGTAATCTAGAGATAACCCAGTGTAGAAAAATAATAGAGATGCTTCTGTTGTTCCCTTGCCATTTTTACTTCCTTCCTTTTTCTTCAAAACCACCAGTTATTTCCCTGTAGAGCTATGAAGTAACAGGAAACAAGAACCCCCCAGCCAAGCAGTCTCTTCTGCAGAACTACAGGAGATCACGTCCTGTGGAAAGGTTAATGAGGAACTGAGACTTTTGTGTGTCAGGATAAAGAGAATTGCTCACTTCCTAGTGCACTAGAAGCATTCGTGAAACCTTTTAGGAAATGGCATAATGTATTTTTAGTGTAAAATGAAGCTAGAAAAAAATTGCAAAAAGCTGTACCATCAGTCCTGGATTTGATACATCAGACACTCAGCAACTGCAGGTTTCTTGCTTCCTTATTTCATTGAAAATGGATGCAGAGGACTTTAGAAAATATCCTTCTTTTCTCATTTCCTCATCAGGCTTTCCCTAGAAAATGCACATCAGCCAACGTGTGTGAGCCAAGCTGGTGCTGGACACCGGTCCTGCTGGACACCAGGCAGAGAGCGCAGCACAGCCCTCTCTTACCCACCTCTGGGAGGACTTTTATGGCTCAGTGCCCTTTGCCATTTCCCAGCCTCCCTCTCCTGGCCAGCAGCAGCCGCTTCCAGGGCTGCTACTATGCACACTCAGATTTTTTTTTTTTTTTTTTTTTTTTTTTTTTTTTTTTTTTTTTTTTACACATCCTCCATTTCAAAAAGCTGGATGTTTTGAGATAACGAAATGTTTCCACAGGTCATGCTGCTTTGTCTTCCTCTGGATTCCTCTATTAACAGAAAGCTACTGGTTTCCAGAAGGAAATTGTCTTGATTTCTTTATAGCCTCAATCTGTTCTCACTGAAGCCACTGGCAAACCTTCTGTTTATTTTTCAGGGATACAAAACTAAGCCAAATGCCATCAGGCAGAGATCAGCGCATATATTGAACCGTGAGCAAGGCCTAGGGAGCCTAGTTAAGTCATTCATTAGAGCTACTTTGAAATTCCTCACTAAGTAGGTTTGGGTTTGGTTTTTGCCAGAAATACCAGCTCACTCAAATAGAAACATTTTGTGGCAATGTATCAATTTCTGCTATCCAGAAGGTTATTTCTGGGTCCCAGGTGAAATTTTATGGGGAGAAAAGGAAGCAGAGAAGGACTCTTTATCTGTGATACTATAATGAGCAAATGTAGCTACCATGGTTTCTGTGCTAGAATTGCTTGCAATTGTCTGAACACATCTGGGTAGATGGACTTAGCCCTTGATTTCAGGTGTCTAAATTGAAAGGCACCTGAAAGAGGTTTGGAAGGGGGTTGGACTGGATGATCTTTAAAGGTCCCTTCCAACCCAAATCATTCTATGACTCTGTGAAGTATGTATGTTTGCAATGTGTAATTACTAAATGTTCCTATTTACATCTGGTTATGAAAAATAATGTTGGCGTGGAGAGGGCCATCAACCTGGGGAAAGTAGAAGCATCATTTAAGCCCACTCTTTTTGTAAGGAGTTGGATTCCACTTCCTGATGAAGTGTGACACTCCCTGTCACAGGGCACAATGTTTATTCAATGCTCAGAAAGCAGTTAGAGACATCACAGAAGAAGATCTTGTCAAGAACTATAAGCAAAAACTGCTTTTAGTTCAAGAAATTGCTGGAAACTGGGAGAGTATGTCGAAGTAATACCATGCTATCTTCACCTTGTTCTTACACCTTTCTCTAGGCACGTGGTCACTGTCCAAGCCAGGATACTGGGCTGAATGCATATTTAGTTCAGTCTGATACAGCTGGGCTTTTTATGCTATTTTAAAGAAAGCTTACATGAAGGCACCAGGGAAAATCATTCCTGTCCCCCCTTCAGCTGTGCCTGCTCTCTGCAATTAGTACTGTGTGTCTGTAGCTGCATCGGGTTTTGCAGCTGAGATCTTCCACAGGGCTCTGAAGGCGTCAGTGAAGGAATAATGATAGAGACATGAGAAGTGCTGAGGCTGGAGCAAGACCAAATACCCATCGACATTCCACTGTTTTTGATCCAACAGTGACGGTAAACTGAACTCAGGGGTCCACATTATTAAAGGCATTCAAATACCTAAAGCTCACCGAAATCTCTGGGAGTAAAGTGTCCGAATATTTTTATAATCTGGGTCATAATAAAGCCAATGAATTGTGTTTGTGTTAAATCAGAGGGGTGATTTGGTTGACATTTGGGCCTGATGGGAATACAGGAAAGTAATAGTTACTCTCAAAATGTTTAAAAGATCACATGGTTATCTTGCATTCAAAACATCACTATCAGCTTACCTCGTTGTTGTGTTGCATTGCGTTGATGTCACAGGCAGTATACAAGCATAAAAAAGAAGTAACTAATGATGAATGCTTCCATGATTCTTGTATTCCAACAAAAAACAGAGCAAGATTTGCCTTTTTTTATAAGTAGGACATATTCTAAATATTATTAATATTAAATGAGCTAGTCTGTCCAACAGTATAAATATGAAGTTCCAGGTTTTTTGCTTAAATCCTGAGTCCACATCAGTTGTATCCATGGTGATAGTAAGATTCTTGTTCTGATTCCTTTTCAAGTCAGTGTTGTGATTCTTAGTGATTTTGAAACTGCTTTTCAGTAATTCTAAAAATTAATGGTTAGGCAAATAGTCTCAGCCTTGGCTCAGTCTTCAGTGTGCATGCACCCATTATTAAGTAACAATCTACAGCAGCAAACCCTTTCATTGTGGTTTGGGTTCTCGTGTTGTGTCTGTAGGGATAGGATAATCTATTTGAACACAATCTGGTGATATTGCACCAAAGCTGGCTACATGCTTTATTGGGAAATATAAAGGTCAAGCTCTTTCTTTGTAGAGATTGCTGGCTCAGTATAGCTTTAGTAGTAGGAGTGAGCAATAGGAATGAGGGACTGGGGTGATAAATCAGAGGAACACTTGCTTCAATAGATATCTCTCTTACAGTAATTTGCTGTTGGTAAGATATTTAGGGTTTGTTTATCATTCTGTCTTTTCTGTGGGTGTGCAGCATGGAAAATTTTGGGGAAAAAAACCCATAAAGCAAAAAGATGGGACTATAGGGAGAAGGCAGATTATATAGGTAGGGATCTCCATGTATATGTTGCAGAGAGAAGGAGTGAGGAAGGCAGGTGATGGTAGTGCAGGAGGTACAGCAGGGTGTGCAGAAACAGTACCATGGAAAGCAAGTGAGAAATATTCTCAATTTTGGCAGCTGTGGAGTGGGGAAACTTTGGTTGGCCACCCCACGCAAGGGAGGACATGGAGCATTATGCCGATGGGACCAGCAAGAGCCTGGGTTAGCCCAGAGTGTTGGACATGCCAGTGGGAAAATTGGTGCATGGCAGCTACAGCTCTTCCTCTTGGTGTCTAGAAACTTTTCCCAAAGCTTGGACTGAATCAAATTAATACACGTCTGATAGGAAACCTGAAAATCTTCCTGGTATTCATCAGGAACTGCAGGTTTCCAGAAACCCTGTATTGCTAAGCTCAGCCTGAACAAAAAGAGGAAGTGCTCCAGAGATTTTCTGTACTATGCCCTTGAACAAAAGTGAAACTTAAAAAAGCTTTAACAAACATTCGTGCTTTTCAAATGCTTATCTGGAGCTCTCACCTCCCCCTCAGCTGTATAGACTGAAGATGAGGAGGGAGGAGCCTGCACTGTGATTATTCCCCCTGACGGGGACACCTGGATAAAACGGTTCTTGACTCTTAAGAGCCCAGTGAAGGGTCTGCGCTGACGCTACATGCGTGGTTTGTCATTAATATACATTAACAGTGACTTACAGTTAACCTGAAGTCTTGTTCCTGTGATTGTGTGGGGCTTTTAAAGTTTCAAGTATACAGCTGAATATTTTCTCTGTTTCCTCTTCAAGTGAATGTGCAAAACATTCGGCTCTAACTGTTCCTCACACTTGCCGTGAGTGAGCTCTCCCCCGAGTCAGTGATGACAGAATGTAGTCCATTTTTTAAATGGGGATTTGCAAACTCAAACACATTCACAAATGAAATTCAGTCAGGACATTCCTCACATTCCTGCCCTGAATGGTCTCCAGACTCTATGAAAAATACAACTGATCTGCACTCCATATGACCATGGTTTTTTAGTCTGTTCATGGGAATGCCAAATGATAATCACTGTCAGCCTGTTTCACAAATGGCTAGAAATTATTCTCAAAGAAGAGAAGAGAGGCAGTGCTATCAAGCTAGAAGGCATCTAATACATCTTACGCTACTTCTGATGTACAATGAGATGCAAAAATATCTCTCTTTTTTACAAAAAATTTGACTGATGGAAGAGATGCTTTTAAAATTTGACACTTTGGTTGGTGGTGTTGTAAGATCCTTTGGAGGACATGATCAGAGTTCAAAATGAGCTTGGTCAGACAGAGAGATGAGTAGGTGAATAAACAAAAGGATGTTCAATGTACCAACTGTGACATTTAGGAAGGGGAATACAAATGCCAGGTGGGCAGTGTCTGCTAAGCAGCAGTATGGCGGAGGAAGATTGAGAGATGAGAGTGGAACAACAGTATGTATTAGTCAGCAACATGGTATTGCAAAAAAATGGAAATGTCACCCTAGACTGAAGTTGAGTTTTAAATAATTTGGTAGTCTTAGAAGTCCTTTACCAGTAGTTCTGCGATAAATGCCTCATTTAGGTCTGATGGCCAGTTATTCTTTGCATAGCTGCTCCATTTATTTTTAGAAAGCTAACTCATTCATTATAGCTAGCTCTTAGTAAAGTGAAGCATTCAACTAGGTAGGTTGGCTTATGACAGTCAGCTTAAAGACATCTCCAAATTTGTTTTGAATTAGTTGATACAGGCCCAGTGTAACAGCTCATAAAGCCCATGTATAGCGTGGAGTGCCTCATCTTGAACTTGCTCTGTGGGAGTGAATTGTTCAGTGGAGAGAGACATGGTGCTGCAGAGGACATCCTGGGGAGTCTTCCTAGGACTCTTGTAGTCTATGGAGGAGCCCAAGGAAACCCACACAGACTAAGATAATTTTTTGTGGCTGCATCTATCCAAATGACTTGACTGACAAAGATTGATAATGAACACATGATTTGTATGTTGAATTCATCTGAATTCTGCACTTTATTAACAGCAGTGTGGACCAGCTAAGAACAGTCTTGCACATAGACTCTGTTTTTCTTTTTTCTTAAAGCACAAGGAATACAGATATCTTCCTTAGTTTCCCAGGGCTTTCCTTATCTGTACATAACTCTTTAGCTGGTACACACTTAAAMAGAAAAAGCTTCTTCCCTGTGTACTCTGTATTGCACAAATTTGCCGATAGTTTAGCTTTTCGTTTTAGCTTCTCAAAGCTTGGTTTAAGCCCTTCCACAGTAGCACCACAATCTACAGAAAACAATGAACGCCATGACAGTTACGAATGCACGGATGACTTGACAGCCATGCCACATTTAAGATGTGATGGTGTATCTTTTGCCTGAATTGGTGCTAGTTATGGAGCTGTATACCTAGCTGGAGTTATACTACTTTAAGCAAATAAAAGTGGAGAGGAGAACAAGAAGACTGGTGGCAGGGTTAGCTAACATGACCTGTGAAGAAGGCTAAAGGAACTAGAGTTGTTCAGTCTAGAGAAGAGAAACCAAAGGGGGAGCAGGAGAAGTTTTAAAACATGAAGACCTTTTTATAAACGAGATGGTGACCAGTGGTTGTCCACAACTGCTGGAAAAAGGACAGGACAATAGCAGCTTGGTTTACAGCAAAAGGAAATTTAAGGTGGATTTCAGTGGAAGCAGAACAGCCTGTATGATGAAAGAGTGGAATGAGTTTAACTGGGCAGTCCGGGGTCCCTCTCAATGCTAACCTCTTCCTTTAGGAGTTTCACAAACTTCTCTTAGGTATAACCTATTAATATTTAGTCCTGATTCATCAAAGGAGGGTTGGGCCAGATTACATCCTTGAAGTCCCTCACGGCTTTTAATTTCTATGACTCCTTCATTTCTGTTGCCTGCAGTAATGCTGTATGTCTTCAAACTCCTTGTAGATTTCTGCACACTGAAAAATGTTTCCTTTGCTAATCTGAATGCATCATCAAAATTAAGCAAGGCGTGGAGAAGCAGGCTAGCTGAGTGAGACATTCAAAATCTAGTAGCTACTACATCTTGTCTGTCCATGGACACCCTCTGTGTTGCAGCCTCTGCTCACTGCTTTGCTTGCAGAGATAAGTTTGTCTATCTGGCAATATCTCCATACTTGAAGTTTATAAGCAGAGCAAATGTACACACCTCCTCATACTATAAAGTAATCTGTAAGGTTGGACTATCTGGTCTCATAAACCAGAAGCTATCACCAACAATCTGCTTTTTGAAGTTGCTGCATGGGTTAACTGTAGAATGGTATCTCTCTCTAAAGATAAGATCTCAGACTGGACCTGCTCTGCAGTCGTAGTTAAATGTGACAGGAAAGGTTTTTTACTTTTTTTCCTTCTCTCTCTCATACAAACACATACACAGCTAAACAACACATGACAAAACAAGTGGAAATAATTGGGATAAAACAATCTAATATAAAATCATTATCAACAGTCTCGGCCTCTGCAAAGCTTTAAAAGCATTTCTGACTGACTGAGCTGACAAACCCCCATCACTCCAAATCTTGTTTCTGGTATTTTTACCATAGTAACCAGGAAGATGTCTCCCAGAGAGACTATTGTGCTTGTTTTTCCTACCAGTAGTGCACAAATTACATAGACCTACAGCACTTCTGTTCTAAACCTTCGCCTGAAGTCAGAAACAGGACTTAATGCACAGTCCCCAAGGAAAGTCAAAGGCAGGGCTGGGTAGCTCTTGAGATGCATTGAGTTCACAGGCAGTTCCAGCACAGATGTTATGCCTGGGCATGTGACTGGCAGCAAGGTTTTCTAYGTGAGGGTTTACAGGGTGAAACCCACGTCCAGCTGTGGGGGTAAGTGAGCCAAGCGGAGCAGCTGAGGCCGACGTCCCTGGTCTATCCTTGAGCCCCATCTCACAATGGAACAGCAACCCCCCCCACCCCCCAGGAGCTGCTGTCATTTCCTGCCTCCACGCTGTTCCCAGGGTTTCCCAGGCTTGCCAAGGTGTAAGAAGTGTGTCTTGTGGCTTTTCTTCCTTACAAGAGAAATGTGAGATTTCTCTGACCTTTGGAGAAAATTACGGCTTCTCCACAGAGTGTAGCTGGTTGGAATATTCTTAGGGTCTGTCTTTTGGATTGATCTTCCCAAGATCAATCAAACCTCTTCTCTGGAATTCAATCCTTCCAGTCTGCAAGATTCCTGGCCAATTAATTCTTGAGCACTTTATTATTACACTCATCTGAGCTCAGTAGCTATGGAAAATTCACTTGATATTTTGGATAAATTGCAAATACTTTTTCCTTATACTCTGGAATAAGCATGCATTACCCCTAAACCCGAGATTTCTTATATTTTCCCAAAATGCAAGTTTAAAATTTATTGAAATATTCTGTTGATCAAATGCTCTGAATAGTGTATCCAGAAGACTAATCGATATTTTAAATGCACTCAGACATATTAGCTGCTTACTGGTTACACGGAGAAATAATGAACTTGCTATATGAGAAGGTAAAATTAATGAATAATTCATAGCCATTAATTTATTCAGTTTTGCCTTTTGAATTGATTTGGCAATTATTCTTGTACTGCACATCATTTACAAATGCTTAGATATAAATATTTACAGTTGCAAATTTGTGGTCAAATCATTTCTATTCTCTGATTGAATGGCTTCTGTAGCACACCAAGCAGTGCAAATTGTGAATTTTACTGTTAAATATACAGCTCTGTAGAATGTGGGTGCTTGAATGATCAAATAAAGTGGATACATACTGACTGTAAATATGGTCAAACTGATGTATTTCAAATATGAACAAATATTTGCAGGCAGGTTTTTCTTCATCACTTATTGCAGTAAGAATGAGAGAAAGATCTAGCGTGTCGTGCTGCCACAGACAACAAAGACCAATGTCCTTTGGCACTGATATTTTCATTGTTTATTCAGCTCTTCTCTCTTTTTCCTTTGTTTGCAAATTTTTTTTTCCTGCTGATTCTGTTCTACATTTTTCAAGGATGATTGCAACATTCAGGAAAATGAGAATTCGCTCTAGATGTGGATGACTGGCAAAAAGCCCTCTGTTTCCCTTAACCCCATGGTGAAGCTGTGTAACTAGAGTATTAGAATATTATGGATCTGTGAGGGAACTGATGGTCTGAGTGAAAGGGCTAATTCACAGTGGCTTAATTCAGCCAAAGGAGACTTGCCTCCTAAACTCCCCTTGAAGTTATTGGAGAAAGAGAGACTTCTCTAGAGGATGATTCAGAACGGGAGCCTAATTTTAAGTGCTCTGAATCACTCTGCTAGTCTGCTTATTCTGAACAGTGCAGTTTATCTTCCCTCCATTTCCTACTTGCTGCCCTGATTGATGAGTCAGGATTTATGCAGAATGAATGAATTTCACCTTTTATGAATAAAGCATAGCACTGTAATAATTTAAAGCACTTGATTTGAGACTAAAGAACTAGTGAAAGCATTAAGGTTTATTATGTTATATATTGCTCTTTCTGAATACTTAGAAGAACCTTGAAAAATTCCGGCTTTAAGCATTTAAGTCTTTTAATATATTGCAATAATTCGAAGTCACTTAATGTGATTTTCAGATTTCTTGAAACACTCCAGAAAATTATTTTTCCAAAGTTCCTTCACTTTGAAATGCTTCCACAGAAGCACTTGAGGCTGAAAGTAAAGTTAATCCATTTACAGATAGCACCTTCAGAAAAGAACAAAACCTGTGAAACTACAAACAGTTTGTTCTAAAGGAATAAAGATGAACGCATTAGCATCTGAAGCAATCCTAAAGTAAAATTAGGTATTTGGTTGTAAACACATCTGAGAAATGAGAGTGGATGCTCAGGTGGTCTTAAGGCCAGGCCAGTGGTAGCCTTAGGACTCCTATGTAGGAATGTAAGGGATGCTCAAAGGAAATTTGCTCATTGTGTGCAGCTCATGAATGGGCGTGAAACCATGTTCAAACTTTTTGTGTCTATTCTTCTCCTGGGATGAAGTGCTGTTGCTCAGAGCAGAACTTCATGACCACAGCAAAACTGCTGAAGCTGCCGCTCTCAACTCTTCACTGTTGCTCTCAGGAGCAGCATCATGGAGCTGTGTGAGCACCTCCCACCTGGGTAAGTGCCAGGTGACCTTGCTGAGCTGCAGCTGACACCCAGGGAGGAAACTCCTGATCAACAGCCTCCATGTAGACACAGGGCCTGCTTTAAGTGTGGTCCACAGCCTTGCTCTCCTTGGTGGACCCTCTGTGTCTTTTTCTGTGTGGCGCTGGGGACGCATGGTGCTGCAGATGGCATTAGAATAGAATAGACTATTTCAGTTGGAAGGGACCTACAACGACCATCTAGTCCAACTGCCCAACCACTTCAGAGCTGACCAAAAGTTAAAGCATGTTGTTCGGGGCATTGTCCAAATGCCTCTTAAACACTGACAGGCTTGGGGCACCGACCACCTCTCTAGGAAGCCTGGTCCAGTGGTTGAGCACCCTCTC